>JAYJMF010000001.1:5642662-5672278 GCA_036873715.1 Salvia sclarea | reverse complement strand
TTTTCAGCAGATCACTTGACCTGCAGCCGGGGACCTCTTAAAGAGAGTTTGCACGGAGTCTAATGGCTTTTGCTTTCGTCGAGCTACATCAATATTTTGAAGTTTTGAAATTGATCACTATATATGTTATTTTTATTAAAATCATAATATTATTATTATGATGAAATTGACCACTATCATATTTTTACTTAAAGCAATATTAAATTCCTCGAGCTATACCATGATTGCGCATGAGTTTAATTGATATAATCTGTAATTTATTATGCACGTTTCACATTTTAATTAAAATATTTCTTTTCTAATTTTAATTATGATTATCTTTTGATTTTTGATTAACTAAAACTATACTGAAGGGGCAAAATATAGTATTAGGTAATAAGTGAAATAATAATCCTATGACTAACAGAAAGTACATAAAATCACTTTATTTTTTGTATAGAAAAATTAATAAATATTGAAGGATTCACCTTAGCCATGTTTGAACTAAAATTTACAGTATAGTATATTTCGAGTTATGTATATTTCGAATTATGTTTGAGATGAATCATAATTTTAATTTAATCAATACTTTATTCCCCTAGAAAACAAAACTTATTCTTCATTAACTTTTTTTGATAGTTCAAGTAGTTGTAATTAATGTGGATATAGGTATTTACCTACCTAAGGGGTAAGTTTAATTAACGTGAATACTCTACCCATTGCTATCCCTACTCAGAGTCTCAGATGGTAAGAAAAAAATTGGTCACATTGAATTTAGCAATAGAGATTAAAATGGTGCTGAATCAGAAAAAAAACTTGATTTATGTAGAGAGAGGTTGAATAATTGAAATGAGTCTGCACATTGTCTGCAGAGGTTAATAGAAAGATAGCATTGGCAGGCTAATAAAAAACACAAACCATTGCCACAGAATGCATTGCAATTCCATATTGGCTTTTAATGATTGGATCATGACTTGTCATAAACAAAATTGTTGTGGTCAGGTATGGGAAGCCCTTTCGTCTGCATTTGCTTGTACATCCACTGCCAGTTCTCTCGACTCACCTCGCCCCCGAGCGACCGGATCACTGAGCCCCCGCTGCACGACCCGATCTTGCAGCACTCCTCCAGCGACCGCCCCTTCACCAGCCCGTACAGAAACCCGCTGGCAAAGAGGTCCCCGGCTCCGGTTGCATCAACGGCCTTCGACTCCCCGATCGCCGGAATCCGGACAACCTAATATTGTAAAAGCATTTATAAGATGTGCCGTTTCAAGAGTTTATACAACCGAGCTAATGAGCTAGAAAGGAGAAAATCAAAGATGGATGAAATAGGAAGGGTATATAGTTGAAAATAACAAATCATAATAGGTTTACTTTTGTAAATCGATTGTTGCTTATAAGTTGTTTAGGAGCTTACTTTGCCACACACTTTTCATTGTTTTAAAGTTTATAAACTCAGCCAAACAAACTCCAAATGGAGGGGTGATTTGCATATTCATCAGCAATCACCAGAGCTAGATAATCTTTGAATTTGAGTTGATAATCTAAGCCTCCTCCTTTTGTTTCTTATTTATTTCTTGGTGTTCATTTTCGGGTGAGTAGAGATGGAAATATGCCAAGGAGAAAGAGAACACATGAAACATACATCTTTCCCATGCTTCGCAATGCACCCTTTTGAGCCCAAAGTCACAACAGCCCATCGGCAGTGTTTCCCCAGAAATTCAAGAGCTGATTCCGGATCTGCTTTCTCTTCACTACTGCAATTTTAAATGCGAGGATTAGATGAAATTATCCTTCCAACATAATCCAGGATTAAACCAACAGAAAATTCTTTAGCTCACTATGGTACTAGATGTGAAAAAAAATGGAAATCACCTCAAGAGCTCAGCGGCCTCGTCCTCGTTAGCAAAGCATAGGTCTACGCCTCCCGATTCCAGCAGCTGTAGAAGTGGCAGTCTGAATTTCCTTACCATCTGTAAAAGTAAGACTATTATAAGAGGAAAGTAGATTCCAAGAATGCCTCAAATGCAGCACTCGAAATGTTTCATCACCAAGAATTCACATCCGAGACATTATCAGAACAAATTCGATAGCAAGTTGACTTGTCGACAATATAACAATTCTTATGTTTCCCGAAATATTACCTCAAAACTGGCCAAGTCTAGGGACACCGAAACACCTTCTTGCTTGGCAATTTTGATGGCTGCCTGAATAACTTCTATGTTAAATATTCCATATCTCATCACTAGCCACTGCACCATGGAAATGGAATTAGAAACAAGGCGGCCAACAAATAAGAAAGAAGAAGCATGCTGAGCTAAATGCAACCAATAACCATTTAATGATTAGTTGAGACTATTTGTATCCCGACACAGTTACACATGTCGCTGTAGAGGCAATCTTGACCACTTTTGTCAAAACAGAGATCATACAATAGAAAGATAAGGGGTGATATCAACAAAAAACAGACTCGGGAGGGAGAGAGAGAGAGATAACACGGGCCATTGGAAAAGTGAAATGAGTAATTTCTAGAGTTGGTAGTGGCTTACCCTGGAACCTCTAAGATCCGACGTAGTCAAATCATCCGCCTGGTAAAAGCATAAGATTATGATGTTGATATGCAAGTTCAGATTAACAATGTTAATTTCTAGAGAATTATAACACTGTATACACCTGAACTTTCACTGCACTCGAGAGACATGGCCGCATAGTACGATTGCCCAATTCATCAACCAAGCAAACACACTGCATCATGAAATTTCAAGAAATGCTTAGCTACACAACCTCAAGAATTTTGAAAACCAGCAATGCTATATACATAGAAGAGTGCTCACCTGGGCGGTCGGCCCAATTTTAAGCCTCAATCTCGACAGATCAACTTTGTAGAAGCTCATGTTGTTGACGAACAAGCTTCCCTCGTCATCATCCCCGCAGGCTCCTATTATGCCACAAGTGATCCCAAAACCGGCAGCCAGACCTCGGATTGTATTGGCAACACTACCCCCTGCTATCGTCTTCAACGAAGAACCGTTTTCTGGAGAAGCAACGAAATGGTTATTAACCTCACTTAAAACGAACTTCAGCTCTTCAGCCGCAACCTGCAGAAGCCAAAAACTAACGGAATCATTACACACCTACATAATTCATATACACATAAATAAGAAACAGAGATCATGCAAACATTCATCAGATATGTGATTACAGTTTTTATATCATATACAAACAAGCGCGCAACTTATTCAGCAAATGATAAGAGTATCCAATATAACAAACAAGAATCAAATTTGCACCTCAATTCTCAAACACAAAATTATGACAGCATTTAACTGCAAATTCTCTAAACTAGATAAGCAGAACCCCAAACAAATCAGAAAAAAATTCCATCTTTGGATTAATTTGAAGTGCAACGAAGCAATATAAATCCAAACCAATAGAGTAAAAAACTAAAATAACAATCCCAGTGTGTTGAGGCGACAATCATTTTAGTTACAGAGATCAAAAGGGCATCCACAATTGATGGAGAGAGAGAGGGGTTTACAGGGAAGGAGCCGCCGGCCTCGCCAGGGATCCGGGAGAGGAGGGAGCAATCAACTCTTGCCACGTGGTCAACGAGAGCGGAGGGCTGTAACCCCAGAATCAGCGGCGTGGCGCCGCCGCCATGAATAATAGCGTCGCTCTGAATTTCGACACCCATAATTCGGAAAATTCCCTCCCTCCTAGTGGTGGCTAGAGCTGCCTGCTGGTGCTGTTGCTGCCCCTTTCCGCTCCTCCCCTCCTTTCCTTCTCTTCACCATCTATTTATACTACCTTCACCACCCACCCCTCAACTTTCATTTTTTTTTTTTTTTTTTCTATTTAGCATCTATCTAATTTCTTTTTTTTTTTTTTTTTTTCCTTGGGGTTACTTTTTACCACCACCACCACAAATTCTCCACATATATTTCATAAATTCACTTTATTGGATACTCTCTCCCTCGACCAAAAGCTTTCACCATCTTGTGTGATACGAGTTTTAGTGAATGTCAAATTAGTGAAGTGATGATACAACATGTAAACCATCTTTAATCATGAACCAAATCAATCCAATATTTGAATAAAGTATTAATAGCTCTTTCTTCCACATATACAATTCACAACTTAATTTTTACTCCCTCCGCCATGCCGAAGTTGTTACGTTTCCCTTTCCAGGTCGTCCCAACAAAATTGTTACCTTTCCTTTTTAAAACACCTTTATCACTCACACAAATTTAAATAATATATATTTCTATCATCACTTTATACTAATTTTCAACTCTTCTAAAACTCCGTGTCGAAAAAAAAGGTAACAACTTGACTGGGATGGGGGGAGTACATACTTTTTTTCACTCCATTCATGACACTAAAAAATTACTCTATAATTTGAATATTAAATATTTAAAAGTCAATAAAGTGACACGTGTTAAAAAAAATATGAAGTGATTTTTTTGCCATTGATATGGGTGTACCCATCTAGATGGAAAAAAATAAGTTATACTTTTTATCTTTTTTTTTATAATTTGTTGTTTGTCTTTTAGTAAAAGAGATGGAAAAAATTCATTGACGTGGATAGTCAAGAATGATGATGTGGGATCTAATCATGAGAGGAAAAAGTAAATTTTTCATGAACAGACGAAATTAAATAAATAAATATTTTTAATGAAAGGAGGGAGTATATTTTAGGTTTAATAGAGACATTAATTGACCAGGAGATGGTCTCCACGCCTCGACCCACCACTTATCTGTCCGCTCCATTACCGTCTTAATATCTTGTTTAATTTATATGTATGAAATTTTTATTAAAATTAAATGAGATTCTTCTTCTAAGTAAATGAAATTATTTTTATAAATAAATGAAACTATGCAGGGAAAACCAGGAGTTATATTTATATGAATGAGACTTTATCTTGAAAACAAAATGAGAATCTTCATAAAGACAAATGATCTATCTTTGTAATTGTTGAATTGGCCTGATGGGTTGCAGCGAGTCGGACAGGTTCGAGACGCTGAGCTCCATATGCATGGATATGAGCTTTTGCTATAAGTTAATTTTCTAAAGGGTAAAAAAGTATGGTATATCTTAATTTTTCTTAAACTATCAACTTTAACTATTTAACATCTAAATTATGAAAATTATACACATCTATACCCAAATTAAACTTTTAATATTTGGTTGAGTCTATCTTCAGGAAGTTGATGTGGTTGACATGAAAATGCATATGTAAAAATGATTTCTTTTGATGGCAAAAGTTAGGAATAACAATTGTTAATTTTGTGTTAGCTGAAGAGTGAGATATCAATTTAGTTGTCTTATGTGAAATAGTGTTTTGTGGTCACTGCTCAAGTCCATCATTCGGGTTGTTGTTGTTACTATGACGAAATCGATAGAGTGTGAACATAGATGGTGGTTGTGTTATCGGTGATAAGAGGGGATTATGCACTTGGGTTAATTCACCTTTCTTCCATGTTTATTGCCCTATTTTTTTTTTTTGTTTTTGTCGATGATGCTGTCTTTCTCTATCTGTGTGGAGGAATGTGTGCTAAGGGGTGACTTCTTGTTGCATTCGAGGGAATTAAAATAGAGCCACAGCCGTGTGCCAAGAGGTCAACGACTAGGTTGATACCCAACAGTGGTATCAGAGTCATGATTGTCCTTGTCGTTCATTAGATCATGATCATGATCTTACGTCCGTTCGGGCAAAACGGCTGAAATCTCTCCATTACGTATTGTTAGCTCAAGGCTTCTGTGTGATTGATTGAGTTATTCTCTATAAATTTGTTTCGATATTTATCCCTTGACCCGTGACTATGACATCTTTGTTTGCTATCCTTTTTCTTTGAAATAAATCTATTGTTGTTATCGTTTCCATTGTATGACTCAAATGTGTTTCTTTGCGTGGTTACTTTCTGTGTTGTTTGAAGAGACGTAGTCGTTATAGTCTCGATTAAAAAAACTTTGTATACTTCGTTGATCTGCAATGGTTCCGCACAACAGTACTTAAGGTCGATCCGCATGGAGTTGGTGATTCTTTCTCTTGTTGTCACAAGTTGAAGTAAAGACTGAAATAAAATGCAAGATAAAATTAATAGAGAAAACGACTTGACTTGGGACTTGACTTAGGTCCCAATCTATGTGTGGTCATTGGTTAAGAAATTTTCATTACGTGTCCACGTCGTTGGTTATAGGTCATCAAGTCAAAGTGTGCCCCCAAATTGTCCCGCATCACACACACACCACAACTTGCCCAGCTTACCCTTAATATTAGGATGCTAAATAGGGACCCCCTGCGGCATCCCCTTTTTGCAAGATGTTCACCCCAAGGACACACTAGCGAAGGGATTCCAACTAGACAACTTTGGATCTAGGCAGCCCAACTGGTTAAGAGCATGCTTAAAGCATGCGATCACAATCACCTGCTCAAGTCGTACGATTGGGGCAAAGAGACACTCGATGCCTTGGTCCGATTATTAATTGTAACTAACCTTACCCTAAGTATTACCGGCCGATTAGCACATAAGATTCGATTAAGTTGTTATCCTCCTTGACCAAGAGCTTCGGGAACATAAGTATGCAACTACGCGTTCATTTAAACCTCTCAAGGCTTGTAGATATCAACTTAAATCAATTCATCCTAAGCCAAGTATAATAAATTAGCTACAAATAACTAAATAAACGAAAGCAATAAAGTAAAGGGAAAACATACGTGTATTGAAATACGAACTAAAGCAAAATTAATTCATGACTAACCTTGGCTAGGACAACAATCAACATGCAGAAATTAAAGGTGCCCGTAGGATTTGTTTGTTTCCTTGAAATTAGGGATCTGCTTCAAGCTGTTGTTGTTGCCCCATTTCTAACGATCAGAACAATCGAGTTCCCAAATGCGTTTCGTGCGGACAACAATATATCTCCTCTGAACTTAGCCGATGCACTATTTAATGCTGAGGAGGTACTGAGTCTCTGGTGATGAGCGCTCTGCATGATCTAGATCACGCGCCCGAGCTAATTGTAGGTCGCGACGCGTCTCACGCGTTACAACATTGGAGGGTGGTTTATCGTTGGAAATCAAGATGCTCAAGAGGCTTTGGAAACACTAGTGGAATCCCCTACCGTCAGATCTCTCAGGCTAAACGCCGCCGCCGTCAACGATGACGACAACGACGAGGATGATGGCGACGCCACCCCCCCCCTATATCTGATTCGCCGGGACTCGATTTTCCAAAATCCCCTCCAAAATGCAACTTTTCAACCCCCTATTCAATTTTTCAGAAGTATATTTGCACCTTTGCTCAACAATTTTTAATAGACTACTATTAATTGGTGGTTCAAGTAAATGTTTCAAATAATTTGGCACTATAAAAATTGATACAATTTGAATATTAAAGTGAAATTTGTCGTGTTGTTTAAGTGATAAATACACAAAAAATTAAAAAGAGTATGAGAAATTTGACCAGGGCATGTGCAGATTCACAACCGGTTTGAAAAGTACTAATAACATATCTCAAATGTTCAATTAAATCCAAAACTATAAGAAAACAACAATTATGATGATTCGAGTATCTGTTCAATCTGCACTTGTTTGTTTTCTTCACAAAGATAGTTAGCCTTTTGCTCTTTTCTTTTCTTTTCTTTTCTTTTCTCTTATCGTCTTCTTTTATTTTCTTCAGCTTTTTTTTTTGTTTTGTTTTGTGAAATGATTAACTAGACACTGCCATCAGCAACAACGGCGTCAGATTCATAAAAATCCAAATCTAGATACGGTAAACACTGGAAAAGGAGAAGTCTCATTAGCATGATTGCAGGCCCCTCTTTACTTATTTTTTTAATTACACAATAAAATAGTAATCATGTAATTTTATATATATCTGAAGGTTCAAGTGAGAAGCATTTTTAACATGGAAAAGTAAAAATCAGAAAATCATGAATTCATTGTAAGAAAAGTTTGTGCAAAAAAATGAATTTTTTCACTAGGTTTGAATCTCATGAGCTACGAAAATTCTGTTTATTTCCACCTTTTTTATTCAGTAACTTTTCCAACATATTCATTAATTTTCACAACGAATTCATGATTTTTTGGTTCACACGTTCTCAATATCAATTATATTCTAAATTATTGATTTTTTTTTTAAAATATCGAACAATCGGTTTTCTATCAATTGTACTCATATCCTATTTTGAAACATGATGTGGCTCGCCTAGATTATCAAAATTTATTTAAAAATTTATTTTTCATAAAGAAACTTACATAATACAAATAACATTGTTTGTGCCTTAAATTTTTTAAAAGAAAACACATAAGAGTCAAATGACGTTTTTAAAAAAAAAAATTATAGGCACAAACTACGTCATTTGTGCCATATAAGTTTTCTTTAAAAAATGTTAAATAAATCGTGGTAGTACAACGAGCCATGTCAATTTTTTTGGTGCTGAAAAATGTTATAAAATCGATAGTTCATGATTTAAAAAATATTTTCCATAGTTTAAAATAAAATAAATAGTGCTAAAATAATATATAGAATTTAAAATGATATTAAAAAAATAATGGTAATTCTTTTGATTAAAAAGAAGGAAGGTGAGAGCTGAAATTACGGGAGCGGCCAATCTGCGGCTTTTAAATTTGCAAGTAGCCAAGCCAATCATGTCCCCTGCATTTTGCTTTTAAAGATTCCCCACTAAACAATAATGCAATTGCAAACAACAAGTTATATAAATAAATCATCAAAGTATTGGCTAATGCCTATCTATGCCTATATATGACTACCACTACCATTGAGAAATGTATTGTAATTTAATATATGTATTTGTTGGAGAAATTTGATTCCTCTTTTACAATTATGATGCATCCCCAATCTCACGCTTCCACTCTGAGATTCCAATTTTCACTCTTCTTACCCTTTGGTTATTATATTGAAAACTCAAAAGGTAGAAATTTACAAGATACTAAGCGTAACACCAAAAACTCATTTTCAAATGGAAACTTTTTCCGAAACTGAGGGAGTATTGCTCAGATCTGCTTCTCCCACAAAACTGCCCAAATAAGATGTTACAAAAGAAAATTAACAAAAACTCCAACAATGAGTCGTATCATGAAACTCATCTTCTTGTTCTTGAATAAAATATTGAATCGTTGCAAAGAGGTCATTCAAATTGCAAGCATCTCATTGTCATTCATTACAAAACGAGGGTGTAATCGAGCTAAGCCGACAAAATGCATCAAGTAGCACTGTTGAATAAATCCACCCCGATACAAGTTTTTGAGTCTTTATTCATCAGTAACAATGGATGCTAACTGTTTATTAGAGTCTGCACGGGGCAGAGATTCAATCAGTTGCCCAAAAGAGCAATAACTATAAAGGCAAAATTTCTACTGAAAGATCTCATTGAAAAGCCTTCTGGGATTTCTCGGGTAGAATGTTGTCTGGAAGGACGAGCTCTGGTGGGGTTTCGCGGACTACACCAATCATAGAGTCGTATTCCTCATCACGACGAGCAAACTTCTTGCGCAGCATCTTTTCAAACTCGATCTCATCAAAGGATTTCACATTTTCAGCAGCATGGACCTTTGCTAGGTTGACATAGTTGGTTGCTGATTTGATGATGAATTCAATCTCTTCTTCAGTAAGCTTTCGGAGGAGCTTGGCTGGATTACCGGCCCAGACCTGTAAATGCAAGTGTTCCAAGACATATGATCAAATCATTTGCCTTCTCAAGCTTTCGAAATAAATATGGACCGTTGATCATGTCATGATCTAAGAATTCATGATTTTCTGTTAAAAGAAAACCGAGCCCAAAAAAGATATCTAACAAGTAAGAACTCGCACTTCCACCACCCTCTCCATTTATCCACATGCTCTCACTATTCTTCTAAACAAAAGCATCAATGGAGAATCACATGGTATAAAACATGAGTACTAAAAAAAATATTGAATAGAAACTAAAACATGACGAAGAAACTACAAAACTAATGGGGGGCAAAAACACCTCCAATCGAAAGCTGCTAATAACACCTGAGGCCCCAATGTATTTGGCGCCAGTCCACTGCCTAACTGGTCAAATATCATCAGTTAGCCACTCATTAATCTTACTTTTAAATTCAAATGCTTCATATTAGTCTCTAATAGCTATTATCCATGTCCTAGTAGTTGTTAATATCATAGTTGGTTAGCCTTATCAAAGTCTTGCTCAAATGTAGGGAATATGTATTTAAGGTACTTGTTAAATCTACACACACACATACACAGAAGAAGAAACAGAGAATTAAGCAGGTTTCAGAAGTGAATAATGCAGTATGAACTTTTATTGAGTTACATTTGAGGGTAAACTACAATTTTGTTTCAATAAGGAATTAATGTATTGTTTAAATTAGAAGTTTGATTATGTGTACATAGCAGACTCTTGTTAGAAACAAATCAAAAGGATTGTTGAGATGTGAGACTAATTCAAGCATTGAGAGATGACAGATAAATTTGCAACTGAAAGAAGAGATGGACTGTTATAACTCATTAAATCTAAGGTTGCTTTTTGGATTTCAAGTGAATACCTGCAGTATAGCAAAGTGAGAATGATCAATAGAAAATCCATCGTGAATGACCCATCTTAACGACCATTATGCAGAAACCAAGTGGAGTAATTTACTATCAAGCTAGACTCGATGAATAACTCAATAAGCTTGAGCTTGACTTGGCTCGATTTGTTCACTTCTGTAAATACTTACAAGGGTAAATAGCACTTTTTACCCAAAGCATTGATTATTTTTTTTCCAGAAAAGCCCTACCCTTTAAATTTTAATAATGACAGATTACTATGGTTAATATTCAATCAAGTTTGTTTTCAAATCTACGATGGCCCCACTTTTTGAGCATCTAAAAGTGTAATTGGCAACCAGAAACTTGTGCAAACAAAATTTTCGTTCAAATTGGAATAAACAAGATTGAATTGTGGATTGAATAAAAGCGACTAACAAGGCGATAGGAGACAAGAGATATGTTACTCCTAGACCCTAGTCGAGAAAAGGCAAATCGTCTAGATTGAGAATTCTTGATTCCAATATTTTGTTACAGTTGTATCATGTAGAGATGGTATAACCTTACTTCTTGTTTCGTTTCAGTGGATTTTTAGTTCTTTGGCGTTTGGCCTGTATTTTGGTGTGGATTTGATCCTGACGCAAATTCTATAGTCTCAGCCCAATATGGGCGAGACTTGCCTGGGATCCTAGAAGGAGAGTATCGGCTCTGGAGCTTGGGCAAGGTAAGATTCTTCTTGTTTCTTCATCGGTCCTTGTTCAGTTCTCGTTTCGAAGTATTACTGTTTGTTCTGGTTTCTGGACCAGCGGGGCATCCCTGAAGCATGGATCTTTGTCCTAACGGTATTGGATTTTCTACAAGCCATGGCCACATCTCCTTCTCTTTGTCAAAATATTTATAGATCTAAACTTCACTTTTATTCTTTGATTTGACTTCCTTTTAAAGATTGTAAATTATATCAACGTATCCTTCTGTTGTACGTTCAAAATCGACGTCAGATCTTCCTTTTACTATTAGCAGAGGAGAATTAGAGGATGAAGGAGAGAATAGATTTGGTAACTTAATCCAAAAAAATTATGGTGGTGGTGCTTCACATCAATGAGGCCGAGGACATCCTGGAGTTTCTCAATTCTCGATAGTGAAGGTGGCGGAGTTGGAGAAAAGGTTGGAGGAAGAGAATCGCATTGCTTGAGCTCAGGAAGAAAAAGGCAGACAAGATAGCGATGTAGCAGCCGCTGGATCTAGAGATGTGTGGAGAAGCTACTGGTGATGTGATGACATTGAATTGCTCTAGTAAGGCATCCCAATTAAAGGAGTGTACTTGGATGCTGCATGAAATCACCTAGGTGGTATGATTCAGAGATGGAGCAATCTATGACTTGACTTCCTATAATTTTTTTCTATTAAAACTTCCAACATGGATTCCAAATCTCCACATCAATAAATCATTATCAGAATTTTGGTCAGCTTCCAATTTGTTAAAAACTTGCAAATGCTGAGAACTATCAAAATGACAGGTTATTTTTGTCAAAATCATGAATGTTTAGGTACTTTGGGCTATTAGGAGTTGGGACTAGTCATACCATATCAATATCAAATTTATCTAATAATGCAATAACCCTTGTGTATTATCAAATTTAGACTTCCCTATGCCCTCCATCCACCAAGAGTGTATAATTTTTTTGCCATTTTTGGCATCCACAAAGAGTGTTTCACTTTCCTTTTTGAGATACACAATCTTTATAATTCAACATGAAAATCACTCATTACTTACCAAAAAACCACTTCATTAACCTTTTAATTTCACATGGTGGACCCTTTCTCCACTAAAGAAAACATGTGCCAAACCTTCATTAAAACTTGTGCCGTCCACCAAGTGATACACTCTTGGTGGGCAGATGGACTAATTGATTGCAGAAGACAGTCGAAAGTCAATGATACTGATTATACTAAAGATCGACTAAAATTTTGGTTCTTGGGCAGAAACCCGACCCTAACAAGAATATCTCACAAAGGGACTGGAAAGAAACAACCAATCAATAGTACTCAACCAAGTTTAGACCATCTAAAACAGTAAAGTGCCTATTAATAACGCAAAGTCAAATAACACTTCCCGTGGCCATGGTGCAATCAACTTGTAAGGAATTTGAGAACCATCTGTCAACTCCTTGTCCTATTAATTAATTAAAGGCAGTTCAACTCCAGTACTGTCGTAATCTCAATACCAAACAACTTGCAGGACTTCGGTGAAGTACTAGAAAATTAACATAGCTCAGCGTAACCTATTGCTAAAAGCCTAAAACCTCTAAGCAAAACGACACAAAAATGGGTAACCTCGAGTCAATGAGAGGGATGAGTTGACATAGAATAATCATTCCATGACATATATTTTTTTCAGGAGGGAGCCGAATGAATTCGAGTAATATAGCTTTGCTGGATACTATCTTCTAATTTCAAAACACTCACTCCAAATTACTATTTCTATAGGGTATTTATAAACTACTACTTGAACATGTAAGCAGAGACTATAGAATTTAATGAACAAGTGCTTATTGCAATTGAATGGCATACCTCTCCAGAACGGATTCTGGTGTCCTGTCTCACAAGAGATCCTGCAGCAACCATGGCATGTTTCTCCACAACCACACCATCAAGAAGGGTCGCTCCCATTCCAACAAAAGCCTCATCCTCAATTGTACATCCATGTACAACCGCACTATGACCTATTTGTTCCAACATAAGATTACAAAAATGAAATTTATATGGTTAAGTCCTTGATATGCTAATTATAGGTCAATTTCTACTTCATATATATATATATATATATATATATAAAATTAATTCTGACCACAGAATATCAAAGGGGCGGTCAACACTACTTACCAATTGTAACATTATTTCCAATAATAGTTGGCAGTACTTTCCCACTTAGATTAGATTTTGCCACATGCACCAGGGAATTGTCCTGTATATTAGTTCCAGACCCAACACGGATGGAGTTCACATCACCTGTGTCCAGGAATGAGGCACATAAATCAATTTGCATCACTAAGCGAACTGCTTCATTCTGTTTCCAAATTTAGCATACTTCTTTCCAAAAGATCAGTTCTGGAGAAGCATACTCAAGTTAATAGTACAGTACTTGAAAAACTAATAAAAAGTCAAAGAAGACCAGATAGGTCATACTCATTGAAATTTATATGGTTTCCGCACTCCACGTACTGATTAAGCTAACTGAAATTGTTTTCCGTTCCTCTTTACCTTTTTTAGTTGATACTAAATGATGATATTTCGCATATATACTGAAAGTCACTTTGTTTTATTGGAAATATGTAACCACCTTATTCAAGGAATATACTCATGTTGTCATTTTAAACTAACATAAACTTTAGAAACATAAATTCTCGATGACTATGTTGCAGACTTGCAGTTTGCTTCCTTACGAGCCAACCAGCACATCCATTGATTGACTGTATAAGCCTGGGAGTCAACCAGTGGATAAGAGTATACTTTTCCAACAAGAGATCTTCACCATTTCATAAGGTTTACCACTTCTCTAAACAATTCGATAAACATTTTAACTCATTATGCACAAGACTAAAGCTTTATAATTGATCAAATTTTAGCCGTAAAGACTTGTTACTTACATACTTATCTCTTAGTGATACCCTTCTCTATCAGACCTGACAATATTTTCATACAAAAAAATCACTTAACCACAAACAAGGAGGTGTGACTTGCCCGTTGCCTTTGCAGCAACAGTTAGTTAAAAAGTCTGTAAGAGAAAAATAATAGACACGGCAGAAACATAAGAAACAGTTCAAAAGTAGGAAACTTAAAACACAGGACTATGTTTCACTCAGATCAACTTCGACAGAATAATCTTAGCCAAATTCAATGACTTCTGAAGGCACGTACCTCGAAGGACAGATCCATACCAAATCGATGATCCTTGTCCCACCTGAACATCTCCAATGACAGAGGCACTTGGAGCAATAAATGCATCCTTATCCACCGTCGGAGATTTATCATAGATGTTCATCAGCGTTCGATGCTTAGAAACTGAAAATAAACACTGACGAGATCAAATGCATGGATATAAAAAGTAAATCTGAAAAGAAAGAGAATAACATATTGAAAGTGCATCAGGAACTGCAGATATAAATAAGCTGCTCAAAATCCAGAAGCATAAATCCATGCTTCACATTATCAAAGAGCTGATTGCTAGAAAAGACAAAAGATATAAGATATATGAGAAAGAAAAAAAATTGCATATGAAAGCAGATCAAACAAAAATATCCATGAAATTATGGTTACCAAGCATCAGTCATGAAAGGTGAAATCTGAATAAGACATACTATGTTAAAGTCCTTGTTTGTTGTCCCATGTCAACTTGGTAACAATCCTATCTCCTACATATAAGTTTGGATAGCCCTCGTCTATTATGAGGCCTTTTAGGGGGGGGGGGGGGTCAGTAGCCCATTTCTAACACATACCATGTGCTTCTTCCCTTGAAGCAAAAAACTATAAGAAAAACTTTTCGGTTAGGAAGCCAAGCCATTCATGCAAGAAAGGTATATAACATTTCAGGCTATGATGGAACCTGCTGCAAACATCATGCTAGTGTTTTTTAACTCATTTTTACACCGAAAAAAGGTGAACATTAGCCCAACTCACATTAATTCCTGCGTTGTTTATCAACAGAGCAAGTGAGAAATGCGAGCCCCAGTTCTAAGTTTATCTTCTCAAATCCTGTCCGAAGACAATCCAAAATATATGTAATTAACTCCACCATATCCTTACTAAAACTGGAGTACAAACATCGACAAGTTAGTGTAAGAAACAGACACGGGATTGAATATATACATTCCTGTATATGTCCACTTGTGTGACCCAGAGCATAACTCTAAATCTACGAGTGATCTGGACCCATACGAGTAATGAATTTCACTAAACATGACCCGATATTGTTTGCGAACTTCACCACTTCTTTTTTCACTCTTCAACTGCATGTGCATACCCAATGCATGCCCATCGAAGTAACCTATTCCTCTTCACTTTATGTTCTCCATTTGCATATAAAAAATATTTGCAGAGTTATCCTCTTTTTCCTAAAGCAATTTTCACTAGCAAACCTTTTGTCCTTATAATCAAACTACTGCAGCAGATATTTCAACTAAAATGCATGACCATATCAATAATACGTGCCTTTAGCATGCTCTATTGTGCAATAACCATTTTCAGCATTGCGTATTGAAACAATTATACTGCTGGAATTAGCTTGGGTAGCTACCAGAAAAAAGGAATTCAAAGCTGAAACGTCGAATTAGTCATCCAATCAAGGAGTATCACAGTACAAAGAAGAATATCAGGACCGCCCCATTTTCCCTATCATCTCTCCGACATTTCCCATTTCTACGGAAATTCGTTCATTCACATCTCAATCTCGAAAAATATCAAAATCCCCAATTTATGTTCCCCAAGCAAACCATTTAACGGTACATTGTAGAAGAAATTCGAAACATTCACAGTCCTCACCTCCCACACAAAACAAAAGATCAGAGACGTTACACAATAAGTGGATTTTCAAACAAACAAGAATCAAAATTACCGTGATCCTGGATATAGTGGCCTGCTTG
Source organism: Salvia sclarea (assembly GCA_036873715.1). NCBI lineage: Eukaryota > Viridiplantae > Streptophyta > Magnoliopsida > Lamiales > Lamiaceae > Salvia > Salvia sclarea. The sequence continues at coordinate 5,656,121 of JAYJMF010000001.1, read as the reverse complement.
GAAGGTGGAACCGAGTCGATCCATAGCTTGACCCGTATGCCTAATCCAACTCCCCAACGTGTATACCGCTCTTCCTAAGGTCCCCATTTTTAATGGGAATTGTGTATGATCTAAGAATGGGTTGAGGTTGAGAAGAGGTCTGCTCCAATTTAATGGGGTTTTTTGAGCTGCTCTTGAGATGGGAGTGGAGGAGTGTGAAGGGAACAATTGAATAGGGCAAGAACGGAGAGAGGAAGGAATTACTTGGGACTTTCGGGGGTAAATTGGGGATTTGCTAATTTAGAAAATGAGATTGAAATTGTTAAATTTGTTGCTCAACTCCAAAGTACGATGACGTCGTTTCATCTACTACGAAAATATATGTCCCTAATCTGAAACTAATTTACTGGTTACAGGTGAAATTTTGAAGTAGAGAAAGATTTGACGCCACAAAACCGTCAAAAAGAAGTTCGCACTTATTTGTTTGCTTTGTGATACTCCATTTCTCTCATAAAATTGAGGTTCCGCTCTCTTGTTTTGCGCATTTTTCTTCTATGTTTTGAATGATCACGGCGATTCCCTCTCTTGTTGTGAATTTGATGTAGTACTTAATATAGTCATATTTGAATGAATTGCTGATTACGAGGTAATTCAATTTGAAGATTTTTTTCAGAAAAAAATGGATTAATCCTCTCCTGTATTTTCTTGCTTCACCGGCAGCGGAGGGGTAGCTTTTATAATTATATGTATATCGTGTCTGTGTGTGCTAAATTTGTTCTATTTTCAAACATCATGTCGAATTACTGAACTCAGAAATAATTGTGAAGAACCAATTTTTGATTTGTGAACGATATTATCGATGTGCAGCAACAATTTACTTAAAAGCAGCAACAATTTACTTAAAAAAATTACATTAGGGGGCGTTTACTTTGAGTGGTAGTCTAGATTGAGTATTTGAAGGATAAGATGGTCAAACAAATTCAAAATTCATCAATCCATCAAAGTTAGCTGTAGATTAGCTTGGAGCTTGGAGCTTGGATTATTTATATCCATCCATCATATTATGCAAAGTAAACTCCCTCTTAGTTGATAGTGGCTGTTGATGGTCATTTGTTGTTTTGCGATCAAATGCAGTTTCAAAAGAGTAAAGAATAATGGAAGATGTTGGGGCTGATGGTTCTACTCCTGTGACCCCCGTCCCCCTTTCCCCTACGCAGAGGAAAAAAGATAGTGCTGCTCCAGAGTCACCATTAGCGAAGTGGAGAGACGAATTTTCGAGGAAGTTCCAGCATTATTTAGATAGGTCCGCTCCCCATATAGTGCGCAGGTGGCTTGTTACACTTGCTGCAGCAGCAATCTATGTCTTGCGTGTTTATTATGCTCGGGGGTTTTACGTCATCTCATATGCCCTGTCGATCTACATCTTGAATTTGTTGATCGGGTTCATGTCACCCAAGGTTGATCCAGAGCTGGAAATGCTGGATGGGCCTTCTTCACCTACACCTACGCCTACTAGAGACCCTGAGGAGTTCAGGCCCTTTGTCCGTCGCCTGCCTGAATTTTTGTTCTGGTATGCCTTTCGTATGCTAAGCCTTTCTTACTTTTATGCTTTTAAAGCTATGAATTATACAGTTTCTCATGTTATGCTGCAAATTCTCAGTAACATATATTTGCAAGTCTAGCTGTAACTTATGTGTGTGGTCCAATGTATGATGTTTCATCGGTTTCTGTTGCATTGTAGTGAGAAAATGGATTGAAAGAAATGTGAAATAGAGATAGTATGTAACATCTAGTTTCCTATTTAAGATGTGTGTGTACTGATACTAATGTGGTCAAGACTTGAGATGGTCTTATGAAAGTATGAATCTTGATTATTCCTGTTGTTAACGGTTAACCACAGTTCCTGATGGAGCGAAGTTAGAAATATAAGGAAGAAACTGAATATAACTAAATAATAGCCGGAGACTCAAACCCAGAGAGGTCCATAGGAAAAATCTTCCCCCACAGCACAAAATGCTGCCAACAACGATGATCTCTTGATAATCCTAGAAACCCTAGTTCGAACTAACTAAAACTAGAAAAAAATAGAGCAAGAATAAATAAAAGATAAGTCTTAACTCACTGAAGATAAATAACAACTTTAAAAGAATAATCAACTATTCTGCTGGAATCTTCCTTCGACTGTTGAACACCTTAAGGGGTGTGACGCTCAGCCTACCTCTATTAGTTTCCCATCTTCCGATTTTGTTATGCATTTTGTTATATGTTGGCTTATTATTGGAGGAACATTCTTATGCTCACACTATTTTCTATAGAACAAAATTCAATAGGGTCCGGACCTGGCTCAAAGTAAATGAAAAGAGAGCTTTCAATAGCAGCAAATTCTGCTGTAACATTCTTATTTCAAATATTTACATTTTTGACGCGCAGCCTCATCATATTGAATCTAACAATACTTGTCCATTACTCATTTTTTAGCATGACAGATTGCTATTCTGGTCTTAGATAATTATCTCATAATAACCAGATGGAATTCTACAATTGGAGAAAATAAAGTTTTTATCTTTTGACTTGTTTTAACTTTTAAAATTAAAGGGCTCCTAATAAACATATGATCTAATAATTGATATAACAGAAATATGTGAGCTGCGTGAATGAGGAAACTAAATAAGAGCAGAGAGCTGCATATGATGCAATTTCAATGTCGTTAGAAAGAGATCTGAAAGCTCAGTAAGTTTTAGGGACGAAAGATTAGTAGTTGATCTCGAAAGGCTTATCGTATATACTTCCACTTTGGTTTATTTGTTTTCTCTCCTTTTCTGGTGCTGAAAAGACTTTTAATTACGTTATTTCTTTTTCTTTTTTTATTCTGTACAGGTATGCAATCACGAAAGCTTTTTGTGTTTCCTTCCTCTTAACCTTCTTCTCTATGTTCGACGTCCCCGTATTCTGGCCCATTTTGTTCTGTTACTGGTTTTTCCTTTTCTTCCTTACAATGAAGAGGCAAATAACTCATATGATTAAGTATAGATATGTCCCATTCAGCTGGGGGAAGCAGGTGATCGCTCTTGCACTTAGTGATGAATATTTAAAATGTTTCAGTTGGTTTGCATTTATATATGGGTTAATTTCCATTGTGTACACAAATTATGGCAAAACTTTGGTTTTAACAAAATCTAAAATTTTGGTCAAAACAATTACTTTTTTGAGTTGTAGTTTGATGGGCAACCCTAAGCTACCATTGGAGTGCTCTTGATGATAGCTTTCTAATGAATAAATTTCTAGGACAACGGCTTTCAAGCCATTTTTTGACTACTTCCGGCGATCAAAACCTAACAATACTGTTACTAATAGAAGTTATTCTCAATCTTATTGGCCAGCAAACTTTAGTCTCAAGCCAAATTTCAAATTTTCGACCAAAATATTAGATATTGGTTTAGACTACAATTTTACCGTAGTTAGTGTATTTATATGCAAATAACCCTTTATTTATTTAAATGGAAGTAGCTCTACACTCTTTGGCACTCGATTAATCTACATGTATCTTCATGTACAATTGAAAACAGAGGTACACTGGGAACAGCTCTGCTCAAAGCACCAGTGGTTTGTCAAAGGACTGAGTTTATGTGCAGAATCTGCATCAAATGGTGGACTTGAGGTGAGAGCATCTTACTCGAAACATGTATATGAACTTTGATAAGTTGCAACTATGTAATTAACATCGCTTGTAAATTTTGTAATTATAATAATCTTTTGTTTTCGTTGTAAGATGATGAGTATATTGTTAATGTCAAGAGAAGCAATTCTACCATAAACAACACAAAATTCCAGAAAAATCGTGTTCGCTCTGTTGCTAAGAATGTTTGTTGGATATGGAGATTGTCAAATCCATATTTCATCGACCGATTCTTCTTTCCCACACGTTTTAACTATGGTTCATGCTATATGTGGATGAAGAGCTCTGGAAATTCTGAGTATTTGAGAATTCCCACTGCTCTAGATTTCCATAAATGCAAAATGAAGCATTTAAATAACGAGTCTTGTGGTGGGGCTTGTCATAAGAGTTTGTTAGTGAATATGAATAGTTCAATTTGATTTCAGTTTTCTTTTAAAGCATGTTTTTTCAGTTTTCTTTTAAAGCATGTTTCTTGTTGTTTGCATCTATTTCAAGTTTTTTCTTTTCTTTTCCCTGAGTTGCTGGAGAGGATTGGAGACTGAACACACATCCTTATAGAGGTGGTGAATATTAAAGTACGAAGCTTTTGGTTGAGAAGATCCCGATAATTACTTTTAACTTCATCTAGGAAAAATAAAAAAGACTATTAGAGGCGTTTACTTTGAGTGACAAGATGGATAGATAAAGATAATCCAAGCTAATCTATGGTTTATTTTTATGGATTGATCAATGGACTTGTTTGACCATCTCATTCTTTAAATAAAAGATGGATGATCTAATATTCATATAATCAAGAGGAATAGCAAATTCGATCATATTTTGATTCTTTTGCCTATTAATTCTTATGTGAATACAGATTCATATTTATTCCTTTTTCTGGTCCATCTGAATCCAGCCTAGTCGAGGACGACCCGACCGACACTATCGTGGCGAGACACGCGGATGCCATGACACATCTCGGGCTCCAAGCTTTAAGGGTGTAAGAGTAGGCAAGTTGCAACTATGTGATTAAATAAGTTAATAATAGAAACCATTTAGTTGGAATATTCTAGCATTGACAAGGTAGGCTAGTTAACCATCTACGGCTACGGGATTAGGCTTGCTTACATGTGTGTGTATTCATGCCTAAGTCTCAAGTGTCAAAGAAAGAAGTTTGAATGTTTTAAAAGTGTGTCTTACTGTGTATATACAGACCATAGTAATGCGAGTGTCTTACTTCTCATCATTGTCATCATATCTTTTAGATATTAGCTCAATGATACGTGCAAGTATGGAACGCATGTACAGGTTATGAATTCAATAATATTTACAGTATAATGCCAAAAACAGATCAATTTTATTAAAATTGGAACTCTTATGATATTAAGAAGAAGAGTTGTAGGCAGAGAGGCGAGCCCTCTGCGATTGTCCACGCAATTATAGTTTCATTCTTTTAAACTTGTATTTAAATACATAAGTAGAATCTAGCTCATTCATTCTAAAAATCGTAGTAGTTATTATGACCCTGAATAATAGATGACCACTTGAGAAATAGAAATATACATCGATAGGTTAAAGATAAAGCAAAATGCATTACAATTTTCACAAATTATTCAAATAAAACATGTTACCGACGACGATATGGACAGCAACCATATGCGCAAAATAACATAATGGCTTAGGCCTTGACTTAGCCAAACATATGCCAGAAGGATTCCAAATCATATACTAGTACATAATTGGGTGCAACAACCATCTCACAACCTATATACAATTGTCATATATATTTGGCGTGCTTTCACTTGCATATACTTAATTATTATTTCCCTGTTTTATTTCTTTATTCCTTTTAAAAGTGAAGAAATAATGTTATTGGTTGTGAAACATGGCCAGCTAAGAAACAATAGGAGGTCTGCAACTTCCATTGCAGTTGACAAAACACAACACAATATATATGACACCCCACTCTGTGGTTTAGGTTTTAGAATGGCATTTGTGAGCAATGAGTGTTAGAATCTACATTGTGATCTTGTTTTTCTGGGCTCTGCTGACCGCCGTCACTCCCACTCTTGTCCGCCTCGCTGCTTCTGCAAATCTTCAATCAAGATTAGATGGTATATATATTATATATCCTCTCTCTTTCTCTTTCTCTTCAAGTATTTGAATGTGTATGTGTTTGGATGCAGGTGAAGGCAGCAGGGAAGGGATGAAGTTGTTGTTGCCGAGGAAGGCACTTGCTCAAGCAATAGTCTCACTCTCACAATCAGTAGTGGCGCCGGCGACACCACCACCGCCGGAGATCCGAATTCAATGAGTTTGTGTTGATTCAGATTCCTGCCTTGACTGTAAATAATACACTCCCATACAAGGTTCTCATTTGTTGTTGTAGGATCATTTTTTCATTTTTTACAGGAATTTATCACAAATATTTATCCCAAAGAATGAAAACAAGACAAATAAGGAGCTAGGGATTCAAAATTTAAGATTCCGCTTTGTTGTCCAACTTCTTAATTTCATTATCGGTGTTAGTGTTACTAATCATGTCTGATATGATATTCTTCTGTTTGCAAGGGGAGAAAAGGGCATATTAATTCTTTTTAAGGTTAATACTTGTATCCAATTTTTTGCCATTTTACAAAATATGTTCTCAACTTATATTAATGAAAAGTTTTTTCCAAAATATTTTCCACGTTGAAGAATCCAACGACGTAATGATGACACATCTAACCGATGTCTTAGGTGGATTTTTTTCATTCTATAAAATGCATCATTTTTTTTTTATCTCCAACTTATCTTTTTAATATACATCCCCAACATACATTCATGAAAAAAGACCATATTTCAATTTTGAGGCAAATGTGGAAATAGTCAATTTGAAAAACAAATAGAAATATGTGAGTAACTATGAAACACAATGCTATATTACATAAAGTTGTTTAATATCTTACAAAAACAGCTTTAAACCTAATATATACAATAGAGACATATCCACAAGCCTCATAAGATGTGCAAAAAGGAGCGTTGCAAATTTTTACAAAATAGCCCAAATACATAAGCCTTATAGGGTGTACAAAAATTTCAAATCCACGAACGTTCACAAAAACATTAATTCATTTTAACTTTTAAGTATTCCACAAAATAAATCCCTCACATCCTTCACACTACTCAATTATCAAATCTGTGGTAATTTGCCCACAGTTTGTGAAGTTAATTTGTTAAGCCCTTTATCTCAAGCCTGATTCATCATTCCCGATTCCTACTTGAGCACAATTGGTTGGATTTTGAGATGTGCTTGTTCACTTCCCCAGATTGTGCTCTAGAAGTCAAATAATAAAATATAAAATAAAAATAAAAATTATCAACATGTATTTTGTAAGTTGGAACATGGAGTATTTGTCATTATTAAAAAAAAGTAGATGATACATTTTTTTATTCATGTAAATTGGAGAAAAAAAATGACGAGTGACATTGAAAAAAGTCCACCTAAAAATCCTGCTAGGTGAGCACCGTTGCTCATGCCTGCTGCGTGTACTAATACAGTAGAATACTACAAAGATAATCCCCATGTAACTAATTAAGAATTAATTACAAGTTAGGAGAGATAAATAATTTGACCATCATGCAATATCAACACGTATATTTGAATTTCACAATTTTCCTTCAAAGTGAAGCAAGCATTTCCCCCTCCCTTTTGCTCATGTAAGTCACCATAATTATGCAAAAGGGACCCACTTGAAAAATAGTTGCCTATGTAGAGTCAATACATGTTAGTAATTTACAATTAGCTAACAAAAGAGGCCATTTCCTACCAACTCAAGAAGCTCTTGATGGCAGCATCCCACCCACAAACACACTCATCATGATTCATGCCCATATGTTGCAATTCTCAATTAGTTTCCAGCTCAAAAGGCAATATATATGGTTCGTTAATATCTGGTAATTAAAGACTCCCAATTCTAAAAATTGTGAATTAAGGATAATAATAATTATTAAAAATATAAATCTGCTCAAATTAATTCTCATTTTGCACACAATCTAAAAAATCTGCATGTATATTAGTTACACAACTTTTAATTTACTCTGATTTTTGCTAACAACGTTGACTTCCGGCCAAAACTATGGTTGGCATGTTTCATTTTTAATACTCATTCACTCAAACGTCGACGTTGCATTAAGTGATTTTAATACTCATTCACTCAAATGATGTCACTTTACGTGTTATTAATTTTTCGGCTGTTCCTAAAATATAGGTCCATTCCATTTATAGTAAAAACATTTTACCTTTTGATTCTCAACTTTTCATTTTTATTTACATACTCATTCTAATCAACATACCCCCATTTTTTTACAACACAAATATTTGCGTTAGGCCGGCCTAACGGTTAGGCCAATTATTTGCCGCTCTTATTCTAAACCATGAGTCAAGCGAGGGGAGCCGAAGGCGAACTCGGAGCAAGCTTAAAGACAAAATTGTTGTCGATCTCATTATTTATATTTTAATTGGGCCGGCCTAACATAAACGTGTCTCTTTTTACAAAGTGAGACCCTTTCTCCGCTCAACAATACAATCATTTAAGTTTTATTAAAATTCGTGCCACTCCTCCATGAGTCATATTTAAGGGACGGAGGAAGCTTTATTTTATGCTTAATAATAGGAAAATATCATCTTATACGTAAAATAAAAGTAAAAATGAATAACTATAAAGAAAGCACATCTTATATAAGAAAGCCATTCGTTTGGAAAAAATAAATTTTGACCATCTATTGAACAAGATTTCAGATCACGTTTCTCTCTGATTTTTAAATTGACTAGATTTCTACCCTTCCTATTATCCTATATATGAATTTCTACTGTAATGTAATATAGATCATTACTTTATTGAATGAAATCATATACTTGGGAGTTTGGGTTTCGGATTAAAAGGAAAAGCACTTGTCGAGAGAATTCACAAGTCGGTAGAATAGTAGCTACACATAATAATTAATTTTTGTATCCACATATTGCTTCCAAAAGAAAAATCCTATGGCATCTGTCACGTTGCTATTATGGATTATAGGAGCACTATGGAAAAGGCCCTTTCAACTAGCAAGTTGACTTTTCAGTTGCGACAAGTCGACAAACGGAGACTAATATTATTGAAATATTCTTATTGATTTTAATAAATTTAAAAATCCATACATATCATTAGTCTATTGAATACTCGTGTAATTTACATAGATTGTTATATAACTAATAACAATTTAATTCGTATAATATATATATATATATGCTCCCCTTAGGCCCCAATAATCTTTTCTCATTTTTTGGATTATCCCATCGATCTTATCTTCTTTCCTTTTTTCGCTAATACATTAATTTAAGATACAAAAATTACGTGAATCACACCACTTTACACCTATTAAACTTTGTTTTATATTTGTGTCCAAATCAAATGGGAAAAACTTATCGGGATGGAGTGAATATTAATATATTATATCTATATATATGCACATTTTCATATGATCGCGATAAACTTTTATCCTTTTGCGATTACCTGATATCACTCGATCCTTATTAAAACGGATGATGCATGTGTTGTTTTTCTCTTTATTTGAATAAATGGGTGATCAGAACAAGTTATAGTATAAATTAACTCCACGTCGCACCCCTAATTAGAAACTTGATATATAGTCACAAACTTTTCATCCAAGACGACCCCAAATTGCTAGTTTATGATTGAGTGATGGCTTCTATCCCCGCAAAGGTGATCTCAATACCGATCTTAAGGCAAATGACGAAGATTTTATTTCTTGAGAGCTTACACGTGAAATGTAGGAGGATTTGATAAGCAAACACACACACACACATATATATATTATAGTAGGATCATAAAAGTGAAATCCAACAATTACAGCACATTATAACAAAGTTGTGAATCTAAACCAATGCCTGCAGTGAAGAAAGCAACAATATAATGTCATCTCCCCATGTAGAGAATAAAGATGATCGATGACATCGATCTTCTCACACAAACTGATCAAGGTAGTCCTCCACAGTTTTGTAGTTGACATCTGGATAGAGCTCCGACGCCTCAAAACCAAAGGAAGGTTCGATTTGGAAGTAGGTTTGGTCGCCCTTCACGAAAATGGAGTGGTTGATGGAGAGTATGATGTTCACAGGAATTGGTGATTCTACAATGCAAACTAGGTTAGTTTGTTTAATTTATCAACATATATGGATTCAAATTAAGAGCATTTTCTCGAGAAATATGCACCTTGAATCTGCTTCAAGAGTTGGTCTTCATGAATGTACTCCTTCTCAAGAGTTTTGCCGATCTTCTTCTCCCATAGGGCGACGAGCTCGTTGAACGAATAGGTGTTCTTGGGGGGCCTAATGTAGACGATCTTGTTCAGGGTTCTTGGATCATCCACGGCTTTGATGGTGTATGTGCCAATGTCATGCTCTTCGTTGAACACAGCTGAATCAATTGCATGCACAAATTAAACACTCATCAATACTTGATATATAAGACATTAATATATACTCTCTCACTTCCATTTTGGATACAAAGTTATTCCCAAATTAATCAACCTTACCCCTATAATCATTATAGATCTTCGTTAGTTATAAATGGACTTCATGAATCCGATCCTGTCTTGGAAGATATTGATATCCATGCTATTTAATTGTATGCATCATGATTGTGTGAAGTATATAATTTTAGTTTCTACTTTTCCATCGCAAGTTCACGGGGCTCAAGTTTGTCACATATAATTTGGATAAAATTGCATGAAACAAAATCATCAACATATTAAAATTATTATCATGCAAGCATTTCATTTTCAGAAAGTGATGGTACGCACTAAATAAAGGTGAGAACAAATGCTCTCTGCTTATAACCACTAACACTAAGAAAAATATCATGATCCCACGCGATGGAGGGACATTACCCGCGGGTGGCCCCATCACTTTTTTCTTTTCTGGAATTATAGAGATAGTAGTATATTTAATATTTCAAAAAACACTTTTTGTTATGTTAAGGAAAAGGAAGCATATGAATATATATAAATAAAAGAAACCTACGGACTACAAGAAGAGACAATGCTTGTGTTATTGTTAAAATTGTATTATTAGTTATTTATTTTTGAAAATTGTGACTCCCTAAACGAACCATCCGATCGACTCTGGATTCCAACACCAAGCAAAATTAGTTGACATAATAATTTGATTACCTTTAGCATTTCCATCGCCGTAAATGACAACTTTGTCCTTGGGCGGGGGCGGGGCGTAGGCCCCCGGCTGCGCGAGCGTGGGCAGCGAATAGCCAGCGAAGTAGTTGGCCGACACGTAGGTGTAAGGAATGCCCTCCGCCTCGATGGCTCGCCGGATTTTGGCCTTGGCTTCGAATGCGGATTTGGCGGGCTCCACGGCGCGCGTGCGATCCACGTCGTTCCCAAATTCCGAGGGCAAGAACCTCTGATCCATTCAAACATGTACAATTTATTAATCAGTGCTGGCCTCGGACCAAAATTAAATTGATAAATAAAATAAACCTTGACATTCCCAGCTTGTTTAATGGCGGCAATGATCTTGTCCTGATCCGCCAACTGCAGCTGCCCTACCGTTGATATCACAACATCCACTTGTTTGATGGCTCTCACCAAACTCTCTTCATCCTTCAGATCGCCCTGCAAAATGCCACTCATTTTACGCACATGGATGAATTCGTTTTATTGTTTTTTCTTAAATTAATTCAGACATTATAACGTACAATGAGAAGGGTGACGCCGGAATCCTTGAAGGATTGAAGGAGTTGGGCTTTGGCGGGGTCGGAGATGGTGGTCTCTCTCAGTAGAGCAAAGGTGGGGTGCCCGGATTTGGCGCTCGCTTCCACGATGAATTTACCGATATACCCTGTGCCACCGATTATCAGAATCTTGCTTTTCTCTGCCATCTTCTAATTACACAACAAACAAGATGCTATGAATTAACCACGCTTTGGCATTGCTAGCTTATATACAAGTACCATGCTGGATCTCCATAAAATTACGCAACTACCCCTCTCTCTCACGCCTAGTGCCATTTCACACCTAACGCAAATTCTGAATAGGAAAGATGCTCTCATTCGGGTACCTAGTCTCTCTCTCATTTTAGCTGTTTTTATTTTTGTTTTAAGTTACTATCAATTCATTATTACAACGGTTATTCAATTCACATGGTATATAGGTATTTTAAGCTTCTATCTAAAATGATAAATTATAATTACGGTTCTCTATAGTGTGTATGTTTATAATAAACGTAATTACATATTAAATGTAATAGTGCATGGATGGAGGATCTTAACCGAAAGAGTAGTACAATGATTCTCATGCAATAAATATTTAATTATTAGTACGATTCATCAACACACTCAAATCAACATTTATTAGTCATTTGCACATAACAAACGTTTATTAATTAATACTACCTCTAATTCAAATTATATGTCTTCCTAAACTTTAGCACACATTTTAATAAATTAAAAATTTACCTAAATTAACTTTAATTAATAAATCATTAATTTACTTTAGTTATACATTTGTTACTTTCTAAGGGGAAACACTTCATATTCTTCAAGAAGATGAAAAATTGTCAATCAATTTGCTTTGATCTCATTAATGCATACCTTAAATAAAAGGGTAATTAATGTTTGATATGTCAAAACAACATGTAAATTGAAAAAAAAAAAAAAAACTCCAAAACGACCTATATTTTGAATTGGAGGGAGTATTTGAAAGCCATCGGGTGTGAAAATATAAATAATTACTCCCTCCGTCCCTCAATTGTTGGTGCACTTCTTTTTGGTACGGGAATTAAGAAAAGTTGAAAAAGTAGTGTAAATTGTACTCCCTCCAAACCAATTGAGATGTCCCCTACTTTTTGGGCACGGAGATTAAGGAAATGTTGTAGTAAGGCACAAATTGTTCGGGGCCCACCAACCCTTTTGAGTTTTGTGTGTTAAATTTTTGCATTTTTTGGAAAGGGTCATCTCTATTGGTACAGACTAAAATGGCAAAAGGGTCATCTCAATTGGTTCGGAGGGAGTATAAAGTAGTTATAAGAATATATTATATTTAAAGTTGTGTGTGTGGTAAAAATATCCAAAAAAAGGAAATGCACCAAGATGGTGAGACATCCCAAAAAGGAATGTGTACCAACAATTGAGGGACGGATTGAGTATATTTGAAGGATGTTGTGTTTTCATATACTAGCAACACGACAAGTTAGTTTGATGTAAGTAAAAGTTATAGCTTTGTTATATAATATATATATATATATATATTATATAACAATTTAAGATAGTAAAAATAAAATTTGACCTGTTAATATAGAAAGATAAAAAATAGCCTTTTATTTCACGACAAATTCGTGAAATGGTGTTTTTACACTCCATTTCACGAGTTGCACATGCAAATTCGTGAAATGCGTGTAAAATTCACCATTTCACGAATTCACATGTGTAAATTCGTGAATCCAAAAACACGGAAAATAAATATATATATATAATTTTCGCAGCTAATGGGATTAGAACCTAGAGAAAAATTCCGTGTGTTTGGATTCACTAATTTACTTGGCGGATTCATAAATTTTGAACGCGGATTCAAAAGTTTTCTAGTTCTCCCATGGCTCTCCCATTCTCACTTTAAAAGTGGTTCTTTTTTTAACCTTCTCCTATATATATATATAGGGAGATGATCATTTAGGATCCCTCCTGAAAATGTTAACTATGATCCAATCTGAACCCTTGATCTTGATTGATGGACGGTCAAGATTGATTCTCAGATTTGATGATGCTTTCGTATGTA
>JAYJMF010000001.1:5619270-5634486 GCA_036873715.1 Salvia sclarea | reverse complement strand
TTGAGCTATGGCGTGGAGATGGCGGACGGATGCTGGGTTAATATTTTGCATGTTGATAGTTGTTTTTGAGTAGTGCCATGAGGTTATGTCTTCATACATAATCCTCAGCCACCCTGTCTGCTGTCAAGCTCTGAATATGTTTTTAAGGATCAAGTCTGTGTTTACCGTACAAATTTGATCTGGATTTCAAGTATGCGGTTGTATTTGAAGTTTAAGATACTTGATCATATTTTGATATACTAAGAAATGCATGTTAAAGCTTGTTGAAAATGATGTTACTGATATAAAACTGCTTGGTATTTGTTGTTGGTTGATTGGAAATCACGGTGGAGTACCGTGGAAGATGTTGTTTTTCGGGGATTTGTCCATTTTACAAACAAAATTCTGGCAAAAATTTTATAAAGTTTTAATGATTTAAACTCATTTTCTTCAAAATGAATTGAATTCACAAATTGATTTATTCCATCAAATAAAATATGTACTCCAAAGTTTTGCAAAATATTCCTTAAATTATTTTAAATAAATTTCTGAGTTGTAATTAGTCAAGAATAAGATGCGTCGCGATTCGTCTGCTTAATTAAGTAATAATTAAGTAGACGGATCGTGACACATAATGTCTTGTGGGAAATGATCAAGGTATGAGACTCTTGCCACAACACCTTACTATGAAAATTATTGCCTTTCAAAATATAGATAACTCAAACTATGCATTTCACATAGTGTCAACAACAACCTGATGGGAGCCAATGTGGATGCTATGTCATGCGGTACATGAAAGATATTATTAAGAATTATGGTTCGGATAACAGTGTTGCAATTCCTTTTCTGGTAATTATAATGTGATATTTTAATTCAAATTTTGATGAATATTAATTATTTAATATTGTTTTACTAATAGAAGATGCCTATTTTATTTTAATAGTTTTCCGAAGGTTTTTACTCGAGAAAAGAAATCGATGAAGTCCGTATAGACTATAGAGTGGGCCGAATTAGTCGCTGATTCTATGGTTGTTGAATATGGTAAGTTTGATGATTTTGCCGAACTGAAAAATTATTGAGGTATTAAGTTTTATATCTTCACATTTTGTATCTTATTTTGATGATGTAGATGAGAGCAAGTTAGATGGTTGATATTGTTGGAGCAGAGATGCTGATGAAAGGTTCAAGATGGTGAAATTAATGTTTTGTGCAAGGATTTAATTAGCTGTGTTAGAAAACATTTGTTATGTTATAATTTTAGATTGGGAATCTCATGGATATAACGTCTTAGACGTTTATGTATTGTACCTTGATTTCTTTATAATACAATGAGAAAATTTATATTTATGAATTATAGTTCGTATTTATCCTGTGTTATTGTATTTTATTGGCACAAAAAATAGGTATTTTAAATTATTAAATAAATAATAAAAATACCGATGTTGTCAATTATATAATAGACAACGCGAAATGCACTTTGTCTATTCAGTTATCATCCGTTGTCCCTAACCGAACATTTCCACATTGTCTATGTTGTTATAGACAACGGGTAATATCTGTTGTGTTTTATCCCGTGGTCTATAATATGATAGACGACGGAGATTTCCCCGTTGTCTATCGTGTTATAGACTACGGGATTTTCCCCGTTGTCTTTAACCGACCCTAATAGACTATACCTTTATAGACCACGCGTTTTTCTGTTATAGACAATGGTATTCCCGGTTGTCTATAAGCGAAATTCTTGTTGTGAAAATTAGATTTCTCTTTATTACAAGATGCAATCACTTTCAAAAGCTCAATAAAATTTATTTGATTTAAGGAATCTTTCGACTCATCATGTCCTTGAAAAGTTAATCCTTGCATAATAAGATATCAAATACAAATAATTGATGCATTCAATCTACAACGATAATCAATCTTAGATTGTTTTGATACTTTAACAAAAGATGGGAAATAGATGCAACGAGATTTTCCTTTCAAGACATTGTAGAATATTCTCCTTTGACTTCAGTTATGAACTCTAGTATAATATATATATTTTAAACTAATAAATGTGAAATAACTAATGCACCCCTCAAAATTCGATGGGGTAGGTCCGCCCCTGATCATATGTTGATTTACTCAATTATACTACTTCTAAAATGATAATGAAAATAAGATTTGTCAAGGCTATCAATAAAAAAAAAATGTTAGCTTCAACGTAAAAAAGAAACAGTATGGACTTCATTGACAAATACTGAAGCCTTCAAAATGAAAGATCAATAATGGCCTACTTCAACTCCCCCGAAATGTTAGACAAAGGCAACTTCATCAATCAATCTGGATTATGCATGTAACATATACTGATGA
The DNA here is from genome assembly GCA_036873715.1 of Salvia sclarea. Lineage (NCBI taxonomy): Eukaryota > Viridiplantae > Streptophyta > Magnoliopsida > Lamiales > Lamiaceae > Salvia > Salvia sclarea. The sequence continues at coordinate 5,632,158 of JAYJMF010000001.1, read as the reverse complement.
AAGAGCAAAGGATGATCATTTAAGGGGTAATGGAGCAAGGAAAACTTTACTAAAGGAAGAGCTTACTGATGAGGACCACGCTAAAGAAGTGCTGACATCAATACAATTAAAAAATCTTCATATTGTCAGCTGACCGCCAAGCTCATATCACTAGTAAGATTCCCTACTATGCTCTCGACGAAATGCATTTACTCCTCAATTATTTGAAAATTTATAATCTACAAAGGATAAAATAAATTAAGGTATTTTTAATCTTCCACTTCATAATTTTGGCATTTAAAAATCTAAAAAAAAAATATCAGTTTTATACCCAGTTTTATAATCCCAACCTTTTGCACTTTTATCAAATCTATCCCAACCTTGATAAAATATCAGTTTTATACCCAATTTTTCATGATTTTTTAAAGTCTATTCCAATATTTACAAAATAATAATTTTATACTCAAAATTTAAAACATCTTGAGAAACCTTGAAATTCTATTGAATAAAATTTCAAAATTAAAAGTTATCTTCTATATTATAAATGAAATGTTGTTAAAAAATTTAACATTTATTTTATTATTCTCTTCCTTTAAAAAAAATTGTATATACTACTATCCTAATTAAATTAAATGCTCATTCATTACATTTACAAGAAAAATATTTATTGAAAATATTATTGAGAATAAATATTTCTCAAATAGAGAAGTAATTTAGCAAGTTTACGAAGTAATAAATAATTATTATGTAAACTTAATAACAACTGTTGTATTAACTACTTTTATTTTTCTAAAATATAATTTATTTCAAAATTTGAGATATATTTAAAATTGATATTTTCAAAATATAAAATTAATATTTCGTAAAAATTGAATAATAAAAAAGAGCGTAAAGGTCGGGGTAGAAATTTTATAACTACCCGAAAAGAAAAGACAAGAAGGAAGAATAAAAGAAGAAAAAAACCAAGCAGGCGGAGAAAACTCTTTCTAGTCAGCACAAAAAAGATTCACCCACCTAAAGAGATTGATTCGATTATTCCCCCCGACCACGAAATGAATGCAAAATGCTAACTTTCTCAAGAAAAAAGGAAAAGAAAATATATAAAACCAAAATCATATCATGTCAGCACAAATTGCGAGATTTTCTTGGCGACGCCTAATTTGAGAAACGCGCACAAACCCACTGAGTGTGTGTGCGAGAGCTGACAGAATTGGAAAGAGATGGCTGATGATGTGCCTTGTTGTGAACCCAAGTTTTTCCTATTTGTGATTATAATCATAGGGCTTGTGCTGTTTGCTGGTATGATGGCTGGTCTCACTCTTGGCCTCATGTCTCTCGGCCTTGTAGACCTTGAGGTTATCAGCAAATCAGGCCGCCCTCAAGATCGTAAACATGCCTGTACTGTGCAGTATTACTCTCTCTCTGTTTTCTTCTTCTTAACTGGCTCTTGGAATCTTACAAAGTTATTTTTCAAATTCTGGTTTCTTTTGCCTGTGTATGGTTTTTTGTGTTGTTGTGGACTTGACTCTGTGAGTCTAGTTATTTGGGATTTTTTTGTTTGTTCTATAATTACTGTCTGATCACTCACTCTGAAGCTCAAATGATTACTTGTGTTGGTTTGTTGATCGGTTGGGATCAGAATTCTTGAGCTACATTTGATGTTTGCCCCTTCTTGAAACTATTGCTGATTTGTGATTTTATGAATTCTAGCTCAATTCTGGACTCCTAATTGATGGCTAGTTTAATATGATTCTTCTGCTTTTGGTTGCTATTGTTAGCTTGTTTAGGATTTCTATGTCTGTGAGCTTTCAAATAGTATGGATTAATTTGCTTTAACATAGTGTAGGATGTTGTTACATTGAATGCCTAAAACGTTGTAGCTTTAATGAAATTTGATCCCAGAAATTAATGATAACTACAATCACTTAAAACGTTGTAGCTTTAATGAAATTTGCCAAGAATGAGTCATGGTGCCTAAAGTCAATTCGTTGCGGCATTAAAAGGTTTCATCATTTCACTAAGTATGCATCATGTTATTTTACACCATTTTTAGGACCTTTCTTGATGTGAACGATGTGCTTAAGTTCATGGTGTTTCTGTTTGCACTTCTTTCTTTTTCCCTTTCCTTACAAAAATATCTTAAAAATGGCAATCACTCTTTTGGCAGCTAAGATACTTCCAGTGGTGAAAAATCAACATCTGTTGCTTTGCACACTCTTGATTGGCAACTCTTTAGCCATGGAGGTTTGTATATTATGTATAATGGCATTTGTCAATTGCGTGTTTGTTGTTCATGTAGGTCACCGAATGTTATGTGTTTTTTCCTTGTAGTCGCTTCCCATATTCTTGGACAAGCTAGTGCCTCCATGGGCTGCGATCCTGGTATCGGTCACACTCATCCTCATGTTTGGTGAGGTGGTTGATCTGCAACTTAACTTGAATTTAGGAAAAAAAATTGTATACTCTGTTGACATGATTCTAACCTTTCCTTCCTAATGAAGATAATGCCTCAAGCAATTTGTACGCGCTATGGATTAACGGTCGGAGCAACTGTGGCACCCTTTGTTCACCTTCTTCTTTGGGTGTTCTTCCCTATTGCCTATCCAATTAGTAAGGTAGATCAGATTGATGTTCAATGCATTGAACAATTCCAGTCATATAGGAAGATATTGGAAATGAATTTATAGGAAGATATCATCAAAACAATGTAAAAGTTTTCTCTTTTTCATGACTGGATGAATTATAGGAAGCACCACTTGAAGAAGTTACATGTTGCATATACTCAGATTATGGAATTCATAACATGACGATTCAATAAACCTTTTTTGCTTGTAGATCCTCGATTGGATGTTGGGCAAGGGGCATGCTGCACTTCTGCGTAGAGCCGAGCTGAAAACATTTGTTGATTTTCATGGCAATGAGGTATATCATGATGATTGAGACTGCAATTGGTTTTCCTCTTCTATACTTAGGCACAGATTTATTTCTAGAGCTGCAGCTGAGGCTTCCCTTCAGAAGATGGCATTAACCTTATTGAGAAAGCTGAATTAGTAGTATCAATTTGCACTGGCAGGCTGGGAAAGGAGGGGATTTGACACATGATGAGACGACAATAATTGCCGGGGCACTGGAATTGACTGCAAAGACTGCTAAAGATGCCATGACGCCGATAGCAAAGGCATTCTCCATTGATCTCGATGCAACTCTTAATTTGTGAGTTTAGCATTTCATATTAGATTTAACTTATATATACAAGATTGTTATTCTTGATATCCATTCCTTTAATTTTATCCCGACTCTCTTGACATTTCACAGGGAGACGTTGAATGCTATAATGACTATGGGCCACAGTCGAGTTCCTGTATACTACAAAAACCAAGACAATATCATTGGGCTCATCTTGGTATTTTTCATGCTCTTTACGATAATTACAATGTTCTAATCAATCTTCTTCTTCTGTTACCTGAATTTATCATGTTACACTGATGATGTCTCGTCAATTTTTTTAATTCCTTATATTGACAGGATGTGATTTGCACCCTTTGAGCGAAGCTAATATCTGTCTTTAATGCTTGCAGGTTAAGAATCTCCTTGCAGTTGACCCCGATGATTCAGTTCCTCTAAGGAAAATGTTAATCAGAAAAATTCCTCGGTGAGATACACTTACTTTCTTATTCCCGGTTCTAATTGTTTACATCCAGTGCTAATTCTTTTCCTAGTTACTAAGCACTTACCATTATAAGCACTCTTTCCATTCATTATTAAGATAGCTTATTGTCTTGCATTGCCTTGTACAACTCTCAGAGTCTCGGAAGACATTCCCCTGTATGATATTCTGAATGAATTCCAAAAGGGCCACAGCCACATAGCTGTCGTGTATAGGGATCCAAAAGATACAATGCAGAAAACCAAAGAAGGTATAAACATTTAGAATCTTCATAATCATGCAAAATAGATTTTTCTTCCTTTCATGGAAAAGGTTCCCTCTTTATTCATTTTAACTTAACCTATTTAGTTATTGTTATTTTCTTTACTATTCAACAAACAAGGACTATTTTTTTTTTTTGTTTCTGAGTAGCATCTATAAAACCCTCATCTATTAATAAACATTTCTTCTTATCAAGTATGAGTCATGACATGAGTTTCATACCTTCCGTCATTCGTTTTCTGCTCCTTTTTGCTTCTCGTGGATGATCGGACGCATCTTTGTTTCAACTGCATCTGTCAGTGTGCTGCATTTATGCTCCTTGCTTGACTCTTGGCATCAACATTTTTAGCTATAGTGAGTGTTATATTTACAGAAACTTTTACACTGAAATTGCACGATTTCCTGTTGGATCTGCCTTAATTATCTGTGTCCTGATGCAGACAATCAGATATTTGCAATAAAAACCGTCACCCATGATGCCGACTCAGTCATGAATAAGTCTGACGATCAAGCTAAGAAAAGCCCTCCAGCAACCCCTGCTTTCAAGAAGAAACACAAAGGCTGTTCGTTTTGTATTTTAGATTTAGAAACCTCACCAATTCCAGAGTTTCCTCCCAATCAAGAAGTAGTTGGTGTCATCTCCATGGAAGATGTCATCGAGGAGCTTCTTCAGGTAACTCCTATATCTGTAGGAGTAAAGCTACATGGTTCTTATAGTTAATCACTTAATCTCAGTAGTGTTACACTAACAATCAGCTCAATGCAGTTCGAACTATAATATTTCGTTTGACTAACATATTGTGACAAAGCTATTTAATTTCCTTTGTTTTCTTCGTTTTGGCAATAATACGATGGCTTACGCTTCTTCTGTAACCTTGTCGTGTCAGGAGGAGATACTGGACGAAACAGACGAGTATGTAAACATACACAATAGGTAAAGTAATGCTGTTTCAAAATTTTGTTAAGTTAATACTTTGATATCATAGTTTATTAATAGTAAAAGGTTGCTGAGTTAGGCAAAGCTAAAGTAGTGGACTGAAATACACAAACTATAACACAGATTGTTTTGTCTTTATTGCAGGATAAAAATAAACATGAATGCTTCTTCTCAGGATAAGGCTCCCGAGTCGAACTTGATTCAATCTACAACTCCAGTTTGAAGTCGTTGTCCCATTCGACCCGTTGCTTCAAGTACTGCACATTAACACCTGGTAGTGTATAAGCTCATAAAGTTGCCGAAGACAGCTTATATAAGTCTTGAGAACAACTAGAAAAAGGAATGAAACTTGGTCTTAGTTAATAGGCTATATAGATCAACAGAGGCCTAGTTGGATACAGATTTGAGTTGTTGGGTGTCTAAAATGTGCTTCTGAACTTGCAATGGGAAGCTCCCATAAAAATTCTATGTCAACACCTGCATTTTGTAAACTATGTGGGGGCATTTGGTTTCCGTGATAGGATGGATTAGATAATTTAGATTGATAGGATAAATGATGATTGGATTATTTGAATTGTTAATCATGTGTTTGGATTGCTTGATTGCAAGGTTTGATAAATAATGTGATATGACCAAAATATTGTATTATACCAAGATTGCCCTTTCAATTCACTTTCCTCGTGCTTAATTATGACTAAAAATAATTTTAATAAAAACTAATTTTGTAAATTTGCATTATGGATTGAAGGTTTGATTAATAATCAACCCAAATTTGGCTTGATTAGTAATCAAGCAAGTGGTTGATTACATGCGGGCGAAATAATTTATCACGGACCCTATTATGCAAACCAAACGCTTGATTAATCTTGATTATTTTATCAATTAAGGTTAATCAAGGAAATCAAACGCTCCTGTATGTATACCCAATTTGCCTTTTCTTTCTTGAAAAAGAACAATTATTCGATTCTAAAAAATTCAATCATATTTTGGATTGGTAAACTTCGTGGAGGGTGTTTCGCAAGGAAAAGTTTTTATCTGAATCTGAGAGATGTGCTGAGAAAAGTTGTTGACAAGTGTGGAAGGAAAAAGTTTTTATTTGAATTTGTTGGATTGTGCTGAGAAAAGTTGTTGAGAAGTGTGCATGGGAGGGTGTTTAGTGACTGGGGCCAAAGGTCTCGTATTGGAGTCCATCGATGTGGCCTTTAAATTTCCTTCTTAATAAAAAAGTTATTGAGAAGTTCTTAAATAGCCTTTCATTGTGTGGTTGTACGCTGTAATTATACTTGATGTTCTCTTAAATTTTTTAATTTTGACTATGGTGAATGGATGGGATCTAAAGTGGGGAAATGGTTCAGATCTCTTGGGTAGGGATGTAAACGAATCGAATCGAATATCTTAATATTCGATTTGTATTACATGAGGTATTTTAGTTTTTCACACAAATTTTAAAATTATCAAAATATATAGGGTAAAGGTGGCAGTTGAAATGGCGACCCTTAAATCAAAACGACCTAGTTTTGGCTATAAATTATTTAAAAAAATCAAAATCAATTTTTTTAGTTACACCTAAAAAATCCAACCAAACACATAAATTTAAAATTTAAAAATTAAATTACAGTTTTGCCAAATAAACAGAGTGTTCAAACTTTTTTCTTCAAGCTGTCAGACAAATGCCAAAACAAACACATTGCATAATTTGCATCAGTCTCCGACATCAAACTACCTTTCCATGCCGATGGTCATAATTCATAAACTCGCCCAAAATTTAGATTTTGTTTATTAAGAATCTCAACATATTAAGAATCTCAAGATTCTTGGTTTCTCCTCTTCTTTCAAGGATTAAAAAAGCCTCCATCTGAAACCTTGACGACGGTAAATGAAGTGTTGACTGTTGACCATTTTCAAAAAAATTCCAGATTTGGTTACTTACAACATAACCCTCAGTAAAGATCACATTTTTTGAATCATGGGTTAATTGAAAATCTGTTTATCTTCCTTCACTTCTACTCTTTTACAGTTAAAACTTAAAACTTTAGTCATATTGTAATCATTCCACCACTCTCCCATCATTCATACTTCACTCAGTTAAATGAAATTTCATTTGAAGCAGAAATCTTGGAAGGAAATTTAGTGGGTTTGGAGTGAGATGGCTATAGGAAGATTTGGGCGACAAGTGAAGCGCTCTTATCAGTCATATGGGTTCTTTGTGAAGCTCTCTGCGACTGTGGTATTGGGCCTCTGTTTCGTGATAGTGTGGTCTGTGTTTTCGAATTATTCTGTCACTTCTCAAAGGGAGACTTTTGATGATATTGCTGAGCCGGTATCTGCTGCATCTAATGGGAAGAAGGTGAGTAACTTCGGAGTTCATTCCGAAAAAATAGTACCCAAAAAGGAAAAAGAAAGTGAGAAGCAGAGATTCAGTGATAAAGACAAGAAAATCAATAATCCAGAAAAGAAGCCGGAAAATGTGAGTGCTAGAGGCGGGGGAATTGGTGGTGATGGGAAAGCGAATCTGTCAAAAAAGGATGGTGATAAGAAAAATCAAGAAAATGAAGGATCTCAGGTGGAGGAGAAGGAGGAGGTGATTAGAGAGAAGGATGATGATGAAGGTAATGATGGGGATGGAGATGGAGATAGAGATGGAGATGGAGATGGAGATGGGGATGGGGATGGGAATGGCAATGGTGATGGCAATGGCAATGCAAATGAATCTGTGGAGGAAGATGCTAATTTTATCAATGCAGAGGAGTTGGATCAGGAGGTTTCTGAGGAGGAGAAAGGGGGTTCGCGGAAGGCGAATAGGAAGGGGTCGGGTCCTGTCTTTGATCCCAAGAAACGGTATACGTGGAAGCTATGTAACACAAGGAGCAAGCACAACTACATTCCTTGTATCGACATTGAAAGTGCCACTGGGAAGTTGCAGAGTTATAGGCATCACGAGAGGAGTTGCCCGAGATCGGCTGTTATGTGTCTCGTGCCCCTCCCTCGTGATGGCTATGGGACTCCGGTGAGGTGGCCTGAAAGCAGAGAGAAGGTATATACTTGCTCAGATTTTACTTAGATATTGACTTATGTAGAAATCATATGCTGCTAACTATAGGTTTCTTGCAGATATTGTATAAAAATGTGGAGCATCCGAAGTTAGCTGCATATGTTAAGACGCAGGATTGGTTGGTAGAATCTGGAGATTATCTTACCTTCCCTAAGAATCAGTCTGTATTCAGGGGTGGAGTTCAGCATTATCTTGAATCGATTGAAGAGGTGTGGTGTTCTTGCTGTTTCGTGTAATATGATAACTTTTCGTTTAAAAAACTTGCGTAGCTTGATATACTCTCTGGATGGTTCTGTGTGTCTAGGCTAGAATTTTTACTGTTTGTCTTAATAATTCCACTGAGAGTCGAAAATTGATAAGTCTTGAGATGTGCCAGCAAGGTTCTTTGTTGTGCATTTGTTTATGTAGCTTTGGTATGAGTTGGACTCGAACTATATTCTTTGTCCTTTAAATATGGATCCTTGCATCTTTGATTTCCGGGATTTGGTGGATTTAGATGGTGCCAGACATTGAATTGGGGAAAAACATTCGCATTGTTCTAGATATGGGATGTAAAGATTCGAGCTTTTCAGCTTCTCTACTTGAGAAGGGTGTCTTGACTCTTACACTTGGCTTGAAAGATGACCTAGTGGACCTGGCGCAAATTGCTCTTGAGCGTGGTTTCCCTGCTGTAGTTAGCCCTCTTGCAACTCGGAGGCTTCCATTTCCTAGTGGAGTCTTTGATGCAATTCATTGTGGCGAATGCAGTATCCCTTGGCATTCAAATGGTCTATGCTGCTGCCTTTCTCAGCTCCGCATTCATCTTCAGTTTTTCCTTTTCGCCATTATATGCATAGAATCAGGTTGGTATTAATCTAATCTAATTTCAGGTGCTACAAAGCTTATCTTGGAGATGAATAGGATATTAAGGCCTGGAGGGTATTTCATTTTGTCAACTAAGCATAGCATTATTGAAGCAGAAGAAGGTTTGCTCTTAGTTCCCACAAGCTCCAGTACTTCGTTGAAATTTGTGAAATGCCCTCAGATCTTGAAGTGCTTTCTCGTATATTTTGATTGCATTACTAAGTATGCATGCTACCTTTCTTTGTGCCTTTTATATTACTTCATCCGTCCCATTTGAATTGTCACGTCATTTTTTGCACATGGATTAAGAAAGTGCTTTATTGAAGAGATAAAGTTACATGGTTCCACTGGTTTGCGTGTTAATTATTTGCCATTTTAGGAATGTGCCAATTGAAATGGGACAACCGTATATAGAAAATGTGCCAATTTAAATGAGACGGAGGGAGTACTTTGGTAACTCTCCTTTAAATATATGTAGGGATGTATTTATTGTTATTTGTGATGCATATATGATAGTATATTAATATGACTGGGAAATATCTCTCTTGCTCCTATTAAGAAATCTTTCTATGAAATATTTAGTTCCATATTTCAATTCTTTTACATCTGTTTGTTGATCCCTGCAAGCTTGTCTATGCTCTCTGACCTAATTTCTTCCCTTTTTCAGCTTTAACCACATTGACGACATCAATTTGTTGGAACATCCTGGCTGATAAAACTGATGAACTCAGTGACATAGGCATGAAAATATATCAGAAGCCAGAAACAAATGATATTTATGAACTGAGACGGAAGAAAGTTCCGCCTCTTTGCAAGGAAAATGAGAACCCGGATTTAGCCTGGTGAGAAATATGATTTTCTTTACTTAGTTCATTCATGTTTCGGCAGAAATCAGCATTGCCTGGTGGTTGATTCAGCAACTAATATGTCACTTTCTGTATGACGATATAAGAGAGTAACTTTTGTGATAACACAAAAACCTGAAAGATTAAGGGCAAATAAGTTACTTGAATATTAAAATAGAACAAGAACTAAAGAAAGAAGTAGTATATAGTCCCATAAAACTGTGCATATTTTCTTTCCTTCTCCACATTGAGAGACAACTGGAAAGTTCTTTAATCCCTCTAATAAACTTCCTAGGCCAAGACTCCCTCAAGGCTGTAAACAATAAATGTCGTCGAACTGTTGGTCCTAGTAATGTCATCCGGTGGTCTTTTCTTCCATTTCATCAGCTTTTCCAGGTGCAACTTGATCTGTAGTCAATGACTTCACATAGAGTGCTAATTTTAATTGCAAAACCTAGAAAATTTGGAAGACCATTAGAAAAATCAGAAATCTTCACTCTTACCTCATCATTATCTCCAAAGGCCGGAAGTATAGATGTATTAGCTCGTGAATCACTGGTCCTAAGTGTACCTTCTATTGTTTTAGCCCGAATCATTGCCTTCCCCGCCTTGACCTCACCAGAAATCCCTGATGAGGAAATCCCAGCTTGGCATGAACATAGGTTACATGCCATCATATGTTCTTGTTAAAGTTCAGAAGGTAAAAGCTGAAAAATTTGTTAATAGGAACATGTGGAATAGAGTGATGACGTTAGATAAAGCGGCATAGGTTTCATAAGATGAACCTGTATATGGAAGTGTTGCTTTGAGTTGAAAGATCCCGTGTTCCATCATTATACATTAATGCAGGGAATGTTAATCTGTGTGCTTCTACTTTTGTGATTGCGATAATAACACAGGTATGCTCCGTTAAAAACTTGCCTTCACACTGTTCCTGAAGCCATTGAACAACGTGGGACGGAGTGGCCTGCTGAATGGCCAAAGAGGCTTCATACGTTTCCTGAATGGATGAACAACAGAGAAAAGTTAATTGCTGACAGCGAGCACTGGAGATCTATCGTAAACAAGTCATATCTAGTTGGAATGGATATTGATTGGTCCACCATCAGAAACGTAATGGATATGAAAGCCATTAGTGGAGGGTAAGTAACTATATAGTTGTAAATCAGTCTTCCTAAAATCTAGGATAAGAAAAAGAGGAGTTAATTACTACAATGAATTGGTGTACTCGAATATGCTTCAGATTTTTACTTTACTTTTTTACAGTTTTGCAGCTGCACTTTCGGAGCAGAATGTTTGGGTTATGAATGTGGTTCCTGTACATGCACCAGATACACTTCCTATAATTTTCGAGCGCGGTCTTCTTGGTGTGTACCACGACTGGTGTGAATCTTTTGGTTCTTATCCTCGATCCTACGACCTGCTGCATGCTGATCATCTCTTCTCAAGGCTTAAAAACAGGTCCGACCTACTTTGGCATTTTTGTTGATATTCTGTTCTGTTGTGCTACTATGGGAAATGTAGTGATATAAATACTTGGATATTCTTGAGAAATTTTACATGCATAAGGGTCTTACTTATTAATTATCAGTTTAATCTATCCAACTTTGAGTTTTATCTTCTATTTCAACATCTATTTCACTTCAGATGTAAGCAGGCAATAGTAATCGTTGTTGAGATGGACCGGCTTCTACGGCCTGGTGGCTGGGCGATCATCCGCGACAAAGTAGAAATTCTTAACCCTCTCGAAGAGATTCTAAGAAGCCTGCACTGGGAGATCCGGATGACGTTTGCTCAAGACCGGGAGGGCATCCTCGGTGCCCAAAAGACAACGTGGCGCCCCTGAATCCACTTCTGTCCTTCTGCGGCTCCTTATTCGACTGCCCCTCAACAACGTGAGTCTTCCCTTCGAGTTGTATACGACGAAAATCACTGGCAGGTGAGATCAATTTTGATGTTGAAATACTTGATTTATAGCTAAAACCAAATGGTTTCTTTTCTTTATGGTGATGGTGGTGACTCTACGAAGCTACTACCAATGGAAGAGAAATACATGTCCAGGATTGAAGCAAAACTTTTTTGGAAGTACTGCCAATTACCAAATAGTATGTGCATACAAATATAAAAGGAACTACGTTTGTGAAAGAAGAAAAATTGCCTGCGTGTGAAGTGCATTTATATTTCATTTCGTTTTTATGTTTATATTCATCATTTCTAGGGCTTGTTGTTGCCAACTTCACTCATACTCCTTGCTATTTTTTTATTTGCCCGTCTCACATAAGTATGCTGTATGCATATTCTTTTCTTGGAAAGTGATTTTTACCAAAAAGTCAACAATCTTCGTTTAACGTACACATATTTTTTTTAATATAAAAGTGGGGTCCTTTTTCCACTTATATACTTTATCACTTCTATTAGAACATGTTTGATTAGCACGCAAGAGACGGACAAAGTAATGGAGTATATAAGACTTTTTCCATCCTATTATTCTCGGTTCATTTTTTTGGACACAATTTTAGGAGAATTGAATAATAGTGTAAAATGGTGTTAGGAATATATATTATATAAAGTTGAGTGGGTAATAAAAGGGTCCAAACTGAAAATGAGACAACGGTTTTGGAACATGCCAAAAAAGAAAAACTAGCCAAAAATAATGGGAAGAATGGAGTATGTTTTTATAAGTATAGAAAACAAGGAATATCCAAAGTATTTAAACGTGAGGAATACAATAAATATGAGTTAAAAATAATATAATGCAAGCCTAAATGTAATAAGCAAAGTCTACTTTTAAGAAATCATTTTTTTGGTGTCATTGTAAAAGTAATTAGACCATGATAAATAGTTAAAATTGAATAGAATTTCTAACCTGACAGTTTGATATCAATTTTTATAGGCTAAATATAACTTTAAATCTTCAAATTATATCCACTTTATCAAAAGTATTTATCCAATTTAAGCTTAAGTAATTCATGTAGCATACTTTAACAAATTACTATAATACTAGCACATTTTAGAAGTAAAAACGTACAATGTTCAAACTATAAGAAAATCGTAAATTTAGTCAAGTTCTTATATTTAGGGCCTCTTTGGTAGGAGTTAAAAGGTCATACTATTAAAATACTATGTCCTTTTTACCCCATTTGGTAGGGCAAAATATAATAGTAAGGGCCCGTTAGAAAATAAGGGCCCGGCCAAAAACCACTATTAGACCACTTATACAACTCCAACCCTTATTAATTAATACTCCCTCCGTCCCATTCTTCTTGTCCCGCTTTCCTTATTGGGCCGTCCCATTCTTCTTGTC
>JAYJMF010000001.1:5602067-5615084 GCA_036873715.1 Salvia sclarea | reverse complement strand
TCGAATATTTATAGGCACATTTGAAAAGAGATCCGTTGGAGGGAGATGTCTTCAACAAAAGAGCCGTTGCAGAGAAACTCGGATCTGTTGTCCTTGATGGCAGATCTTCAACCATTCCCTAGAAAAATAGCCCATCTTTTCCTCTTACGGTCCTTTTAGGTTTGAACCTCTAAACTAGGACACATATATGTCCTGAAAAGGACACTGTTGACCATAAAGCAGACGTCCAATCGTCCTTGGTCAATCTCAGAGAATTCGCTGCATTTAATGCGGCTTCGGGCTGAGTATCCTTAGAACAACTTCAGCATTTCTTCAATCTTCGGCAATTCTTCAATCTTCAGCATGTCTCCGAGTATCATCACTACAGCCTTCAGCAAGGCTGCTTATCATGCTTTATGGACGCCTTCAGCCTTGACTATTAACAAGAGGCGGCTTCTGTCTGAGCAGCTTTAGATACAGTCTTTGGCTGAAGTAGCTTTAATTTTTCTTCAGTATTCCATCCTGCTTAGTAGCATAGCAATTATGCGGCAATCTTCTTGGGATAGGCTGCAGTCTTCTCGCTTAACAGCAATACTTCAGACTTCAGTCTTCCGTCTTCAGTCTATTCTAAAGACCAAAACATGTAGGTCTATCTAAAGACAACTAAGGCATAAACAAAGGATTTTGGGATCATTAAAACAAGATATAACATTTCACTTATTTTCCCAACAAAAAATATTATTTCGTATTTATGATCGTGTTATTCCAGTTCTAGTGTTATTTTATAAGTCACATAGTGTCATTTTATATTCTTGATAGTATCATTTTTCGTACAATATTATTTTTCATTAAAATAAATAAATAATAATGTGGGCCGGATCGGGGGTCGGATATAGGGTGGACTGACCCGGTTGCATGGATATAACGCGTTGCAACCAAGGGTGCCCCTTTACTTATGCTATATAATTAGGCAAAGGGTGTATAAGATGCCTCTAGAATTCAACATTTATCACTTCATCATTGCTTTCCTTTCTTCTCTCATAAATAATAATCTTCAAATAATTAACCACTTTGATCAATAATTATAAAAAAGGCTTTTGAAACGATACGGTCCATGTAATAAGAAAAACATGAATATTTACTATCATGTGTAGTTAATGGATAACTATTAGGTGTCTTCCGATTTATGAATATTGTATATTTAGACAAAACCGATTGGATTATCGGATGGATTTAATGCAACCATAAATGAATCTTATAGAAATGCATGTCATATATGACCCTAATTTAAGGAGAAAGGTTCAAAATTATAATCGTATACAATAAGTATTTTTACAAAAAATATTAGGGCACGTATACGTGTATAAGAACCAATCATAAATCTCTACTAGAATATAAAAATAATATTGAGGTGGAAATCTAAGATCATTAACATAAATTTCCTGTTATGGAATTGTGGCCACGTAAAGAATAAGCGACTTTCAGAATTTGAAGGTAAAGCCTTAAACATCACTTTCGGTATAATCAACAACCGACCTCGTAGAATGCAAATCTTTAGGATAAGATCGATTGGATTAATCCCCCATCTCCAATCAACATTCAACACTTGCTTACTGCCCATTTTCCAATCAATATCTAATGCACACTAAATTTGGGTAAATATGACTTTACATTTCAAGACATATTTGCTATCAAAAATATTTGGAATTATGAGAAATATTTATTTAAATCACCACTTTACATTTCAAGACATATTTGCTATCAAAATTTTTGGAATTATGAGAAATATTTATTTAAATCACCAATTATCAGCATTATGTTAAAAAAATCCCGCATCCATCTCTCAATGCTCGAAAATTAAAGCTATCAATTTCGACCCGGCCCGCCAGGGGTTTGGGCCGGACTGGGTTGTGAAAATGATGGTCCAAAAAATTGGGCTTTTTTGGCCCGCCCGTTTAGCCTTCCGAGCCAATCGGACTTCTGGCCAAAAAAGTCCAAAGCCTACGGGCTTTTTTGGCCGATTTAATTAATAAAACTATTTTTTTTAGTATTATGTAATTAATTGTTATTAATTATTTAATTGTATTTTTTTAGGGAAACTTAATTGTATTTGTAAATTAATAAATGTGGGATTTAGTTTCTTTTCTTCTCTTCAAACAAAACGTAAATGCATATTCAATTGTATTTATAAATTTTGTAGTATTTGAATTTTACGAGATACTGATTTATTTTCTTTTGTATTCAATTTTTATTGTTTATTAGGGTGGTTCTACACTTTTACTTCAAGCAAATGCATATATCTATTTATTTTGACCATAAAAATTAAAAGAAAAAGAAAAAACGGGCCAGATTGGCTCGGCACGCCCGAAATCCATAGGGGCTGGGATGAGCTCCAGAAATTCAAGCCCAGAAGATATCGGGTTGGTTTGGCCCGGCCGTTTGACAGCTCTATCGAAAATATGATTTTATGTAAACTGAAAGATTTTGATTATGTTTGATATTTGAATGGAAATTTGACGAATGCAAAATACTTTTTTTATTCGGTTAGTTAACAAATACAGTACTTCGCATTTGATCGTTATTATTTTTGATCCGCTATTAAAAAATAATAAGCATTTGATCGTTATTATTTTTACTACTCTCATCCATGGTTTTACAATCCAATTTGTTGATATAATATTTATTTTATTCTCTTCCACCTATACAATTTGCAATCTCTTCTTTTAGTATTCCATCAATAATTTTTTATAATCCACTTTTTTGTCCTTTAGATTGATCCACTCATCGAAATAGCAAAATAACCGACTTATATTTTATTTTTCATTTTCTTTTATAATTTATTGTTTACATCCTACTCGAAAATAATATGATTGATCAAAAGCCATATGAATTGCCACTATTTTATTAAAAAAATATAGATACATAGAAATAAGTGGCATCGCTTAAGATTTTCATCAGAAAAGTAGATGTGAGATATTTTTGATACCGTGATGATAATTGATTATTTAAATAAATATTTTTAATAATCGAGAAATTTATGAATAAATTTGGAATTTAAAATGATAATAACTCTTAGTCTTAATCAGACTTGTCGAAAGCACAATTAAAAACTACTCCGAAGTAGATATTTTAGTGTTCTGCTAATATAAAACATCTCAGGTATGTCCAACTATAGGATCTTTCTTCAACGCTGCGCTCTGCATATTCCCTATTGAAGGCGTAAATCAAGATTTCTTTTTTTATGGTTGGTTGGTATAATTCCAAAGAAGGGTGTCGCAGTATTTTTATATTTTCAGCCACAAAAAACTAGAGGAGAAGAAAGCATCTTGCTGTAAGAAAGCGAGTTTTGAGAGATCATAAGCTGATTGGGATTCCATATCTTGAAATTATTATGTGTGTGAAGAAACAAGATTGCGATTTTCCATCAATTCTTTCTATGTCTGATTGAAGAAGGGGGCTGTGTGTGCCAGATTTCATGGTAAGCTGCTGTCATTAGTTTCAAAATTTTATGGCCCTTCATTTTTCTTTTTAACTGATTTTTGTCTTCTTCTAATCCTAGTTGACATGTGTATTTTTACTCTCTGTGTGTGTGTGTGAGGTCAGTGTTCGTCAATTGTCACTTGTTTATTCATATTCAACTCTTATGTTAAGAGTCTGTGTTTTTGCTGTGGCAAAGAGAAAGTGATAAAGATTGGAGGTTTGGGGGTACGTTTCATGGATAATAATACTAATTGTAGAAACTTCAACCTACTTTTCACTCTTTATGCATTTCCCTTTCCATTAAAAGTTGTATTCTTGAAACTCGCAGTTGAGTAATTATTTGCTCTGCTTTGATGCAATTCAGTTCTATTTTTTCAGGGCTTGAATCTTAATAGTCTGAATTTCTTTCATTTTTGGGTAATATTCCATGTTATTACAGTTTGGTTACATCAGCTTATTTTTCTTACAGATGCAACTTTTTGCTAGAATTTCTCACATAGGTGTGGATTTACGGATTTAGTCAGTATCCATTTTGTGGTTTTCATACATATGATTCCTTTCAATCAGAGTTATTTAGGAACAATTGATGGCTTGTGCAGCATATGTTTATGGTACCTTATCACTAGCTTGTTCTATCCATTTACTTTTATTCATTATGCACTAAATTGATTTATTAAATTTATTCAGATTAGGGTTCTTCTAAGCTCATCAATGTCTGTAAAGGAATCTGGTGAAAGTTAATTGAGTGAGTGTCTGAGAGGAAATGAAGAGTTCTTATGGATCTTCATAGCAACGGTAACGGTAATTTGAGTGGTCAAGGCCTACAGATCATCAGGCATCCCTCGTACCAATCGTCTGGCCAATTTTCGTTGCATTGGTTCGATGCAAGAGTGTTCTATGTCAGAATCAGCAATTTCTTGGTTGATGATGCCACTCCAGAATTCCTCTCCCTCAACCACATCCCCGCTTCCCTGGACTCCGTCCTCGAGGTGAATGGAGCAAGATGTTCGATGGAATCACAAGGGATCTCTTGTAAATTAAGACGGGACAGACTTGACAAGAAATCGGAAGAAGCAACATTTGTCAGTACGGATAGTATAAGGTTTACAGGATGTGTGAAGTTCGATGTTTTTGATAAGGATGATCTTGTGATCTCCGGGGTTTTGGAAATGTCGAGTAGCAATGGATATGTTGGGGAATCGCCGAATTCAGCTAGAAAGTGGTGTATGAATTGTGAATCTGTGATTAGTGCTGGGACTGGATTTCTTAAAGGGAAGCAAATAAGGGGTTCCGAATCTTCGTCTCCTACAATTGAAGTGTATGTGGCAGGCACCTCCTCAGGGACTCCCATCATATTGACGAAGACTGTGCAGCTTAATCACCGAAACAAACACAGGAAGGGTATTCTAGATTTGATTCCAGAGTCTGATGATTCTGAATCCCATGAAGATTTTTCATCAGGGCATGACCTGCAGGTAATAAATTTGAATTTCTCATCTTGTTGTATATCTCATGTTTAATTTTCTTGAGACATTTTTGTGGGTCGTGACAAGAGCTTGTAGACAATTTTGATTACCTCTGGGTTGATGAGTATGCCTTTGATGTTGATCTCAAACTACTTAGCGTAGATAATATGAAAAGGAAAGAAAATATAGTAATGACAGAGTTTTGTGGTTGCGTATTCTTTCTTGAGAACCTAGCAACACAGATTAAGGTGCTTCCACTAATAGCCATTCAATCACTCTTCATGTTAATGTATCTTTAGTTTCGAACTGCCTTGAATAATTTATTCGAGAATGGGTTTGGTTAATGTTATCCTCTCCACTATGGTTGTTTGCCTGCCTCCTCAGGTGAAACATGTTTTAGTTGGGACAAGAGGCCCATTTTCATTGGGACTAAATATAAGTTTTGCTGTAGAATCTTATCCTTCACATGTCTTAGGTATGGGCAGGCACATGCACTAAAGAGATATCCATTTGCTGCTAGGTAGGTCGACCTCAACTACGGTCCCATCTTGTCTTTCTTAGCTTTTGAAGGCTAATCTTCTTTGCAGGATAGGATAGCTTGCGCCCACTTTAAAGCTTTCTGAAAAACTTGCATTGTCGCATTGCGTAATACTTGATTACTGGATTTGCATGCACCGGATGTTTCTTGTCAAAATATTAAGGAGATGTTAGCAATTATTACTTGGGATTGTTTTAGCTTCATTTGCAATCTCGTTTGCATTGTTTGAAAGAGAAGGGATATGCTGGGCAAAATTATTTGTCTCGGTTCAAGAAAACCTTGTGGCCTAACTATTCATAATTGGGATTTTTAATCCAATATAAAATGTGTTAGCAACCTGCTTACTGGCTCTCATGGTAATTTTGATTCCAAACATATCTTTTGGCTTCTAATATATGCTGCTATAGAGATGTTGATATCAATAGTGTTTTCAGCTGGCAGAATACAACCGATATAAACCAGAGAGCGATCAAGAATACGACTTATTCTGGAGACAGGGTGAATATATTGAAGGTGAAGATGGAGAACTTTCGTGGTTCAATGCTGGGGTGCGAGTGGGTGTAGGCATCGGACTTGGCGTGTGCCTTGGGGTCGGGATTGGAGTCGGATTGCTGGTTCGTACTTACCAGACCACTGCTCGAACCTTCAAGAGACGGCTTTTTTAGTCATCGCACTGTGTCTCATTAGAGTGTGCATTTTTTAACTTTGAGAGTAATTTGGTTTGGTTTTCTCAATTTTTGTTGATGCAGAATGTAAGAAAATAGATGATACAGTGTAAATCTTCTTTTGTTTGTTGTGGGAGTGTATTGATGAATTTTGATGTTTATAGGAAGGGAGTGGTGGTTTTTACACGCTTCATCTGTAAATAACTTATCTTGTGCGTTTAAAAATAGTGTTCTTTTTCGTTGTTACATCAAGTATAAATTGGGTGAGTATGTTTAGGGATTTCTTGTACTCCCCCACTATGATTGATCCGGCATATGTTCCCCCCTCAGGTATTACCCCCAAGTATGATGTGTAATATTGCCTCGTACATAAAGTGAGTAAATATATTTTCAACGCTCTCACCGCTTTTTCGACAAACAAAAATCTGACTCATCACCGATTTGATCCTATGTGTATTTAGAAAATACCACATCAAATGTCATCATTTCCACAAAATGAGATAACTCAAAACTCAAAAAAAAAAAAAAGGTAAAATGCAAAATTCAATGACTTAATTTATCCCACCAAATCCAACAACCCTTCAAGGTTGTAATGGCAAAATTCGTATAGCCCATTTAATTTAATATTATCAGCCCAATTGACCATTTTCATGAACAAAGGCCCACAGTCGAGGTTGACAAGGTCAATAATGTTAAACCCTAGAAATAAATGCGACTTGAAAAAGGGGTCAAGAGGAGATCGCAAAATAGCTGCTCACGAAATCCGGAACAACTAGGGTTGAAGGTACGACCCAACAAAGCCCTAGCCGCATCTCACTATTAATAAACAGCTCAACAAGGTTGAATCCATCCAATCATTCACGCTCACACACGTTCTCACTATTCTCTGTCTCTCGCTCATCTCTGTCGTCACCCCGGTCAACCTGATCACGCAGAAAGACTCCATCATCATTCCTAGGAGTCTCTGCGGAGCTCTACCATTGATCGGATCAACACAATCAACCCGTACTAATCTACTTCTCTATTTCTTTAGCTATTTTCAATTATTTGGAATTATTATTATTCTTTTCGCTTTTATTTTATTCGATTAATTACTGGCTTAAGCGTCGGAAGCCCTTCCATTGACACCCCCACATGTGCTTCTAGGAGGGCTTTAAAGTTGTTCTCAGGTTACTAGTACCCCTCATACCGGACGTACCCGACATTTCGTTTTGTAATTGTTGGATCCATACCGTTACATGATGATGGGAACGAGACCCCTGGTGTATTCAGCACTACGCTTGAGGGGGTACATAAGTTTAGAGTTAATTATCAATATGAGATATTATGAACGTGTCAACACTGTTAAAAATGTAATAGAAGAAACTCAGTTTGATTCCATTATACGATGTAAGTATTGTTTTCATTTAATAAGCATGCATTACGTATTTATCATAAATATTCACTTTATACTGAATAATCATGAAGAGAGGCGATCTTCAAAAACAAGGATCCTACAAATTCCATTAAGGACAAAGCAAATATTAAACAATGTGAAAGATTATATATAAAATTGGCATCTAGTACATGTTGGGATATATTTCAAAAAAAATTGTGAAAAATTTACCTTTTTAATTCCCCAAACTTTTCCTCAAAAACTAAAATAAAATAAATAATTTACCCAAACTTATGAGAGTGCTGTAGTCGAGTTAAAAGATGCCCAACTAATTAGTAACTTATAATTGACGAGACTACTCACATTTATGTATAACTAACATGATATTAATAAGAAAAAGATTAAGAATTTATCAATATGTATCCAAATCATCTATAAATGTATATTATCTAATTAACATGATAAATTTGAGTCCGAATTAATATAGATTTATTTCTAATTAGAAAACTCAACTTTGCAAAAGTCCTTCAAATATTGACTCCCACTATCTTTTAATCTGAATAAATATAATTTAAAATCAGTTTTCGATCAATAAATGAAAACATAACGACTTGACACTGCTATAAAAATAATGTAATATTCAGAGTGTCGCACTTTCTTCAGTCTTGTTTTTTCGTCTCATCGAATAATAATGAATTCAATATTTGTACCCAGATATAATAAGACGATTTATTGGAGAGGAAAATAGGGTTGAACATTTTCTTCTTCATTCATAGAGCAATAAAAGAAAAGATTAGTCCAACAAGAAAAATACATGACCAACTGGAAAGAAACTCAAAACGGCAACAAAAAGCATCAAATGCTGCAATAAGGACAAAAGAAAGTACCAGCAATTATGTCAATATTAGCCTAATAACAGAGTAGTTGATGCATGAAATCTCAAATTCAACTCCACCGTTGAGCAATCTTTAAAAATCATTGTTAATCGACCAAAAAAAAAGAGGTATAGAAGTGATTTACGTAAATAAAGTTGGGGATCCAGGTGGAATTGAACTACCCACCTCTCAATGCACCCTCATCAGGTCGTCGAGCGCTCTACCATCCATTAATCATACCAAACTCAACATATACTTCACATTTTTGTTTTTTCTCACTTTATAAATTAGCCATCTGGAATACCAATTGCAACTTCATCTCATTTTTAGTAACATTCTTTACTCATAATGTTGTAATTACAAATTATTAACATAGTAACACAGAATATCACATCTAGTTAACATCATATACTTGGAAATAACATCTAGATGCAAAATCGTGATTAAACTAGCAATGGAACTGATTAAATTCAGAAACTGCACTGCGAATTATTCGACAATGGACACAAGATCTATGATAATTGACAATGCAAGCAATATCTTTGGTATTCAAGATCTGTCAATAAGCTGAATAAAAGAACTGAATTCATTTAACAAAATACCAACAGGGGAGATACCACCATGCGCATTGAAGTAGGGAGAAGCAGAATTGCCCAGGAATATCAGATAGCAGCTACTTAAGAAGAGGAAAACTTGGAACAGCTGTTGATCAAGTTTAAGGAACCATTTTAACTAAATGGATATCGAAGCTATGTTAAGAAGTCAAAGTTTCCAAGAAACCTCACCATCTATGCTCTGGAGAATTCATTATCCATCTTGGAAACATACAAGATGAACAATCACTCTTGATACTGTTCATTCAATAGTCCACTGCAGCCATCATCTTCAATGTTAGGAAAGTTACTTCTGCCCATCATCTTCCATTATCTTCTTGGGGGGGTTCCTCTTTAACTTCATCAGCATCAATATCTATAAGAAACTGCAGGGAAACCTTGAAAGCAATTTTCACAACCAGGTAGCTAACACATTACAAAAGTACACGACCACAACTCCTCAACACAAGGCTTCACACTCCATTGAACATCATGTACATTAACTCACATCTCTACAAAGAACTACAGAGGTAAACCAACATACCAAAACACAACTACTGACATAAAAGAATCAAAACGTGGTAGCTTAAAATAGCCAGTGACATACTGTTCAAAACGGTACAATCTAAAGAGAGAAAGATAACCAAACAGCCGCTTGTAGGAGTAACAAAGCTATTAGATGAGCTGTGAAAGATGTTTCTAGACAATAGGGAGATATTAAGTGGAAAACTAAAATACAGAGTGCCAGAAACATCTTAAAGGTGTGGTGCTTGTGGTGCTTGCTATCATATTTGCTGTGGTGCATGAGCGTATCATGATTTCATATGCCTGATGCAGTGCAACTGTGCAATACCAAGCCACATAATAAAGTTTGAAAACTTAATACCAGTCTCCCGATTACAATATATATATATATATATATATAAACATGAAGCCTAATTGAACAAGTTTTTCAGACACTAGAGTTCATGTAAATACTCTGTTAATTAATGACTGAGATGTAATGTAATAGAGTGCCTATTTGTGCATAAGTTTTGAAAGTAACTTAAGAATTTAACCGAACTACTGGATAAATTAAAGACGCATTTAGTGTGACATTAGTAATCCAGTAATGTAGACGAATGCTAATTTGTACCTTGGGTGAGTTGGTCGTCCGCAGCCCTTGCGTGGATTAATTTTGTGCAAGAAAGAATAGAACTGTGTGGTGAAGTAGATGACAAAAAACGAAGAGAGGACACCACACACGAGAGGGGAGAGCCGGACAAATCACCGTGCCATCTCCCCTCTAAACAAAAAAACGAGCTTTTATTATGTTATGGTGACCTACCATGCGAGCGCACCCAACATGGTAAAGGTCCGTCAGCTCACCTCACATTCACATACATTCTTCTTTTCCCAGACTCACATACATCACTCCACACACTTTTTTACATATAACCATAATACTACCACCAAATTCGATTATACAGATAACTGTATCCACGAGGTGTTTTTTGGTTCTACAACCGATGAATTTTACCAGTTTTGATATGACGAATAAAGTCCACGGAAATTTCTGATCTGGATCGCCACTCGTTGCCTGAGTGAGTATGTATGAGATAGAGGAACACCAAAAGTACTCAGAAACCTAAAAAGAAATAGGTCACATGAAACAATCGGTGAGTAAAATTTGGGGGTATTACGCAAAAGAAATCACAGAAAAAGCAAAATCATCAAACCAATAGCAACTCGTAAACAGAAATATTAATAACCTGGGAAATAAAAAACAAATAGAAGGAGAAATCAAAACTTAAAAAAAAAAAACACAACTCACACATCTAGGAACGACTTGCACCGAATCAGCTGACTGCTGAAACAAATCTATCCGAGCTTCATCTATGCAGAGAATTGAATAAAAATCAGGCAAACGGAGCTTAACCGCTTAGGATTAGGCGCAATTTATTCACTCTTAATCGATCGGTAGCCGTGGCAGCAAATCCGATTCAGACAATATTCGGCCGAACAGAAAAGAAAACAGCAGAAAATCAAGGTGTAAACTAAACGCTGAATATCCATAACCAGATCGTAGTTCAGGTCGAGATTAAAACCTACAAAAAGGTGCAAAAGGAAGAGACGGAATGGAGAAGATAATGAACGTGCACCTCTGACACGGAGCTGATAAAGTTTATATAGCAGTGTGTGGGATGATCTACGGTTCAGATATGAGTAAGTGGAGATGATTCAACGCTCGGATGTTTTTCCTTTTTTCCTTTTCATTTTCTTAAATTAGGTTTTACAGCTGGAGTCGATTATTCGAACAAATCCAGTCAAATGCTTTGGAGTCGGTTTTGTTATTCAGATAAACATAAACTTATTCTAATCTTAGGGTGTGTATTTAATCTCCAATTTAAAAGTCTTTTTTATTTTAAAAATTCATAAATATTCAATTCAAATTTTAAAAAATCCTTATAAATCTATTGGTATTTAATTATAATTTTTAAATATTCATCTAAATCTAGTAACATGAATATATATAGGATTCTAATATGTTATGAATTTTGCAGGATTTTTAATATCCTAAGAGTGACCGCAGCGACGATCGCGGCGAAGCGGGCGGTGACTGGCGCCCGCGGGCGTCGCTTTTTTTCGGCAGTTGGAGACCGCGAGGGGGTGTCAGGCGCGGGCGCATGCGCGACCGCCCAGACGAGGCGGGCGCCCGCCACGCCTCACCACCCCGTGCTGCCACGTCACCTAGCCGTTGAAATTTAATATATATTCACTTCATTTCATACACCGATTTCCAATCTTCTTCATCTCCAATCTTCTTCATTTAAAAAAAAAGGGTCCGAACCAATTTCCATGGTTTGATTCCGACCAAAATACATGGGGTTTAGGGTTCACATAACCACAACCCCCAACGACTACACCACCCCAGATTCTCACACCAACACCGATGCGGCCACAATCCGACTTTATCCTATACCAATCTCCTCAAACCGGATATGAAGCGGCGCACTCTCCCGTATCCATTTTCCCCACGCTTTCGCCGCCGCAAGCCGACCAACCCCTTAGTCGGGCAATGCGTCAATTCACCCCGTTTCAAGCGGGTGCTCCCAACCGACGATCAACTTGGGGGACGATACGGAGACCGAGCCGGAGGCTACGGAGATCGCGCCGAGGGGGAGGCACGGCCACGGGGGGCGAAAAGGTGGTCAGCGCGCCGGCCGCGGTGGACGCGGGTCGGGCTCCTCCACTGACACCACTCCCAAACATCCCTACTCGACGGAGGAGATCGACACGCTGGCGAGATGCTGGATCTATGTATGCGAGAACCTCGTTGTGTCCAACAATCAGAAAGCGGCTGCTATGTGGGGGCGCATCGCCGAGCGCTACAACCACGTCAGGCCGCAAGGTACACCGGATCGTACCAACGAGATGTTGCGCAATAATTGGAAGCGTGTGCATCCGGAGATTAAGAACTTCTAGGCAGACTACGTCCAAGCGGAGAGCGTCATGGGGAGTGGCGCGGGAGGCCAAGATGTCCTGACGAATGCCTTAGCGCAATTTTATCAACTGAGGGGTTTTCCATCCAAGCACCCATTTACGTGGCTTATTGGGAGGAACACGCAAAAGTTCCTGCAAGCCACAAGGACCGAAGTTGCTGTAAAAAGGTGCAAGAATAGCGTCGACGAAAAGTGGTTGGAAAGCCCATCGAGTCAAGCATCGACTCCGGAGAACACTGACACCGACGACAATCCTGTTTTTGAGGAGACCTACGACGGTGGGTCGTTCAAGGCGCGCCCCCAAGGTACCCAATCGGCGGTAAGAGGCAGGAGGAGGGGCAAGGCTCCCGCCGGCGAGGACACTTCAGCTTCACTCGCCCAGAAGCGCGACGAGTTAACCAAGATTTCTCAAACCTTCGAACTGGCTGAAGTTTACGAATATTTCACTACGGACACGACTAATATGACGCCTTCGCAATTGAAAGGCCATTTGGAGTTCTTGGAATTCCTCCGGGTGAAGTACGGCATGCGTCGGTCCTCCGCCCCCACTGACGACGACACCGA
>JAYJMF010000001.1:5577562-5593296 GCA_036873715.1 Salvia sclarea | reverse complement strand
AAATATCAAAATGACCCATAAAAATTGCAAAATAAACCCATATTATGTATACATACTATGTTGATATATCTTTTCTCATATATATATTTCACCCGATCAACTGATAAAACCAGATCAAACCGGGTCAATGAACCGTATTGGATCCGGCCTCATGGGTCCAAGCCCACCTCTCCTTTTATTTATTTAATTAATTGACCATCAAATTTCTAAGTCAAATCTTACCATAAATTGTTGGTGCAAAACACTAGTGCGCCAAGTAAAACTCAATTGCGAAAAGAAGAAAACTCCAATATCAACAGTTAATCTTAAATTTGGTATATTCGATAAAACTACTTTAAGGCTCCAATTATCATATATCCAAAATCCCAATATCTCACATTATTATTATTATTATTATTTTGTGGAAAACAACAATTACTATCTTCAACGTGCACTATCTCTAAAAAAAATACAAAGGTTAGGTATTTGGCTTAGCTACCATGCCATCACAAAATCATCCATAAAAGGATCGAATCATATTTTTATGTCATTTTAAAGAAGTACAAATTAACTAATGCAAATGCAATATGAATAAGATACCTTAGGTTCTGAATTATTACGTTAACATATCAGCCAGAATTTGGTAATTTCATGAATTGACTAGGATAAATAAAATTGCTGAGTCATAGTAAGTGAATGGTTCTAAATGAATTTGCTAATATAGCAAAATATCTGAATTTTTTGACCCATTATAGTCACGCCGTATGTTTATTGAAAGTTAAGACGAGTAAATGCTCTTGATTAGTATCAAAATAAGTGGCTGGTATAATCTTGAAGCAGTCTAGGTTTCCTACTAAAATATTGCACATCTATTTAGTTCAAAGTATCAAAGTAAAATCAGAAAATTGTGAAATTTGGTCTAAATCTAAAAATCGTATGACGATAATTTGATTATTCAAATCCGATTAGAAAGCTATTTTTAAAAGCTCTCGATGATACGTTTTTATTTATACATTTGTTGTTAGGTTTTAATTATTGAAAATAATTTAAAAATAGATTGAAAGTAATGTTTTCTGAAAATTTGTTTTTTTGTCAGAATTTGGGTTTATGTGCTATGTACCAAAGAAGACTATTGTCGAGAGCTTTTTAATAGTAGTTTTGAGTTGTCCATCGGACTCCGAAGAATCTAGTATTTGGCTAATGAACTTGATTTACGTCACATTCCAAAAATTTATAAAAGTTATACTCATTCCGTCCCATTAGTAATGACATTTTACTTTTGGGCACATAGAATAAAAAAAATGAAATTTTGGTGTGTGCAAAGTTGTGGAGGCCACTAATTTGATCACTTTTTGAAGGCAAATTTGTTACATTTTTTAGTATGTATCATTATTAATTGGACAAACAAAAATGGCAAATGTAACATTACTAACAAGACTAAGAGATAGATTTAATTAAAAGTTAATATTTAAGCACAATTGATGTATTTACCTCAAATAACCTAATAATAATAGGAAAAATATTAGTCTTATTAAAAAGAAGATGTTGTCATTAACTTTTGTTAACCTATTTGGTTTTAGTGGCATACCAAATTATCAACTACTGTAGTCTTGTTTGTATGAACTTTTTGAAAGTTCAAATCAGTTGGCCCTTTCGCGCACTCCAAATCAATTTTCTTCTTCTTCTTCATCTTCATCTTCATCTTCATCACCATCACCATCAATACTCTCTGTCTCTCTCTCCTCGTGCATTCGCGCTTGCGGCTCAGTTTGGCATGGCGGAACCGAGCCGGAACGGCTGCGCTTCGTCATCGCTATCTGATGTGGGGATTCCGACCGGATTGAACCGGATTAAGACTCGACGAGTTAACCCCAATTCAGCCGATGAAGATTCCGACCAGTTTAACGAGTCGCCGAGCAGTGGATTTTCTATTGCGGCGGCTCATATGAAGCAGAAGCTCAAGGCTCTCAGTAAAGGACACGTCAAATTTGGTCGCTCTAGAGAAGGTATTTGATGCTGTTACATATAATCGAAATTGTGCTTATACTTTGTTTAGATTTCTGCTATTGTTTGGGATGGAACGGAATATACTAGGGCTTTTTGTGCTATCTCGAATATTAAGGTGGAAGTTGTTTATTGATTTCTGAGGAGCTTAAATTTGATTAAATCAGCTAGAGAGGATTGCTTTTGAATGGAAAATCATGAGGGCTTTATCGTTGGGATACATGACTGCAAGTCTGCTAACCTCTATCAGTTGCATGGTCATGTTTAAATTTTTATCTGTTAAAGCTCGGACTACCCAGCATACTGTTGCTTTGTGTTTGTGCCTTTGTGGACGGTTTATATTATGCGTATGAATTTGAGTATGCTGGAAGGTGAAAAATAAACGTTGTTCCTTTTATTCTGGCAACTTGGTAACTATTCGTTTGTACTCTCGTCTCCTCTCTTGGTTCTAATAGCGGTCCAACTGATTCATTAATAATCTGTCAATGTTATTTGGCATTCATATTGTATCCTCCTGTGTTCCAGCTTTATTCAAGACTTAAGCACTATGAGAGTGTCCTTCCAAAAAAAGGAAACCAAGAATATATGGAGAAAGAGAATAAAAGGAATAGGACAAAAGGCAAAATGGATGAAAGCATTGGTGATAGTGTTTCTCTTGTAATGAACCTCGTCACCTGTCCCAATGTTTTTCGCAACATTTCTAGCAAAGTCCATGTTGTATAATGGAATATCTAATTTTCAGCTTCACTTGTAATGAGATATTCCGTTTGCTTGTTTTGAAGATACATCAGTAAATCGTTGTAAACATTCTAAAAATTCTAACTAATGTCTCTTTCACTCCCTACATTTGTTCGTTTCTATATACTTATGTAATACATGTATACAATTTGTACATATTTACACACTTGGAAAATAGTTCAAATTGACAAAGATGTGTATAGGTTTGCGCATAGGCCTTTTCATCTACTTGTGATGTTTTGTTAGGACATCTTGTTACTGGGTTCTTCTGTACTTGCAAAACGATGCAAATCAATTTACTAAATTGTATATGACGCAGGATTCCGGAAAGGAAGGAAGATTGCTCGGTGGTTTTCTTCATCCCTTTTTAAGGATTCTGACCAACCTGTGGGTGATTTGCCGAGGACCAAGGTCACATTCTTTTGCATTGAATCTCAGTTTTCTTTTCAGTGCTCATGCGTTCCTTTTATTTACTTCCTCTAGCATTTAATTCATCTAACTAATATGACAGAGTAGTAAGTTGGAGTTCAACAAGCCTGGTAAGGAGGACCCTAGAAGAAAACTGCATAAGACATGGATAAACCAACCTGGGGATTTACCAAATGCCAAAACTACTAAAGCGCGGAAATGTATAAAGAGTTTTTCTCATGAATTAGGACCGAAGGGTGGAGTTCAGTCTCCTAATCCTAGGGCTCACAGCTTTAACGATTTGAAGGTATTACTGATATTTATTCCACGATTATTGCATTTTTGTGGTTACCTAAAGACAGTGTAAAATATTAAAACTTTCTTAAATTAGTCGTTACTTGTTGTTTTTAAGTACTATAGTTTACTGAAGAATCTTCAGAAAACCAATTTTCTTAATGAACCAGCATGAGCTTCTTTATGTTCTGTTAATTCCCTATACCATGGCATTTAGGAGCTCCTGGGATCACTTCGTTCGAGATTTGATGCTGCAAAAAAAGTCATAGATATTGAGCTCGGTACTTTTTCGCGGGAGGTGCTGGAAATTTTGCAGAAAGTGGACATCTTAACACCAGATGAATATAAAATGGCAGAGGAACTTTTTGTTCTTGCGCAACAATGCATTGACATGACATCCTTAGACTTCCGTACAAAGTGTGAAAATATTGTCCAAGATTTGACTGCAAAAAGACAGACATGCAAAACTGAGTTGCTGAAATTGCTGTTCACTCGCATCTTGTTCATAATGACAAGGTGCACAAGGTTGCTGCATTTTGAGAAGGATAGCTGGCCTGTGAATGAGCAATCAATTGGCAAGTTCAGAGAATGTCTAGACAGGGTCCCTTCTGTTGACATGAACTGGGTTGTAAATAAGGGATTTGCAGAGTCGGATATGGGTGATGATTTGCGACCCAAAGATGATGCCAACCAAAAGTTGCCTGGAAATGATCATACATGCAGTACTTCTCAGATCGAGAGTACATCTAAGGAGCCAGTTAACAAGCATGACCCAGAAATGATAAAGAGTAGCATGTTAGTTCAGCAAAAAAGATCTCAAAATGCATTTGCTGATTTCTTTGATGGCGATCATAAGGATGACATGTTTCAGATAGAATCCATAAACTTTGATAAAGGGAACTATTCAGATGATTCTAATTTAGTGATTTGCCGGATATGTGAAGAACTGGTGCCTTCTACTCATTTGGAACCACATTCTTATATATGTGCTTTTGCAGATAAATGTGTTTCGAAACATTCAGATGTGAATGAACGTCTCCTGAAAATTGTGGAGTTACTGGAACACCTGTTAGAGTTGCGCAATTCAAGTAATCATGAAACATGCATAAACCCTGAAATCTTGAGGCTGCGGACTACTAATTCGACAGGAATTACAGAAGGCTACTCGCCAAAGGGAAGTGAGTGTCGAAGTAAAGGAATGGATGGACTGTTAGAGGATCTTCATGAGATGGATACTGCCTGCATTGAAGATTCTCATATTGCAAACTTGGTGAACTTGAAAAGCCACTTGCTAAATAAGGTGAACCAATATGGCTCACCATCCTCTAATGGAAGCATGACGTCGGCATCATCTGCAAATAGTCCCCGGGCTGGAAATCTTGACGTCTTGTGGTTAGATCAAAATAATCTGTCAGAGCAAGAGGACATGCAACAGGTTTGTCGTTAAACCCTGATACATTCAAATAGTTAACGTTTATATGTTCTATACTAGGCCCATTTCTCTAATACATCATATGGATCTGTGATATTTCTGTGAAATGATTGTACCTTATATTGGTAATTATTTAGTGTATATAGTTTGTCAAGACTTAGATGATAGGAAACAACATTCTTAAATGATGGATTACCATGAGGAAATTATACTCCAAGTTTCATTTGCAGATAATTGACCTTGCTGACATTGCGCGCTGTGTGGCAGAGATTGATCTTTCGGATGTAGGATCCCATGAGTTCTTAATTGCTTGTATGCATGACCTGCAAGAGCTTTTGCAACATAGCAAATATCCTGCGCTTCTAGTGGATACATTTGGTGGCCGGATAGAAAGCCTATTGAGGTATAAGGACAAGAAACAATAAAGAAATGTGCATATGAAGCTTTACTGAAGCTATCTAATCTCCTATATACAGAGAGAAATGTATACTTGCTTGCAATCAAGCGGACCCAACTGATGATACCGGACACCCAGAAAGTGCCAGGTCTTTACTGGATAGTGCATCTCAGAGTAGTACAACATCAACTCCTTCACATCCTGCACATAAAGACCGTACAAGCATTGATGACTTTGACATTATTAAACCAATCAGCAGAGGAGCCTATGGGAAAGTCTTTCTGGCTAGGAAGCGAACTACTGGTGACCTATTTGCA
Organism: Salvia sclarea; assembly: GCA_036873715.1. NCBI lineage: Eukaryota > Viridiplantae > Streptophyta > Magnoliopsida > Lamiales > Lamiaceae > Salvia > Salvia sclarea. The sequence goes on along the minus strand of JAYJMF010000001.1, from coordinate 5,587,727 downwards.
ATTAAGGTATGCGTTTCAGTGTTGAAATTTTACTATTATGCTTCAGGCCCCATGTGATAATATCGACTCTACACATTGTGATGCAAAACCAAAGAGAAGATACATTGCAATTAGTTGGTTGGTTGATTAACTTTTTCATAGTTATGATTCAATTAGTGTATTTTAGGGACATATTATGTTCTTTCTTCATCATAAATATACTATAATGTAGAGGTAGGGATCATTGAGGAAATATAACTCTGCTGGAAGGCTATTTGGTCTGACAGGAGAAATCCTACGGTGCAGAGAGCTCTTGGTGTCATTTTATTTGATTGTTCTCTTTCGTTCACCAATAAGATTTTTCAATAATTCTACAAAAAAGAGTAAAATCATTACCCTTTACTATCAATTTGGTTCACCTGGAGCTCCCTCAGCCTACATCAGTGATGTGAATGGGTGGATGCCATAGAAAATGGTACAACCAGAGTTTGCAAAATGCAGCTCGATTTGCACTGTGGACAAGTCAAAGGATATGTTGGCTACTTTGCTGTTGGGAAAAGGCTCTGTTGAGTGACGAAGTCACCAACATGGGTTCGTCATGGCTTCACCTCCCACAGGCTGCTTGGGTACAGTAGTCGTCTCAAGTGGTGACATTTTGATCTCGGCTAAACAAGTTAACTTCCCTGTGTTTCAGGGTGATAACCGTCAACTGCTATCAAGATAATTGGGATGGTTGATAAATATATCGATGCCTTTGTAGCCCATGTGGTGCACATTTTTGGCCTTTTTGGTTTCTACTACTTGGGGTTACTTCTGAATTGCCTGCACGATGACATTCATGTTTGCACCTGTTCTATGTGTTCTCCTACAGGCGACACTGATAGGAATGAGATTCTTTCATTTTGGGTGTGTACCAAAGAAGTGAAAGAAGATCAATGAACTTAGTTGATTGATTATTTTTACAGTTATGATTAGCTTATGTCTCTATCTCATTACCTATTCATATTAATAATGCCACACATCACAAAAGATAGTATGAAATCATTGAAACTGGTCAAAGTAGATGAGTTGAACTGTTCTCAGTATGCATCTGTATATAAAAAAGATAACCAATGCCTCTGCATTGTGTGGTGATATCTTCTGGAAATTACTAAAATATTTCTGAATCAATGTGAAGTTCTCGACATTTTCTTTTTTCCCTTACATGTTTATAACGCCAAGCAAGTTTTCAATTGTAGGTGAATTGATACATTTAAATGGCCTAAAAGATTAGAAATACATGCTTGTTGGCAATTATATCGTTTCATTGATCTTGCCAAACATTACTATGGCTTTATCTTGCTTTTCCTGCTAGATATCGTGTTACATCTATTATTTGTTTTGCGGCTGATTTCATCTGTTGCTGATACAGGTGCTGAAGAAAATAGATATGTTGCGGAAGAATGATATTGATCGCATATTGGCTGAGCGTAATATATTAATCACAGTGCGAAACCCTTTTGTGGTAATTTCTGTTGCTAGTTTAATCCACCTAAATCTGCTTTATTTATAAATTTATTTTAAAAATTTGTACATGATGGTTATGTTGATCCACAGCATGAAATATTAGGAGGGTATCTCAAGAATAAAATATCATCAGAAACTGTGGATAATAAAATATTACGAGGGTATCTCAAGTATCAGCAGAAACTGGTTTTCTTGAAAACATTTTCTCGTGCCAAGCTGTAAAAATTGATGTTTTGGTGCTTGGTGCTGTGTAACAGAGTGGAAATGTGATATTTCTTTTACAGGTTAAATTTTATTACTCATTTACCAGTAGAGACAACCTTTATTTGGTCATGGAATATCTCAATGGCGGAGATTTGTATTCTATGCTTAAAAAGCTTGTTTGCCTTGAAGAAGCTGTTGCTCGTACCTACCTTGCGGAATTGGTAAATTATGAAACCATTTACATATATAAGCTCTTTATTATTGTATCAGTTCGGAAGTATGCTTTGGCATTTTTCAGGTGCTTGCCTTGGAATACCTTCATTCTCTTGGGATAGTGCACCGTGATCTGAAACCAGACAACATACTTATAGCCCATGATGGGCATATCAAGGTATTGTCTACAATATAGAATATGCTCTGTTATCAAGAAACTGGTTGTGTACAAGTAGCATGCAATTGTGCTGAAAGAATGAGTTGCAACAATTGCAATGTTTACGCATCACAAACTTTTATCTGGCTTCTTTTGACAATAGGGCCTGGAAGGACAAGAGTTGATCGTCCTTGTACCTAGCAGTCACTTGTATTTAAACCATCAAGCCTTTGTTTGGTCTGTAGTACTAATTTTTGCTCCTATATTAATAATATTGGATGCAGAGTAAACAATTGTGCGCATAATGCACGAAGTTTGGGAAATGACCTTGTTTATAGGCATTCACATCACCATCTACCAACAATAGAGATCACCTTTTAATATAGACACTTGCAGTTTCATCCATAAAAAGAAATTAATTTGAATGTTGTATACTTGGCACTCATGAGTTGAGACAGCGACCATTTATTATATTCTACAACTACTAAACCTTGCAAAATTTGATCAGCTTACCGACTTTGGATTGTCAAAAATTGGTCTCATGAATTGCACCACTGAACTATCCACACAAGATACAGAGAAAGATGATGCTCTAGATGCAAATGGTCAGCTCTATGCTGACATAGTGGACAGTCACCAGTCAGCTGTTGGCACCCCAGACTACTTGGCTCCTGAAATTCTTCTTGGAACAGAACATGGTTAGGCAGCTAGCTTATCCTTGTTTTTGTTGAACACAGTTCATATTTTTCACTTTTCTGTCCTTTGTCTGTATACTAAACCCACCAAAGTTCTGGGAGGAAAAAGATTTTCCAGGTTGCTTATATAGTATCTTCTGTATGCACCACAGGTTATGCTGCAGATTGGTGGTCAGTGGGAATTATCTTATTTGAATTAATAACTGGAGTCCCACCCTTTAACGCTGATCACCCTGAGGTATTTGTTAAAGTTTTGTTCGCAAAGATCATTGCAATGTATAACATTTAATTTAGCAACGAACTATTGCAAATAAATGCAATAACAAAATTCTATCACCTGTTATGTCATGGACTCATGAGCCACAACTGTGAAATAGAGATGCCTTGGGGTGGTGGGTTTGGCCAAACATGACACCATTTTGTTGAGGATGTTTTGATCCAGGATCTACCTGCCTGGCCTATTCAAGACCTGTCCTCCTAATGGAACTCTATTTCTGCCCATTTGAACATGATAACTCCTGCAAATTATACTATATCCCTCCCATTAATAACGTCCCAAAAAAGGGACTCTAGATTAAGGAGGGAGTGTTGAGGCAAGCTCACTTATTAAATAAGAGTTAAATAAAGGTAAAGTATGAGAGAGAAGTAGAAAAGGGATAAAGTAAGTGGTAAAGTACGAGAGAGAAATTGATAGAAATGTACACTTAAGGCTTTAATTTATTTCCTTATTTGGGCCGAGACATAATTAATGGGATGGAGGGAGTAAATATTTTTTTCAGAGAAAACTATTTTCTCTTCTGGTATCATATTTGCTTATAAATCTGAGATACATGTAGAATTAGAAAGAATTAGACACCAACTTTGGTATGGGGTGGGTCCAATGAAAACCATGACCTGCACCTTTGCCCTCTCAGAATCACTTTGACTTCTACTTGACTTACTTTAGAACCATCCCCAATGGGAAGGCATTGTTGCAGGGTTTATTCCATCTTGCGTAAACCCAAATTCAAGGTTCTGACTTTATACAAGACTTGCTTTACTGAAATGTAAGCATGTAAACGTAGCGTTCCGTCGCCTATGTGCATTAGTTAGGGCCCAGTGGTATCAGATTAAGTGCTCTTCTATGGACACACCCACGATCTTTTCAACTGACGCAAGTTTGGAAAAGTAGTAAAGGAGCATCCAAATTCCCGTAGATTATAAACATGAGAAATCTATTGAGGCATCTTACAGTAGGAAGTAGTTTGGTGACCGAACTGAAGGCTGAAACCAACTAGAGAATGACACTTTTGACATACAAGTTGATTTCGACATACAATCGTGTTTCAAGACATTTTCTTGCCAAAATAGAATATGGTTAGTACAATTAAAGTTGAACGAATTGATGTATGGTTTGTCAATTTTGGTTGAGTAATGAGCGAGAATTTCACTAGAGAAGATCAATAAAAATATGATGTGAGCTCCAATTGCAAATAAAATATAGATTGTGTATTTAATTGCAAACTATTAGAAGTGGTGTTGAAATTGTAAAATGGAGCATAGCGTGTGATGTATTTGGCAGTTTTCCCTTTTAGAAATTTGTCACACTAGTAAGGAAATAAAGCAGGTCTTTGTAAGTGCAATATATATCTATTCTCCATTTCTTATACATTACGGTTAATACGTTGTAATTGGATAAGTTATTAGGAATATGACGGAACGAAAGACGCCTCAAGTAACCTAAACTGCTTGTTTTCCTGGCTAACTTAAGTGAATTGGCATTTTCTATCTGCTATCTCCAATATAAGAGAAGATAGCGCCTAACTCTTGTTAGCAGCTTTTCTTGGTTAGGACACCAAAAGTTATACTCCCTCCGTATACTTAAGCTTGGTACCTACCTTTTCGGCACGGAAATTAACTTTTGTGTGTAAAGTGATGTTGTTGACCAATTTTCTAAGGCAAATTTATTTCTCTTTTTGGCAAGTGCCATTACTAAAATACACCCCAAATAGGAAATGGTGCCAAGATAAAGAAAACGGAGGGAGTAACTATTAGCAGATGCACAAACCTTGATTGTGCAGAATTCAATCTTCTGCGTAGCATAGTGTCATAGATCTAGTAATGATCTCCAGAAGCAGCGTAGGAGATTCAGACTTCAAAATCTCTGATACCACCTGTTAGGATCAAGTGCTACCACAGAACCTAAAGCTATTGTTGTTTGTAGAGGCAACTATATATTTCTTAATCTTTGTCGAAGTTAACTTTTTGAGGTTTTGATATATTAGATGGAACACTCTGTAGGTCTTGATACCTATATTTTATAGTCTCCCAGTTCGCTTAAATTTGAACTATGCTGTCTTGTGGTCAAGGGCTGATTCTGTTACATAAAATCCACAACGCATCTCATTTGGGGTCTCTCTTTGATATATAAGTAATTACATAGATGGAAGATGTATAAGATTAAGGCACACATTTTCAGTGAGTTTCCTTTGAATGCACATTCCCATGTGGCTGCAAGCGTGTGACTTGCAACTTACCTCTTAACTTAGCATCAAGATTCAAGAGTGTCTTATTTTGTTGAGAAATCTAACTGTAGCTTCACATTTGGTATGCATACGGACATATTCATCTCCACCCTAATAATGCACCTAAGATAAACTGTGTAGCTTAATATTTGGTATGCATATAAACATATGTTAATCTCACCCCCGAAAGCACCTGAGGGGAATGCTTTTATCATTGATGAGCACGAAGAACGTACAGCCCATCGAGAGTGTATCACTTTGGGCATTCCAACAATTTGTGAGGGAGAAATTAGAAGCAGACAGGGTGGATCATTTCCCTGACTTCTCCCACTGTTTTGTGTTGAATATTGTTTTTCCACAATATGATGAATGCATGTTTGATTTGGACATTATTGGAAGGTTGTATTCCATTTGCATCTAATCTCTTAAGTTTTTCTAACAATATGGACCACACTATTACTATTACTTAACAATAACAGTCAAGTTTCCAGAAGGGCCCTGGTGAAGTGTAGTTAAATTTGTCTTTTTTGTGTGATTTCTGATCATCATTATTATAAATATGCCCTATATTTCTATACTTATCATCCTATTAGAAATAAATTTCAGGAGCTTTCTCTGCTGAGAGTAAATTTTATAAGTTTAGTATTAAAATCTGTGCAGCTTATGCCTTTGAATTGAATTCACTTTTACACATGGAGAACTCAACTGCCCATCACCGAACGACATCGCCTTGATTGATCACAAGTCACAGCCTTCTCCTATTTTTGTTTTCCAGTGTTTTGCATCCCTGACCCAAGGTTATTACTAAAGTTTGAGATACTAGAAAGATGATCCTAAGTTCTAGTGGTAGAAGTTAGATCAAAACATTGAGATTTACTTTATAAATATTGATCTGGTTCTGCATTAACTGCCGATCTGTTTTTTTCTTTATTTCTATTGCAAAGCACATGTTATTTTTTTCATTAATTTGTGCTATTATTGTTAAAGGATTGTTCTGATCGTCTTTTTGTTTATAAAATTATCTGAGTGTTTTATTTGTAAATCAAGGAGCTTCCCTCTAATATTTTTCCTTTTATGTGGCTTGACAGAATATTTTTGACAACATCCTTAGCAGAAAAATCCCATGGCCATCAGTACCAAGTGATATGTCTTATGAGGCCCAAGATCTGATTGACAGGTTGACAAACATACAGAAAAAAGAAAAACTCTTATGTTATAGACATTGAATATCTAGTGTTATTTTTTTTGAAGAATGAATATCTAGTGTTTACAGAGCTATTTAGCACACTTCTGACACACACACACACACACATAGGGTTGGGTTCTAGTGAGAATTGATTTTTGCGTGAGAAATGAGAATGACGAACAAGAGCATAAAATTGATGAACAAGCGCATAAAATCAAACGAACAAGAGACGAGCGAAATAAAAATCAAAATTTCGCCCCCTCCAGGATTCGAACCTAGTGTTTATTCTCAGGAATTTCTTGTTCGTGAAATTTATTGAGTTTTGCATGCGTGATTTGTCACAAGGGCTAGGATTCATTCTCATTTCTCACAACATATAAGTATTCTCAGGTGAACCTCTTCCTATATATATATATATATATGTTTTTTTGGGATACACATATATATGTTATTGTTGCATAGCTTTAATTCTACTGCCAAAAGCTTTTATGGTAAAATACAAAGGTTTTAACAATACCTTAAATTTTCTTTCGTACGTTGCTTTATGAAACCTTATGAAATTAGCTCTTTCATGTGTTAATTTCATTCTTATTAGTAATCTCCCAGAAAGAAATAGGCTTTGCTTATGTCTTCTGATCTTTTTCCCTTTTGGCCTGCATAGCTGAATCCTGTATTTGTGAATGAACCTCACAGGCTTCTTGTTCATGATCCAAATGAGCGACTTGGGGCAAGGGGAGCATCACAGGTTGCATGTTTATAATAAATAATAGTACCAGTAATAGAAAGATGTGGAACTCCACACTGAACTGTCGTTATTATTTCTATTTCAAATCAGGTGAAAGCACATGCCTTCTTTGCAGGAGTGGACTGGGATAATCTTACCTTACAAAAGGTGGGTATGTAAGATTTTACTGTGACAAAATTAGGCATTTTTATGAGCAAAAATCAGGAAAATTGTTATGCATATTGTTGCAGTGTATATTGCATGCATTGATTCAAGTTGAAATTCTTTAATTGTCACTAGAGAAGCAAAACTCCATTTGTCAACAAATTTATTTGTTCTGCTATCCACAATGAAAGGTATAATTTTAGGTTCATACCTACTTTATTGATTTGATTGATTATATAGAAAGCCACATATAGAAACTAGGTTGTGTAGATAGAAGAAACATTATATGTTCAAGACCTTGCCCCAAGATGTGCATGGCCTACCATATTCTTTCCGACTTTGAATCCACTTTCCGACTTCAGTGTAGGTCTAAATAATCCAAAAACTCATTACAATTGTGTAGAATAGAATAAAACACAGGTTTGTAATGGGAAAATATACTTTCTGTTATATTCTTCATGCTTGAAAATAGAAAACAAAATCAATATATGTAGAATTAATTACACATACTTGCTACCCAAATAAGATACTCCCTCCGAACCACTACACTTGGCCCTTTTGCCATTTTTGTTTGTCCGACTACACTTTACACTTTATACCTTAATAAAAGTCTTTCCCTAATCTCCGTGCCCTAAAAGTAGGGGCCAAGTGTAATGGTTCGGAGGGAAAGGGAGTATATACTAATAAGAGATTCAGTATCAAATTTGTCTGTCTGCAGATGTTAGTTTGAGGAATAATCAGTTTGAAGGTAGCTTATGTCCCGGGACATTTTGTAGAAATGCCACAAAACTGCATGTAAATTTAAAAGGATTGCATTGGTTTGTCTGCTAGCTGCTGCATGAGTGGATTGTTTGACAAATATAAACAGTGAATATCTTTCTGATGGTGAATGTGGTGGTTGATGTTTCTCCAGGCTACATTTGTACCGCAACCAGAGCGTATGGATGATACGAGTTACTTTGTGTCACGATATAATTCAAATGGAATGGAGATTGATGAAAGTTCTGTGGATTCCGATTCCGATTGCTCGGAAGTGCATGCAAATTCCGGATTAGAGGTCAAATATATTGCTCATAATTGCTTTTTAGTATCTTATTCAAATAGCAAATTTACCTGTTTTGAGCTTGAGAGAGAGTGAAGTCTTGATTATATTTTCCTTGCTGACTTTATCTGCTAACTGTCGTCTGGTGGTTGATTCTGTTCATGATAGTGGAAATTCCATGCTGATCATTAATTCCAAGTTGAGAAATTCTCTTTGCATGTTGGTGGCTTCTTTGTTTACTCTACTGTCTTTTGCAATGCATTTCATATGGGGTAGGGCATATAACTATTCTAGTAGAATCTATAAACATGATTGTTAAATAAAAAGTCCCTTAACCGAATATGCTATAAATTGAGAGCAGTTCACTGAACAAGAATGGTTCTACTTTCTTGCTCGCTTATTTTGAAATTGAGGCCGATATATATTTTAAGATCCAATATTGGAAGTCCAAGTGAGTCAAAGATGAGAGTTTTTCTCAAGAGAAATATACTATCCAGCTGTCAATGTTAACATATTAAACTTTTACATCAGAAGATGGATGAATGCGGAGATCTTGCAGAGTTCGATTCTTCACCTCTTGATCTTTCCCTGATAAATTTCTCGTTCAAGGTATGTCACTTCTTATCTTTGCTAACTTTGTCTCCTCTTCTGGATTTAGTATACCATACATGTTCCATCCATTGCTCAAGTTTCTGATTAGATATATCACCACCTTTCATTGTTCTCTTCATTACTTATACATGAACTCAAACTTATATGAAGTGCTAACAATTATATAATTAATCTGCACTTATCAATTCAAAAGACTTGCAATATATTTAGAATCCATAGGCGTAGAAGATTACGACACCAAAATGATTATTATGACTATACTCCGATGTGAATGCTCTTACATTATACGAGTTTTTACAACTTTATTGCAGAACTTGTCACAACTGGCCTCGATAAATCAGGATGTACTCTTACAGAGTGGGAAGGAGTCATCGAAGTGTTCGTCTCCATGCAAAGGTTCAAAACCGTCTCAATCTTGATATTTCAATGTGATTTGAGGAGCAGCAAAAATTGTTGTTAGTTTTAACAAAGAAGAGGGATGCGATGTGTAGGAGGTATTGGAGCTGTATATAGTCCCATTTGACATCTTTTTTATCTTTGCGTCCGCCCCCCATCTCTTGTATGAAACACAAATCTCACCTTTCATAATTTAACTTTTTCAATTTATTGCACCACATTGTTGGGTGTGTACTCATAACTCATTAGTGGGAAGAGCTAATTTTGTTTGTTTTTAAACCTTAACATTGCTCGAAATTCTACTAAAAATATTAATCCCCTGCAATCGGCATCTGCTTCTCATTTTCAAAAATTGAGAATAAATATTGCAATGAGATAATTTAGTTTTTCGTTCCACGAAGAGTGGTTTATTTAGGGCTAAGCAAAACAGACCAAAAAATTGAATCTGACAATATGGTTAATCGAACTAGCTGGTTAGATTTTTTTTTCCTGCTTTTATAAAATAGATGATAACGATCCGGTTTACGGTTTTTTATTATAAAATTTTGCGGTTAACCGAATCGAACCGATATTGATAAAATTATTGATAGTAAGGGACTCACATTAATTGGATTTGGGAGTGGAGAAAGGGACCCACATTAAAAGGTAAAAATAAAATATTACGAATAATGTCTATGAATGGATTATGACTGATTTTAGAGGACGTCTGATGCAGCGTGAATGCGTGGAACAGGAAACACGAACGATGGGGATAAAATTCGTTTATTCAATATCAAAAAGCT
>JAYJMF010000001.1:5559138-5570473 GCA_036873715.1 Salvia sclarea | reverse complement strand
CCCCAGACGTAGGTGGTTCACCGAACTGGGTTACCATATCGTGTGTTCTTTATTTTATGCTGTCTGCGTGAGTATCGTTGTTTAGATCGCGTTCCTGTTAATGTTCTAAGCGATAGTTCTTAAGGGTTCAGCAATTACAATATGCCTTCATCAGCCCAAATGGTGACGGGCCTCAATTTCGAAGCGGGCCAAGAGGATGAAGAAATGGTGAACCAAATGGAGGATGAAAGTGGATTAAAATGTCTTATCCTTCATCATAATCCCTACCAAAGGGGCCCTAAGTTTAAAATAATTTATCAAAGAGACATATTTTTGTTAGACCAAAGTACCATTTACCAATACACGTAATACATATAATATGAAGTACTATTTAAAACACAGTTAATTTATGTAGAGTATCATTTTATACAACATGAAGTACTACTTAAAATACAGTTCATTCATATAGAGTACCACGATCAGACCGACTGAAATATTTGTCTTTATCAAATTGGTAAAAACACTTTACACTTGTGACAGCCATGTCAGCTGAAAGGGTTGGGCGAAGGGTTTTAGGATAATTCAACTCTGCTAAAACCCAACTCTTTCTTCAGAATCCCAACGAAACTGCTGTAGTTTGCAAGAGAACGCAGAGATGAAGCTGCAATCTGCGTCTGTTTTCCTTCAAAGCTGCCCTCCTCCAATCCAATTGCATGCCGTAAGTGTTCATTTCCTCAATCTCTCGTTTCTTAACGATAATCTTCACAAATTGAGAAACATATCTCCGCCTAGGTCAACAAGCACCAAAGAAATCAAACTGGATTGCTAGGGCTTAGGCGCGCATTTAATGTTGAGCGCAAATGTGAGTTTCCCTAATTTCCTTATTTCATAGATTCTGCGAAGCCAAACTTTTTATTTTTCCCCCAATTTTTATATGCATTTCAGCTGTGGCTCCATCTTTAAGAAGTAAGGTTTATGCACGCGCTGCTAATTTGATTTCTCCAAGGAAGCTGGGGCTTCGGGTTTGTGCAAGAGCAGGGTCGGATGCGTTTAAGGGGAAGTCGGGTTCTGTTTCTTTTGGTGGGTTGAGTCATCAGTCAGTTGAAGAGGGTAAATTGGTTTCGACGCCGTTTAAGGAAGGAACTGGCTCCTTGCTGTGGGCTTTGGCTCCTGTTGCTTTGATTTCGGCGTTGATTGTCCCCCAGTTCTTCGTTGCCACCGCTGTTGAGGATGCTTTCAGGAATGAGGTTTTTGCAGGTATTCTCTACCTTCCTTTAATGGCATATATGCTTTTGGCGTTGATGTTGTTGTTGTTGTTGTTGTTGTTATTGCGATTACAATGTTGTTTGGAGTTACTTATCTTGGATATTGAGTGACGGGCTAATGTATCTGGCAGTGTCGTTGTAAAACTTGTTATAGGCTCCATTTGTAGTTGACGAGCCAAGTAATGTTCCGTTATGAAATGAAATGAATGCTCCATTTCAATACTATATAAACTGAGTTGGGATATATCTCTTCAGAAACTTCAATAGGTCATTTATTGGTTCTCCATTTAAATTTTATCATTTGGTGTACGTTTTAATTCATCTGTCTTGGTCATTTCACCTGCAAGACTTCCAATGACATCATGAAACATGACATTAGGGTGATTTAACTCGACTAACTCGACTTTTTTCTTCTTCTTTCTGTATGGTATATAACTGCGCATGGTTTTGTTTAAGAAAAAGGAAGAATGTAATGAGAAGAAGCTCATAGATGAGAGATTAAAGCTACTGAGCAGATTGGGGTTATTCATGCTAAAGTGTTATTGGAAAGTGATCTTAGCCTATTTATGAAGGAAATACAGCAAATAGGTGTTTGAATCTGAAGTATAGGATTGCTGATTAAAATGTGTAACAAAGGCCTATTTCTGAATAAACTTAGGTGTTTGACTGCTGAAGGATATGACTGTGATTGAATTGTATTTCTAGTTTAAATTCTCATATATGTAAATATGTAATGCTGCTTGTTTGATGAAGAAACAATGACTAGAATAAATTTATTATTTGCATAATCGCATTTTCCTCTCATGTATGATAGATAATATCAAATTTTGTTCTCTAACTTGATGAATCTAGTATTGTAGACTTGCAAGTAACTTTTCATTTATGAATGTCGGGAGATTCAGGGTTTTAATTGCCTTTGCATATAAGCTACATTTTCAGATCACAAAACGTTAACAATGTCTAATTTCAATGTTGGTGCAGAAATTATCTCATCCTTCTCAATTGAGATAATCTTTTATGTTGGACTCGCCATCTTTCTGTTTGTAACTGAACGTGTACAGAAGCCATATCTCGAGTTTAGCGCAAAGAGATGGTCCCTCATCACAGGACTTAAAGGATATTTGGCATCCACCTACTTTACTATGGGCTTCAAAGTATTTGCCCCAATTCTTGCTGTTTATGTTACCTGGCCAGTGCTTGAATTCTCGGCATTGGTCGCAATTGCTCCTTTATTAGCTGGCTGTTTGGTTCAATATATTTTTGAGAAACGTCTTGAGAAGAAGGGTTCATCCTGTTGGCCTCTTATACCCATTATCTTCGAGGTACAGAACACTTGAATTGGTTTCTCGTTTATCTTTATTCAAATGGGAGTGAGTAGTGGCTTAAAATATTTGCACTGTCCTCAGGTCTACAGGATATATCAGTTGTCGAGGGCTACAATGTTCATCGAGAAGTTAATATACGGTATGAGGGAGGCTGCTGCGACCCCTGCAGTTATGGAAAGAACCGGGGCATTGATTTCGTTGATAGTCACTTTTCGGATTATTGGCGTTGTTTGTCTCTGGTCGTTCCTCACATTTCTGCTACGGCTCTTTCCATCCCGACCAGTTGCAGAGAATTACTGATGTGTATAGGGATAGATCCGTTTTAATGTCGATGCACTCTCTGTTACAATGTAGTTTTCAGCCTTCTGAGTTATGTCACTTCACTAATTTCACAGCATCGAAATACAGTTTTGTTACAGCTATTATAACTAAGAAAATGATATTTACTATCAGCAAATGGTGTGATATCTCTACCAGAAGTCTCTACAGGAGCATTCTCCATCCTTGAAATGATGAAATCTCTTATTATCTCTAACAATAAATTCTCTCTTCTCAAAGGTAGACAGGATCTTGATGAAATTGTGGCAGTCCCCACAAATTCTGAGGTTCTTGATGACCCTCAACGTAGTTCCCGGCGGCGTGCTGATAAGCCCGTATGCTATAGCCAATCTCTCACTGTGATAAAGGAGAGCTCTCTCCTTTGCCTCATGGTCGAGATCATGGAGGACGTACCTCGTATCAGGTTCGTAACCGGCTTCCTTCGCCTTCTTGCTCAACGACAGGAGCTTGTCATAAGCCATGCTTCTATGTGTGGATACTCGATTTCGTCTAGAAACATTGCCTGTTACCTTCTGCTTCTGTGTAACTTGAGCACCAGGCATTCTAGAGAGGATCTCTATGGCGTCGTTGGAGGGAGTAATGCCGTAATCTTTGCTCATCGATGCAAAATATGCTCTCCCTTTCTCCACATCTCCGAGGCTCTCGCATGCTTTCAGAACACCAGTGAATGTGGTGGCGTCGGGCCTAAGTTCGCCGCCTTCCTCCACTAGTCTGGTGAAAACTCGAATGGCTGCTTCTGCTTCTCCGTTTTCGAGCAGTGCTGCTATCATCATATTCCATGAATCAATGTTCCTGCAAGTCATCTGCTCGAAGACGCGGCCGCCTCTTCTGAAATCTCCCAGCTTGAGGTACATGTCGATCAATTGGTTGAAAATCGCGACATCGTAACCGGAGGAGAATCTCACGACGTATTCATAGATCCGGTCTCCACACTCCACGGATTCAACGTCGACTGTCAGCTGCATTAGTTCCAACACATGGTTGGAGTCTGCAACAATGTGATTCTTCGACATCTCTTCGAGTGCTTCAACGGCCGAGTGAACGTTTCTTCGACTCCGATTCGAGTTCGAGGCTGCGAATATCGGAGAAGAGCTTTTCTTGTGGGAAGGGGTTGTTAATGTAACGTTTTCTGGAGGAAGAGTGTTGAGCAATGGATGTGTGCAGAAGAAACTCATGGAAACTATAGCTTTGGCCATTTCAACTTAAACGGCGTTTCTTCACCTCAGAAATGATATATAGAGAAGATTAGTAAATATATATGGTCCCCAAGAAAAAACAAAATTTTGAAAAATAAAAAGGATGGGTGCTGCCTTATCCACACTAGTTGGAGTTCTCAAACCACTCTTCTCAAAATATCTAAAAATTATTACGTGGCAAATTAGAAAAACTAAAAAAAAAATTCTCTATGTTAACAAAGTAACCTTTTGATCACGTTTTCTAGATTTTGATCCAGAATCTAATACATAAATATTTTTTTTTTTTAAGTTTTAAATAGGGAGTTTCAAAATGAAGACGTTGTGACAGTCATACTAATTTAAGTGTGCATGTGACAATAAATTGATTTAATATAACATTATTAGAAATTATACCAATGGTATAGAACTTTCTTAAAATAATTTAATAGCTAGAAATCTTTTTTTAGGCACACCATCAATTTAACAGGAGCCTATAATTAATAAAAGATCTTCAGTAATATTAATTAAAGATAGTGGGATCACATAATGAGTCACTCTACAATTTGGGTTAACATGCCAAAAAGCACTAAAAACTTGATAAATTGATATTTCTATCTATCGTAAATCGTAATTCTCGACATAAATAGCGTGGTGTATCAGTGTGTAAGTAAGTAGCTCTATATTAATTGTGAGTGGGTGAATAATGTTATAACCAATAACTAGTAAACATGTCGCAAGGCCTTTAAATTTCACTTGAGATTCAGTGTCTTTCATTTAGTGTCCTACTTTGTGTTTCATTTTTTTTCATATTTCTTTTTTATAAATTTCATCTTTCATTTAGTGTCGTACTTTGTGTTTCATTTTTCTTCATATTGTTTTTATATGTTTAAAACTTTTACAAAAACTTCTATGCCTCCAGAATATATATACATCGGTTTATATTCTAAGGTGAATGGGGCGGAATGAGAATGGAATTTGAATTTAAATAGGTTGATGGTTATAGAGCTCGAGTAAGTCCACACAAGGTCAATGTTTTATTAAAATTTTGAAGTACTAGTGGAATTTTTTGCTTGGTAAATAAATTTGCAATGAGATTATCGAACACATTAATGTATTGTACGTTTTAAAGGTTTGAACTCTATTTGCCCCACTTTTAATATAGCAATAATAACTAACACAAATTGCAAAAAAGGAATGTTCACACCACATGCACTGGATGCAAAACAGAAATTAACCAAATATCACAATCAACCTCTCTGCCTACGTTTCCTATAATAACTTCATTCATTTTCTTTACTCTTTTTTCATGTCTCTTCTTCTCCTTCCTCTCTCGTGGAATATCTTGTCAACAACCTTCTCTATTTTCTCAAAGTATCTTTCTCTCAAGCTTTTGCAGCATAAAAGTGTCCATGCAAATTCATTTTATAACTATAGAATGATGATTATAATTATATATATGCTTTCACGAACATTTAGAATTTAAGAGAAAGAGAGGGACCTTAAATTATTATTAGGCCGAAGTGTCCATAAAAGCCATGCATACATACAACAAGATTAACAATATAATTAGGCCGAAGGAGGGGATTAACTAACACAGGGCCTCAATCAGTCTGATAACGAGGAAACACAATTGAATTTTTGAGGAAATAAAAGCCATGCATACATTACATACAATACAATAGCCATGCTGACATTACATCCAATACAATAATGCAATGATCAGCAACGAAATTCATTAATGAAACAACATAGCCGAAGCTCAACAGCCTCCGTCCCTTCCTCGATCACCGTCGGAAACACGTAGTTTCGAGTGAGACCACCATCAGACGAGAAGGGAAGTGTCAAGCCAACTCCTTGGAGAACCCCAGAAGCCTCAAAATCGAAGGCTATTTTGAACTTGGGAATCAAGAATTTATCGTTGTATTGTGGGAGGTGATGAATCTGGGAGTGGAGGCAGCTTTTTCTATCAAAGGCATCAGGCCCACTCTCCTTTGAAATACATTGCATTTACCAGGATAAGCCTCGTGGAGTCATCGGTGGGATCAGATGGAACTACTTGTTTGATTAGGCCCTTTGTTTCCTTCTCAGCCCATGCATTCACTTCTTTTCTAACTTCAATAGCCTTCACAAATATTAATGTTGTATCGGATTAGGATTATTGAGTAATAAGAAACAGAAACTCAAAGAAGAGAATGATTTACGTGGTTCGTCAGAAAAGGAGAATGGATTGTGTTGGTCTGCTAGGTTTTTGGATTATAGATTACAGCTCTTAAAGACCATATATATAGTACTAAGAGTTAAGGCCAATGTTGAATACCAACCCCGTGTGCAAAATGGGAGATTAATTCTCCTTAATTAATTTGCTCAATTCTTAATCTTTCTCGGTATGCCTAAAAGGTGAAGAGGAGAGGAAATGAATAACCTGATTCTTAAAATCAACGTGAGCGGAAGCAGCTCTGTAGGAATTGTGAGCAATATCCTCGAAAGCGGGCTTCAAAGTGAAGTTGCGATCAACCCAAACGCCGTTGGCGAATGAAAGGAGGGGCCCACCACCGTCGGCCAACACCATCGTGATGAGCTGCGAGGAGAGCAAGTGCAGTTCCTCGGCGGATTTGGCCTTGAGAAAGCCCAGGAGCTGCGCCTTGGCGGGGCCGTCGGAACCAGCGGCGATCAAGCCCAGCACCACGTGGATCGACGACGGGGAGAATACGGCGTTGGAGTCTTTGGCGTGGGTGGAGATGATTTGCTTCGCCACCAAAACGGAGACGTCGGTTTGGTTGAGGATGGATTCTTTGAGGTCCATAGTTGTTAGTGTCAAAGACACTCATACTTTTGCCTTCTTCATAAATTGCACCTTAATTATCTTTGTGTAAATTAGCAGGATAATTAAAGGGAAAAACGAAAATTAGGAGTGGTTGAAGACCAAGTCAAGCTTGGGAGAAGCTTTGACCTTGTCCACCAAGCCAAGTTAGTTGTGAGTTCCTAGAATTGGGGAGCAAGCACAACTACTCCAGAAGTCGGTTGAGAGGTCTCAGCCCTACTTCCTTTTCGTGCTGGACAAGACTATCTCCTCCTATATATAAGAGGAGATGCAGAGCCACAATCATCCAGATTTTCTAGTGCGAAGTCTCCAGCCTAGAGTTTGTACATTGTTGCTATCGTTGTTGGACCTACACCTTCAACATTTAGTTTAGAATTCTAAATAAAGTGTATACTGTGTTTCATAGTTAGAATTCTTAGACTAGGTTGATATTAGTTGTAGAGGACTTTTTGTAAGTCCTGTTTGAATAGCAACTCATACGACGGATCTAGAAATTAATTCTACATACCGTCGTCAGAGTACAATAGGTTTTGATTTCCCCAACTATTGTACTTGATCGTGATTTACGAGTGTAGTGAATCCATTCTACAAGTTAGTCCATAACTTGTAGATAAAAATTATTCATTGTGTGCATATTTACTTTCCGCTGCATTTCATTTCTTTTTTATAGGATTGTTGGAACATTATCTATGACAATTGTTTCAACATTCTCTATTTTGCTGGGAAGCAAAATCTTTCAAATGGATTGGGCGACAAGTAGATCTCAACATCCGGATAGTAGCAGAGGCCACCGCAGAGAAGCAAAGGCGGAGAATTACTGGCAGTGCGTGGAGGAGACGGCGGCAGATATGGACTAACGCAGCGTGCTCCCCGCCGAAGCAAAGGCCGTGAGGGAGAGAGAGGAGAAACACAGCGTGCTTGCAGCCGCCGTGAGGCAGAGATTGGAGGAGACGGTGGGGAGAGAGATAGGAGAGCTGAATAATGAAAGAGGAGAAAACGCTGGTGCTTGCCGCCGCCGTGAGGAGAGGCCGTGAGGCCGAGAGAGGAGGAGACAATGGGGAGAGAGAGAGAGAGAGAGGAGAGTTGAATAATGGGTTATGTGGCGAGCCACGTCATGTTCGGGATCCACATAACCCATCACGTGCGATTCACGTGAGAAAAAGTCCGAAAAGTCCTATTTTGGCTCGGGCGGGTCCAACTTAAAATATAATGGCCTATTTTTACGGCCCGAACTAAAAATGTCCTACTTTTACTATACACCTATAGTTAGTGGCCATACAAAATATTAATCTCTATAAATACACGTGCAAATAATGTAGATTATGTAAAATACACAGAGACCACAACTAATTTATTTTTAAGTTTTAGTATTGCGGAAACTAGCTATATACAAATTCCCACTTGCACAAAGTAAGAAGGATATCAGCGTCTACATTCAAGGTTTTACACTGGTACGGACTTAGTCCATGCTACTATGGTAGTAGTGCAACCTCTTATATTTCCAACCTTTTTCTATTGCCACACCCCTCATAAACCCAATAAATTATGCCTAAATATCTTATCAAAATTATCTTATAAAAAATATGCTTAAATATCTTATCATAAACCCAAGAAATCATGATTTTATAGAGAAAAGTTGAAAATTAGGTAATTTAATTAAGATGTATAGGCATGCAAGAAAGTTGGTGGTACAAAGGAGAAAGAGGGTATTTAAAAGTCAAAAGAAAAATAAAAATGAACACATATCGATTTTTGGCATAATGGTTGCACTACCACCGATAGTAGCATGGACAAAACCTGGTTTGCGAAACTAAATTGCATTTGCTTTTAGTTAGTAGCTTGGGTCCCTAGCTAGCTAGCTAGTAGATAAAACAAGTTTTGCGTGTCTAATTTGGATTATTTATAGACTAATTTAGATTTCCTTGTTTGTTAATAAAATGATAAGAAAGAGGTCAGACAAGTTTTTAGTTTAAATTAACTAGCTATCCGTACAAAATAAATAATAACTTTCCTAATTTTTTTATTATTAATAATAATAATAATAATAATAATAATAATAATAATAATAATAACTACCAATTGAGGCAATAGATGATATTATCAAACAAACATAACCAAATCGATTATTAAAAAAAAATGAAAAAAAAAAGAAGAAGAACACGCAAATAGTAATTTATCAGAAACGAGATTCCTCATAATCATGTCACACGACTCACACCCGGTCAAAGTCTCTTATCTCCCTTACATGTAGCCACTTATTATAAATTGCCGCTCAATTAATTAGTTACCATGCTGAAATTTTATTGTGAAAATTAAGTTCATTATCTAAAAAACTATGTAGTATTTTTTATTACATAAGTTAGCATTTTATTTTAAAATAAATAAATAAAGATAATTTATACTAATACTGTATTAAATTTGATATACTTATTACATTTAAATCACAAACTTTGACAAACTTGCAATTCACCGACGTCACTTTTAAAATGTAGCAACAGGTAACCAATCTTTGTATCTTTTGGAATTAAATCTCCGAAAAAAATAAAATAAAAATTGTAACACAAATTTTCAAATTTATGTCGTTCAAGATTTTAATTCAAAAATCGTGGCTTTGACGAGCTCGAGAAGCGGATGGGATCCTCTATGACAAAGTTTTCGAGTGCCACTCACTGTCAATTTCACTATTTTTAATAAATATTTTTATAAAATAAAAATTTATCATTACATAATTTATATTTATAATAAAAAATTTAAATTTTAAAAATCATATACCATAATTTTAGAATAAAACACGAAAAATTTGGCATAAAGGATTCCACTCGTTCGAGAAGATAAATACTTTGGCATGAATCAAATTCTATTACTTGCTTTCGGCGACAAATTTTGACATCTAATCTGACGACAATTGTCGAAGATAATGCAAAAAAATGTGTCACAACCAATGAGTATTGAACTTCGGCCCATATGTGGAAATGTTTATTTCATCATCTTATCAAATCTGTGAAAACCAAAACTTTGGTTATCGAATCAAGATCTCTAACCACAATTTATATTCGGAATCAATTGATGGAGAGCATTCGTAATAATCAAATTTAGTCAAAACTTTAACTAATTATTAGTAGTAATTTATAAAAATTTATTACGGTTACAATTATTTAACTCTAATAATTTATTAGTGCAGGTGTTATGAATTGTGTGCAACGCGCACACTCCCTGCTAGTAGTATAAAATCAAAGGTCGGGTATTTATTATCCCTTTACTTGACAAACATAACAAATTAATTCTACTAATTAAACAGGTTTGAACGAATTTCTATGAAATCAAGATGCAGTTAACTTATGAGGGAAGATTATTTAAAAAATTAAAACGTGATAGCCGCCAGCAAAGGTCGGGTATTTATTATCCCTTTACTTGACAAACTTAACAAATTAATTCTACTAATTAAACAGGTTGGAACGAATTTCTATGAAATCAAGATGCAGTTAACTTATGATGGAAGATTATTTAAAAAATTAAAACGTGATAGCCGCCAGCAACTTAATTTTTTTAAATTTGGGGAAATTAAATAAGAATGACATCAGCGTCTAGATTCAAGGTTACGCAGTGGCTGATGACCATGGAAACTAGTTTTTCTTTAGTAGCAATGTAGCACCACTAGTGAAAAACGTGGTTTATTTTAATAACTGAAATAACGTACGACACAAATTAATTAATACTAGTACATATGTAACACACAAATGGAGTAGTATTTTGTATTAACACCCGGTCAAAGGCTCTCATCTCCCTTTGTATTAAAAGAAATGGGATTAATACATTTAGCTATCCAATTATTAATTAATTAATGCTGAAACATGTGTTTCATTAAACCTCGCAACGAAAACATGCATACATTTAGCTATCCAATTATAAATTAATTAATTAAGGCTCTCATCTCCCTTTGTGGCAAGCTGCGCTCACCTATAAATAACCCCTAACTTAAGAGGAAATTAAACATATTGCAAGAAATCATAGTTAATTTGAAAACATGGATATGGTAAAAAATGGTTGCTGCAAGAAGGGAGCAGGATATGCAACTCCATTGGAAGCCATGTCCGCTCCCAAAGAAACTCTTATTTATGTTACTTGTATTTACACCGGTACAAATTACTCATCCTTAATTATTCATTAACTAAACTTTACGTAGATTTTCATTGAAGATCAATTTTTCTAATTGTATTTGTGGATGGTTGGTTTAGGAACGGGAAAGGAGAAGGCAGATTACCTTGCGACGGTGGACGTGGATCCGAATTCGGCGTCGTATAGTAGAGTGATACACAGAGTGGCGATGCCTTACGTTGGTGATGAGCTGCATCATACTGGATGGAATACCTGCAGCTCTTGCCATCAAGACCCCTTCGCTACGCGTCGATTTCTCGTCCTACCTTCCCTACT
>JAYJMF010000001.1:5541450-5559038 GCA_036873715.1 Salvia sclarea | reverse complement strand
CCTGTAATGATATAGGCTTATTGCACGAAACCAAGAGATTTCTATCAAAGCATTTTGAGATGAAAGATCTTGGGGACACCTCTTTTGTATTAGGAATTCAGATACACCGAGATCGATATCGGGGTACTCTTGGATTATCACAAAAGAGCTATATTGATAAAGTACTCAAAAGATTTGGCATGCAAGATTGTAGATCAGGAGATACCCCAGTCGCTAAAGAAGACAAATTGAGTCTCAAATAGTGTCCTAAAAGTGACATTGAAATTAAGGAAATACAGAAGATTCCATATGCATCAGCTATTGGAAGTCTAATGTATGCTCAAGTATGTACGCTTCCGGATATAACGTACATTGTTGGGATGTTAGGTAGATATTTGAGTAACTCCGGCATGGACCATCGGATAGCAGCCAAGAGGTTATGAGGTATCCTCAGAGAACAAAAGTTACATGCTCACTTACAGGAAATCAGATCTTTTGGAGGTCATTGAATATTTTGATTCTGATTTCGCTAGATGCCAAGATAGTAGGAAGTCTACACTAGGCTATGTTTTTCTATTAATTGGAGGAGCTATATCATGGAAAAGTGTTAAACAAACACTTGTAGCTTCCTCCACAATGGAAGCAGAGTTTGTAGCATGCTATGAGGCATCAAATCAAGGAACATGTGTAGCGCCTGCTCCGAGCAGGCTGCTCAAAAATGCGATAATTTTAAAAACTTTTATTTATTTATTTAATTGTGTCTATTTTAACTTATTCCTCAATGTGTTATGTGGCCTATTTAAAATTTTAATTGTGCTTATGTGACAAATCGATTTAATTTTTCATTATGTGTTTGCATAAATATTACGTGACCATTTGCATGCGCATATTCAAATTTACGAGTATATATATTCTCGGACTAGAATTGGATATTCTTATATTTTATAAAATACATGCATGCATATGAGCACGTCTATACTGAAGAAATAATCTCGGGTAATGATACCCGTATTCGACTTGCCCACGGATCTACTTGGATTATCATAATCTATAACATTGATTTAATCCTAAACATACATCTATGAATTTAATGCGGCACATAGATGTTTAGGAATGTACCGATAGTATCTTTCTGAATTTTCCCAGAATTTATTTTCAACTAAAAATAATTTTAAAAGATAGTTTTCCGAACTCTGCCAAAGCTATTTTCCTCCTAGGAAATCAGAACTTTAATTATTTTATAACTCAAGTTATACAATGATCTTTCTTTGATATTTTAATATGTTTTACCTACTGATGTCATAGCCCCAAGTCTAAAATTTCATGTCAATTGAATTAGTATAAGTATTTTAAAGAAATTAAATACTAAACTGACCTTCCTCATTTTATTGTGAAACTTAAGATTTAATCTTGAAAACTCTTAAGCTAAGTCTAAGCCATATTATTAATTGACTTTGGAATTAATGGAGATATTAAAGAAGATTCTTATAAGATATCTTGCTATGTCCTTTGAACCATTAATCAAAGCTTGATATATACTTCCTATCTTACTCCTACTTGACCCCATCTATATATTTAATATGTGACCTCATTATGTGAGCTATTATTTACGAACTTGGATTAGAACTCTTATATGTTGAACTTAGACTTGCGAGGAATATTCCATAGAGGACTAATACGGTTATGTGACAAAGTCTCATATATGAGTGTGAAAGACTAGATTTATGTGTTGTTACAAAGAAAACAAATGCATAATTGAGATTACATAAATAATCGATCTTTATATATTTCAGGATGAGTTATTTGAAGTCTTGAATTATGTGATGTGTGATATATGACTTTATGTGTTAATTGGAAGAACTTAGAAAAGAGATGTTGACAAGTGTGTGTTGATGTGGAGTTACTTATGATATGATGAATTATGTGAGTTCACTTCTTTGATGATATGATCACCCTTGTTTATGTTATATGTTCAAAAATGGTTTGATTATGGTGATGTGTGAGACATTTCAAGTTTTGATTGAGTGTTGATAGGAATATATATAAAATTGCGCTCTAGCTTAGGTTAAATTTGTGTTAGTTGTGTTATGTGGTGAATTGAGGATGATATTGAGATAACAAATTGTATAAACTGAATTGTGATGATAAAATGATGTTCTTATTTGGATGATTTAAATATTGATGAAGTTTTGATTATAAAATGAATTGCGATGATAAAATGATGTTCTTATTTGGATGATTTAAATATTGATGAAGTTTTGATGATAAGTTGGGTTAAAATTTCGAGTTGATAAGAGTTAAGTCAAATCTTGTGAGTTTTGTGATTAAGAGTGTTAAGTTCTAGTTTTGACAGCTTCTGCCCTCTTTTTATAACATTTATTCGGCTAACCAAAACTCCTCGTTTGAACTTGAAAATTTGAAAAAAGTTAGATAAAGGTGTTTGTTGTGTTCAATAATTTTTCCACGATTTTTAACTTTCTATAAATATTTTTCACAATTTATTTCCTAACACTGCTCAAAACTCTTATTGTAAAAGTAACAGCTTTGAAACAGTGAGTTTCACTAATTTTTAACCTAACCAAAACAAACATCTTGAGCCACAAATTTCTACCAAAGCTATAAAAAGGTGTCTACTAGCATTGGTAATTTTTCTACAAAATCATTTGGCCAAAAACTATTTTTCATGAATTAATTTCCCATGCTGCACAAAACTGCCATTTTGGAGATGACAGTTTTGAAGCAATGAATAGTATGAATTTTTAGGCCTAACTATACTTAATAATAAAAACACTTGAGATTTCTACACCAAGTGCTTTCTTCAGCCTTCTAATCATAGGAATTTTTCCACAATTTAATTTGAACCCTAACTATTTTATAAAAATCATGTTTCAACACTGCACATTACTGTTTGCCCATTAGAGTCCAGCCTACTAAAAAACCTTTATAACTCAAAATGTTGGATATATCTTGATTTGAGATTTTTACAGGATGTATCTACCGACCTCATTAACTTGTGTGTAAAATGTGAGGAATTTTGGAACATGATTACTACTTATAATAATTCGTGTACTAAAACTGTCCAATTGTGAATCCTTATACTTGTCTAGATTTGATCCATTTTTGTGTTTTACTATGATGATAGTGTTTGGTTGAGATTATTGATTGATGGATTAGGATATTAGACTATTTAATGAGTGTTGAATGATTATGTTGCGAAATGTGATGATTTGAGATGATTGGTAAAATGGATTAAATGGTGAAATTGTGTTTATTGAGACTTGAGTTTCTTTTTATATTCATTTGGATAAGTATGAACCCTTTGAGGTTGGTGTTTTAATGTGTTATTGGTAATAAGCTATGAAATTGTATCAAGTGGAATTTTGATTGAACTTGATAAATGAATTGGAAAATGACTAGGGCATGTATATCATGATGATGATATTGTATTGCATTTATGTGATAAATTGCTTCATTATAGGAAGCGTGCAAGGATCTCAAGTAAGGTGGGTTCGTTTCCTTTCCAAAATAAGTTTTGTAAACTATTGTCAAGTAAGTAATTTTGAGAAAATGGTAAGGGCTCTTTCGGATATGTCACTGTGGCTCGGTAGAAACGTACTACCGAATTTATGAATAATCAGGATGGAATATGGGGATGGAAATGCGCAGTTTGTACATGCATGCAATCGATTCAGGGATGCATGGCCTTTGTACCAGGACTCGTACGATGTGATCGTCTTGTCCAGAACGGGCCTATCCGATTGAGCATAGTGGAAAATGGCCATGGTTGCCGGTTGAGTGTTGAGTGATAAAAATCATTTTTATGCATATATGTCATTTCCGGGCATATTTAATCATATTAGTTGCTTACTTGACTTTTTCTGTTGGCATGTTCCCACTAAGTACATCAAGTACTTAGTCCAAAATCTTTTCAATGTTTTCAGGTATAATCAAGGCAAAGAGGAAGGATCAGCTGGTGGTTAAGATGGATGTGCTTGGGAGAGTCGCGTCGAGTCTTGGTTTAGTGACTTGGATAGTCTGCCCAAACCTTATATCCTGTTGTATGACCTTCATTTCCACGTGTAAAGTATACACTAATGAATGTTATTCGGTCCTGTCTTATCTTTTCACATTATATAGTTGGGAGTTCGTCAATCCGCATAGGGTGGGGTTGGCGGACTGTCACACAACCCATTTCCCGACAAGAGAACTTCGCTCTTATTGTTATGACAAATGTTAATCACATATAACACAACTTATGTAAATGTCAATCGTGTCGGGACAGACCGATATAGAGAATAAGCGACTGGGTCGGTCCCGATTTAAAGTTATCCACAATGGGGCCTTTTCCGTAACACAAGCCCCCTTGAAGGCTGCTCCATGCCCACCAACCCATTAAATACTAATTTCTCAAAAATATAAGGACTGCTAATTTTAAAAACAATTCATTATTAGGCTGTAAAGCATACCAAAACACATTAATCTATTAAAAATTAAAAGGTGTAAATTTGATTTAACAAACGACTACTCGAATTAGAGTTATAGTAACTATCTCTACTCAAATGCATCTAACTATTAAATATTCAATTTAGTCACATATTAATTATTAAATAAACTTAATCTAAAATAGGAACAAGTAAACCCCAATATTACAAAGTAGTAAATATCATTGTCATTATAGGAATATATGATTGATAAATTCTCAACATTATAGCTTGTAATGAATCTTGATAACTTTGAGCAATATATTCATCTTTCTAATTCTACGCATATAATACTATTACCAAACCCACAATCCAATTATAAATTCTTCCATTTTAGGAGCTTCATGGACGGGAGAACTCGTTGAAGTCGCATATTTTTCTTTAGCTCAATACCGTGGAGTTACTCCAAGTATACGAAGTATTAATTAGCATTTATTAGTATTACAACTTCTCGTCTAATACTATTAAGGGTGACCGATAGGATTTGTTAAAAATCACAATAAAAGACTAAAATTTTACCTCCAAGAGACAAATTAAGTATACTTTAATCATAATTCTAAAAATATTATACTTTGATCATTAGTTACTTTAATTATATCTCAAAGAGTCTTATCTAAAAGTTTCAAAGTCAAGTAGAGTCAAGCCTCGATATGCTCCAATGATCATCCAATATTAATTCATATTTCACAAACATATATTTGCATATAATTGGATTCGATTCATCTTGTTATAATGGTACGATTCTTTCCTGTAGCATAATTTTTAATATTTACTCAGTTAGTTAAAGACTTATGCTTATAACATATTATTATTATAAACCAACAATTTCGGTCCACATTATTTATAGGAATAAATACATTTGTTTATAGAATTTGCAGATCTATAGTTTTTAAGGATATACCTAGTCACACTCGTTTCATAATATATATCTAGAACACATTTTAAATTATTAAATCTTGGTTTTTCTTCATCAACACCAACAAAATATTTTCTTGTTTCTTCCATCAACCTTTTCCTTGCAACAACTTTTGGCGTTTTAATGAAAAAAATAGAAATAAGTTGTATATAATAATTTTATATAAATAAATCACATATATATGCTGTTGGCCTCCAACCATTACAATTCAACAACCCAACGAAACGCCCAACTGCGTTTGATATTTCTTAGTCAAACGTTTTTGGGGGGTTTAATTTAGCTTAAATCAGTCAAACATGTTCCTCTCCTTTTGACTTCGAAAATCATGGAACAATTCTTTCATGTGATCACACTTTATCATAATTTTCCCATAAGATTTTGTTTTCGGTGTATTGGTGGGCTCTGCCCAAACATAGAAATTTCTGGGCATTCATCATTTCAGGGAAGATTTTGTTCTAGTTCTTAAAAACTTAATGAATTGCAGGTGATTTGAGGGAAAAAAAAGTACATTTAAGTCGGGTTTCGATTAGTGTAAAAAAGATTCTTCTTTTTTCTTATATATAAAACATTAAAAGGGTTCCTTCAGCATTTTCATGCTGTTCTTTATTATTTTGTTGCTTTTTGCCAATCCTTTGATTTCCCCATTTTTGATCTGAGGGGTTTCTGCTTGCACCATTCCTGCCGATTTTGTAGTCTATTGTATTCAGGTGGGCCACTTCTCCCATCTGTAATTTCATTGTCATGCATTTCATCAATGATTGTTTTATTTTATGAATTACAATAGATGGATGGATCATTTGTTTTTTGGTTTATTGTTGCACACATTTTAGCTGCCAATTAGAAGTAAATTTGTTATTCGATTTTTGGGGTTCCAGCTTTGCTACTTGAATTATTTGGGCTCCACTACCCGGGTAATTGTATTCAAAATCAAAGGGCTTCAAATGTGCATTGCTTCTTGTCTATATAGTATGTCCCTGATATACTTTTGGAACATTTTCAATGATTCCACATTTAATCCATCTTTTTTCTTGTTGAGAACATCTGAAAAGCAAAAGAATATGCAAACTAAAATTGTTGAGGAATAATGAATACATATTGTAGAAGGTCCAGGCAGGATTGTAATTGCCAGCACTGATAGTTGCAATTGTTTCTTCTCTGTTTGTATAGGTCTTCTCTTTCTTCTCTGCTTCCTACTGACATATTTAATTGCTTGTTTTGTTCTAGAACTTCATCCAATTTTTTCGTCGCAGGTTAAGGCTTTGTTGAGTATGTCGGCACTGCATTTCACCTAATGGGCTGGTTTAGCAAAATTTTCAAAGGTTCAGAGCATAAAGTTTCAGAGGGGCAGTGTGATTGGAGATATGGAGCTGAACCCATATCTGAACCAGTGGATAACAATCCATCTACTTCATGGGTGAACATTATTACATACTCTTCACTTTTACATGAAGCTTATAATTTCATTAGGCGTTTCCAGATTTTCTTTCTTTTGCTTTTTCTGGTATGTCTTGACTATTGATTCTCAAGTTATGTATGCTTAGAATACCTGGAATATGGCTTATCATGTACAAAAATTTTATGTCTCCATTCCTTTTTGGGCATTAGCCATGTTCTGATTTCCTCTATACTTAATGGTCTGTATCCAAGTGTTCAATTATGCACCTACAGTGTGAGCTAGGTTGTTCAGACTAATTGAATTAGGGAGTCACGTAACTGGGAATATAATCTCAAAGGCTCTAGTTTAACTGCACTTCTGCTCACCTAAGGATTTTCACCAATTTGTGAGCAGGGCAATTTGATTTTTTATTTCACAGAAGGCGTGTGTGTCCCAATATAATCTTAGTCACTGATATCTTTTCAGAATACTACTTTGTCCCATGGTGGTGGCATGAATTACATCTGCGAAAAAAAAAGAAATTTCATTCTCTTACACATTAATTTCTCTTAGAAGAAAATCTTATTTTTAAAGGAAAAATGTTGTAGGACTCATGGTCAGAGATGGAAGACATAGACCGTGCAATTGCGTTATCTCTTTTAGAAGAAGATCAGAGAGGAGCTACTGTTATTGGTGAGTGAATTTGACAATTTTTATCTCTTACTCCTTTCATAATATCTCAGATAACTATTAAGTTTGGAACTCTGAATGCCTACTCCTGATTGTGTACAATGAATAATATTTAATTGTACCATGGTGCAACTTTTTGAGTCTTTGTAATCGTCTGCTCAAGAGAATTTCACTTTCTTGACCTGGGATGCAGTTAGTTGTAGTGGGCTACATATTTCCTGTTACTCACAGTTAGCTTCTGTATTGTGTGTGGTTAGTAAATGATACTATGTGTACTAATACCTAATTGCAATTTCTATCTCAGTCTTGGTATGTGCATTAGCTTATTTTCTACTATAATATGTTTTCTCATTTTGTACCAGTTTATTAAAGTAAATTTCTGGATGGATAGATAGTGAACCGCAAGTGGAAGAAGATGAACTACTTGCTAGGGCTATCCAGGAGAGCTTGAATGTTGAATCTCCAGCACAGCCTGGGACCCCAAATGACACTGGCATGGGAAATGGATATGGACATGGAAGTGGGTATGGGCATGGACATGGGAATGGGCATGGACATGAGAATGGGCATGGACAAGGACATGGAAATGGTCACGGACTCGGACATGGAAATGACAGCCTTTACCAACCTAATTCTTTTCCTTATTCTTCAAGTCTCAGGTAAACTGTCTATGTTGATATCTTTCAAGAGGCATAAATGCTTTGATCTTCACTACTGACTAACTTTCAAGTATTTCATGTTTCAATATTCTGCAAGCTTAATCCTATTTAATATTCCATTGTGTTTCTATTTTCTGGTGTTGCTAATCATCTCTATCATTTTGTGAATCATGAGGAGTCAAGGACACATGTATTTTATTACTTTTTATTTTCTTTTTTTTCCCTCAAGAACAGGTTGCATGTATTAACTTTGATTTATTGTTTATCTTTTAATGCATTATGTCATTTACCCTAGGTATTTCTATGAGATTGGCCATTCCTGTGAGGACATAATTTACCATCTCCCAAGAATAACATTTTTCCATTTAAATGCAATTATGCACAACTTTATTAGATTTTAAGGAAGTGCTTCAGCTGGTGATAATTTACAAATTTAACCTATTCTCTGCATCTGATTCTCTTGAGCTGTTCCATGAGAGCCATGAATACAAACCGGAAAATTACCCAAGTTGAAAAGGTTGTGGTTGATAATCCTATTTGCATCTGCTGTGGTAGGATTTGTGCTGGATGCAACACAGAGATTGGTCATGGAAGATTCTTGAGTTGCATGAGTGCTGTTTGGCATCCTGAATGTTTTAGATGCAATGGATGCAGCCAACCAATATCTGATTATGAGGTGCAATACTTTTAAGTGCTGACAATTTTGATGACTGCATTGTTGGAGGGCTGTTTTTCAGGGTTAAAGTGTTTACTGGATTAAGGTTTATTAGAATAGCCCTATATTAGTTTTTAAAACTCCAGTTAATTGCTGCAGTTTTCCATGTCCGGGAGCTACCCATATCACAAAGCTTGCTACAAGGAGTCTTATCATCCCAAATGCGACATCTGCAATCACTTTGTAAGTGTCTCATCAGTTCGCTGTCTCTAAAGTTTATCTTGTAAAAGATCTCTTGGTCATTGTTTAACATAAGAACCAAAAAATTAGTAATACAAGCAATGTTAAGGAAAGGATAAAACATTTCTTAGAGCTCAAAAAAATTTCTTCTAATTTGAAGAAATAGTAATTTGTAGAGTTGGTTATCCAAACACTTTTGGAGTCTTTTAGCAGTATGTCAAACATAAAGATTAACATTGACAAATGACATGGGCATTTTTTGGTATAAATGTGGAGGAAAAACAAAGTTAGAAGTGCAGTGGGATGGTCTACTTAATAGTTAGGAGTTTCTTTAGTAGGTAGTTCTCATAGGATCTTGGAATTGAATCCCCTGAATCCCAAGGACAGCATTTTTTATCTTTCGTTATTTCAATACCAAATACTAATTGCAAGCTTGATGTAAAAGGCGGGGGATTTCCCCTGTCATCTTGTCTCTTTGGAAGTGGCAGTGAGACCTGAAGGAATGGTTAGTCTTGGTATTGTAGGCATGTTGCGTTAATGAGGAAGTGATGATGATGATTTAAGATGGAGAAGGAATCTTTTATCTGTCTAGGACTCTAGGTTTATAGAAGGCCAATACAAGCTGCATGGTAATAAGTGGGGACGTAGATCGGGGCAGCAATTCATGCGTGCCGAGTTGTTATCCTCTCAGATAATGACACGACCAAACACGAACATTATCTATTAAAAATCAGTTCTACAACTTGAAATGTGCAATCAGACATGAATTATTATTAGCAGTAATATTTTTATCTGTTAGTTCATCATGTTTCCGGTGAATTTAGTCTATTTCACTCTTTATTGGTATCTACTTTTTTCTACAATGCATACTGCCAATTAATTCTTTTAGTTTCTACAGTTATGTCATCTTCTCATGGGCCATCTGATGAATTTATGGGTTTCCTGGAGGAACTACTCAAGAAACATTTTTGTGGCTCGCAGTTAAATTATAATGATGTCTTTCAAATGGTTGACTTGTGAGATCGAATGTGGCTATAATATTATTTTCTAAACTCATTGACTGCTCTATGAACTTGAATACCAGAACTCTTTTGCTAGAGGGTGATGAATATCTGAATGATAATTTTCAAGCACTCAGTATTATCCTTACCCATCCATCTTTGTGGTTAGAAATATATGTTTCTGCATTTTGTTTGTTTGGGAATGCTTAAGTTACGTTTTTCTGTCAACAGATTCCTACAAATGCAACTGGTCTTATTGAATATAGGGCACATCCTTTTTGGTCCCAGAAATACTGTCCAAGTCATGAGCATGATGGAACTCCTCGATGTTGTAGTTGTGAGCGAATGGAGGTAAGCTGGAGTGAGCTTCAACCTTTATAACCTTCATTTGTTAATAGGGCTTGAATGGTTTTCTCTGATTATCCATGTTTGCTTGATTTGGTTGTGCTTGTGCCAGTCATGGGATGCTAAATTTGCTGCACTTAATGATGGTCGAAAACTCTGCTTGGAGTGCCTGGACTCTGCAATAATGGATACTGATGAGTGTCAACCCCTTTTTCTTGATATACTAGAGTTCTATGAAGGGTTAAATATGAAAGTGACACAACAAGTACCACTGCTTTTGGTTGAAAGGCAG
Source organism: Salvia sclarea (assembly GCA_036873715.1). Taxonomy (NCBI): domain Eukaryota; kingdom Viridiplantae; phylum Streptophyta; class Magnoliopsida; order Lamiales; family Lamiaceae; genus Salvia; species Salvia sclarea. The sequence continues at coordinate 5,548,405 of JAYJMF010000001.1, read as the reverse complement.
GCACTAAATGAAGCAATGGATGGGGAGAGGCATGTAAGTAATGTTTCTGGTTCAATCAGGGAAGAACCTATTTCTTTTCCATGCTTATTTATCTCGGTGTTATGTCTTTTCTTGCTAGGGGCATCATCACATGCCTGAAACTCGAGGTCTCTGTCTTTCTGAGGAACAGACAGTCAGCACTGTACGTTTTTCTATTACCATATCTATTTTTTTGCATTTTATCTTGCGACGATGCAATTTTCGCATCTATATGCTATTGATTTAGTTACAAAGTCAAACTCTTATTTTGGATATGGATCTCCAGGTCTTGAGACGCCCGAGGACAGGAGGAAACCGCATGCTTACTGAGCCTTATAAATTAACACGCCATTGTGAAGTAACAGCTATCCTTATTTTATATGGCCTTCCAAGGTTTTTGATTCATTTGTTTATTTTTGAGCACTTTCACAAGTCTATTTTAGTCGTTAGATCTTATATTTGTATTGAACTTTAAAATGTATTTAGGTTACTCACTGGATCAATATTGGCTCATGAGATGATGCATGCCTGGCTGCGACTTAATGGTGCTTTCTCACACTTCTTGATTTACTTCTGTCTCATAGTTTTCCTCCTAGGCGAGGCACACTCTAGTGCATCCAGATGCATGGTGCATTGACTATAACTAAATCCTAATTGTGAGTAATAAACTCTAACTAGGGATTTATAAAACCTAATTAGGGATTGGTGAACCCTAGTTGTATCCGGATATACACAACGTTTTGCCATTCTGGAAAGTTTTTACTCGGTAACTTTAAAGGAGTTCTGATGTCATTAGAGGAATGCAACAAGCTATTGAGTTTTTTGGCATTCTTTTATTTTATTTTATTTTATTTTATTTCCATAATCGATCATTTGAAACTTCAATCGGTTTTGTGTTTGATAATGTCTTTATTTCGTGTAAGGCTATCGAACACTCAGACAAGATGTTGAAGAAGGTATCTGTCAGGTCCTTGCCAGTATGTGGTTGGAGTCTCAGATTTTATCCATGCCCGATAGTAATAATGCATCAACATCATCATCTTCCTCATCAAGCCAGGGAGCAAGATCTCCATTCGAGAAGAAACTCAGCGTGTTCTTCAAACACCAGATTGCAACAGATTCATCTGTGATATATGGCAATGGTTTTCGAGCTGGTAACCAGGCAGTGCTCAAATACGGCTTACAGAGCACCCTGGATCACATGCGAGAGACAGGAAACTTTCCTTACTGAGTTTGGTCCTAACATGGAAAGAATTATTCATCTTCCTTTTGTTTTTTCCTTGTGAAATTATTGCTTGGCCTTTCCATGTTTTAGCAGTAAGGCCTTCCAGTAGGACATATACATGTCAGTACAGAAAGTTTTTAAATAGGTTAGGGTGTCATTCTTAAACCTTGTATATCTTAAAGTCCAATTTGCTACAAGTACATTGAAATTCATAGTCATTCTTTTGCTGTGACGGCATGGCTTCTCAATGACCAAAATCTGAATTTCTGGTTTAACTGTCTCAAGCCATATATGTATGAGTGAACTCAATATATTTCTTTGTATGTATTATTCTGCAGGCAAGTTTATAAATTACTATGAGCTGAAGCTAGTAATTTGATTTTCCTGAGCAAATGCCCTCTTATTGCTAACTCCTTACAGTGGCTTATGCAATATAGATTGCATTTTCAGAAGAATCGAGACAACCTCAAGCATGTCTGGTCGACCTGAAGGATCTTGTATCAAACAGCTCAAGCTTAGCTTCACCACTTGGATGGCATATTTTGTCCCTCCATTTTCAGCTAGACCAGAGGCAATGAAATGGCATAGGTCAGTTTCTGCATTGGAGTTTTCCATAAGAGCAGCTATCGTTGTTGACAGAAGTCTTCCACTGCCGTCCTCAAAAACTGGGAATTCATCCGTTATCAGCTCCAGCAGTACTACTCCGAAGGCATATACGTCGACCTTGGAAGTAACTGGACCAGCATCAAGACATTCAGGTGCCATGTATCCTTTAGTCCCCACGATCCTTTTTGTATCACTACAGTTTGCTTCTCTTGCAAGACTGAAATTTGCAATTTTCGCTCGCAGGTTGCCGTCAAGAAGAATATTGCTGCTTGTCACATTATTGTGCACGTAAGCTGGGTTTGCGAAGTTGTGGAGATAGAGAAGTCCATTGGCAACATCAAGTGCAATACGAACACGTTGATTCCAGCTCTTCACGCCCTGGGTTCCTCTTCTGTTGAGCCATTCCCGAAGGGAGCCATTTGCCATGTTCTCATACACGAGGTACAAGTCGTCTTTATCTTGGCAGAAGCCACGAAGTCTTACTATATTGAAGTGATTTATCTTATACAGCATGTTCACCTCATGCTCCCCGTCCCCACTGCTCTTTTTAACAGCCAAAACTTCTCTTTTGAAAGTTCCCCGGTACTCCTGGTCTTTGATCCTGCTCCTGGACCCGAAATTTCTTGTAGCCTTTTTTATTTCGGAGAATTTGTATGCTTTGAGGGCTCGATCAAGTCTTGCAATTTCAAGAATCAAGTCTTGTGGAGAGGTTGCATTTCTTCCTCTACCCTCTGCAACTTGTTCTTTTTTCTTATGAGATAGAAACAAGAGAATTAGAAGGAGCAGTATTAGCAGGAAAAAAGCTCCTGCAGTGATGCCAACAATCAACGGAAGCTTGTTTGATCGGCTTTTCTGAGCAACAATAGGAGGCAGAGGTGGTGAAGTGGTCACATTGTAGTCCCCCCTTATAGCTTGCAAATGTGACGGCTCACTTGGCAAAGGGATGAGGATGGTCGTGGAAGGCTGGATATTGACAAACTCATCAGGAAAGCGGTTGGCTACGTATATACTCTCTAAAGTTGCATTGAATCTTTTGCTTAGACCAAGAAGAGTATCGCCATGGCAAACCGTATAAGTCAGCAAAAACTTCGTCCCGACATCAGCCTGTTCTGCCGTTGGACATGCACACCTGAGTGGAACTCGCAGCTTTTGCCCAGGCAACAAGCTCGTCTCCCGGTATGTATTTGCATGTTTAAGCGCGTCGCAAGTGGACAACCCCTTGAAGGTCTTGTCTGCAACTATGAAGTAAGTCTCGTCGGGTCTGATCTGGTACGTGGTGGTGGCTCGATAGTTTTGACCCGAACATGAACACTCAACTGGAACGATGATCTCTTGTCCCTCTGGGAGGACTCTGAACGCAGTCACGTTGTTGAGTCGTGAAATTTCAGCTTGGTCCGACGAGGTCAGATTAGCAATGGCAGCCACGGTAACATATGGAGGCTTAGCTGTGAAGATCAGAAAAGCCCTGCAAGAGGGGTGCTGGCCGTTGCAAACGTAGAGGAACTCCGGTGGCGTCTTTGCTTCCTCTCCGTTGCACCGGTAAATGGCAGCGCCCGAGTAGTTTTGCTGAGCCTTGATCCATGGAGGAAGGACAATGAGAGCCAAGACAAATTTCAGAAGGGAGTTGTTCATGGTGGTGAAGTTATGGTCTTGAAAGAGCTGAGGGTTTCTGAGGTTTAAGGTAATCTTGTTTTCGAATTTAAGTTAATTGCTTTGCTACAGGGATAAGCGCGTCGATGATTATAAAAATGATATTAACAAAATCTACTATAGTGATTAGGATGAACTCACACAAGATTAATAAATGAGGCTCAGACAAATTCTTATACAACATGCCACAATTTGAGGGTGATGGAATAAATTATGGTTGTGTCTAATGTTGTTTTCCTTTTGGAATAAGGAATTTTGATGTCCCACATTTTGTTCTCAATGACTTTGGTAAAACATTAGGGACCCGTGAATCAGTTTTCGAGAAGGTCAATTTTTCAAATGCTATGTTATTATATGACAATACTAATATCATGTTTGATAAGAAGTATTAAAACATGTGTACATTATTTTGTAATGCATTGTTTGATAGAGTATATTAAAATTAAATATAACTAATATTCACTAAAATTATAATTTATATTACGTATACTACCTCGGCAGGAGGTATGTAGAATCACCCAAATATGTATAAAATTTTCAGGCTTTTAATTTGTAAAAGGTCATGTGTTTTGTACCAAACAAGATATTAGAGTGTCATAATTATATTATATACTCTAATCACTTGTACGAAATGAACTATAATCTATTAGGCCGTGTTTGGTATGACGGAATAGAGGAGTAAGGAATGGTGATTGACTGAATTTTACGTTCATTCCATTTCGTTGCTTCTTGTGGTATTTTTTTTCTAGAAATCATCTCTTCATTTGAAATCAACATTCTTTTCCTACCTCCATTCCATTCTATAATAATACCAAGTATTGTCATAAAATGTATCTGATATTTATAATGAGAAACCAATATTGTCATTTCGGTACTCTTTTATCGTTTTAGTTATATTCAAGTTATAAGCACAAATTATATAACACAATTTCTATATTGAGCTATTTCACTAATCAAAGTTTACTAGACATGGGAAGACCTATATATTCCCTCCGTCTTATTACAAGTGTCTAAATATTCAATTTTAGGTTTTTCATTACAAGTGTCTATTTTACATAAAAGAAAATAATATGGAGTATCATTTTTCTCTTTCCTACTTTATAATTTATTATTTTCTATCTCTCTTAATTTATTACTTATTTAATTATATTTCTATTTTTCTCTTTCTCACTTTATCATTTAAGTTATTCTATCTCCTACTTTATCTAACCTAAACACTCTCTAAATACATATTTCTTAATCTACGTGTCCCTTAATTATTTAAGACGCTTGTAATGGAACGAAGGAAGTAATATATATGACGACTTCATATTGTAACTCATAAGTGAATTTCAAGTAATTGGTGCCGAATTCTATGAAATTTTATAATTTGATGGATTTAGATTATAAAATAGGTAAATAAAAATAATTTAAATTAGTCCACTATTTATTTTAATGGATTGATGATAGAGGGATTATATGATCATTCAAAATTTCAAATACTCGATCCTTTATTTTGTCGATTTATCTTATCACTTAAAGTAAATGATACTCTTAATAAATACTTAAAAAAATCAAGGAATATTTATCATTATCTAGCAAGAACCTTCTATTTGAGCTTTGAATTGTAGTATACGCAATTGGACAAATAAGAAAGAGCTATTTAACACAGACAAAGAAACACTTTACGAATTCTTCCGCTATATATGGATTTAGGTGCACTAATTTAAAAAATAAAAATTAATCTTTGACTAGGTCCTCGAGTATTATAATTAGGACAAACATGTCATCAAATCTCCGACAGAATCTTCTTGTTAACGAACCTTTGAAACATTCACTGGCATGTCAAATATCTCTTCATTTAAATATTGAATGTTATCAAATGATATTATTGTAATGAATTCCTAGTTTATTAGTGCAACAGTATATCATTACCTTCAGCTCTGACAAATAATCTCCGGGATAATTAGACTATGTGAATTCAGATAAAAATTTGTAAAAGCTTGTCATGGACTTAGACCTATAAAATTTAGTTTGAAATTAACACGTCTATGTGTATAATAACAACAACAACAATTATTTTTTTAAGAAGAAGAAATCTTATAACTCACAAAATGTCAATCAACACAAGATCCCTCAGCCAAGAGAAAAAACTAGCAGTCCAACAAGATGACTGCAAATCAATTGCCGCCCTACGAGCGAGAGTGTGCGCCACCACATTGGCTGATCTATACATGTGAAAAACTCCTATCAAAATATTATCTCTGGCCTTACGCAAGATATCACATAAATCGCCGGGAAGAAGGCTCACTTCTTCCTCCGGATCCGCCATAACTCTTGCTGCAAGAAAAGAATCCGTGAATATTTCAACGGAACCAAAATCATGCTCCACGCACAAAACAATACCATGGATGACCGCCATAACTTCTGCCAACATAACACTTGTTAGAGTATTAATAATAACAACTGAGAGATAATAACAACGGTTAGAATACATATTTGTAAAGTTAGTTTTGTATAAACTCTAAAATTCCTAAAAGATTTTGAGTGACGATATTATACAGAGGGCGAGTTAGAAAGCTCAGTTTGTGATGACAATTTCAGACTTGTAACTTGACGAGTTCGTCACAGTGGTAGACATAGAAATAATTTTTGGTGGAGGCTGGGGCTATAACTTTTAAAATTTCGAGTTGAAAATTTCAATACTATAACTTTCCTATAATCTATTTAGTGGTAGGGGCTTACACAATATTCTACATAAAATACCAAAATTTGATGATTTTATAAAACTAAAAATTAGAAAAAATTTGCTTGATAGGGGCAGTCCCTCGGCCCTCCATAAGCAATTAATTAAGCATTCCTGTTCCCACCGCCAGTGGTTCGTCGGGTGTGAGACTTCGAGTACCTTTTTAACTATTTCAAATACTAAATACTATGATTCAATAATATAGTTTGAAAGATCATGATCTCTTGTCAGAAGATAAATACTCCATAATTTTTAATTGTTGTAGTATTTTTTAGGAGTTATATTCATTTGGTCTAATCCTTGGCCTTATATTTATTTTATCGCCTAATTTTTGAGAAATTATAAAAATAGCATAATATCTGTTTTATGATATATTTATTTATGTGTGTGTTATAGACGAAAGTCTAATTAAGACTAATAGATTCTTACGTGAATGGATAATCTTGTCAAATAACACCAAACTGAATTTAGGGAAAATGTTCAACTTCGCCCCTAAGATATGTTTGGAAAAGCAATCATCCCCATTACTCATAACGTATGTCTTGAGTCAATTAAGTCCTTATCGTCTCTATTTGTGAGCAAATTGCCCCCCACGACTAACACCGTTAACAATTCCGTTAATAGATAACGTTAAGGGATTTTTTGGGCCTAATCAAAAACATTAGGGAGGTATTTGTGATCTTTATATAAAATTATAAAAAATATTAAATAAATAAATTTATTTAAAAAAT
>JAYJMF010000001.1:5529790-5541350 GCA_036873715.1 Salvia sclarea | reverse complement strand
GAATATAATTACATATTTATCTATAAATCCATAAATCTATTTATATAAGAATTACAATTATCTATTCATCTATAAATTTATAAACTTTACCAGCTCCAATTATATTACGGCTTCTACTTACGGCATCAATTGATGGAGACCATTCGTAACAATTAAATTCAGTCAAAATTTTAACTAATTAATTAGCTAGTAGTAACTGACAAACACTTTACGGTTACGATTACGATTACGATTACGATTATTTAACACTAATAATATTTATTAGTATAGACGTTATGAATTGTGTGCAACGCGCACACTCTCTGCTAATACGTATAAATGTACGATAAACATAACTCTTTTGTAAGAATGATTGTTTATTACAAAGAAAACTATTTTTAATTATCTTTAACAAATTACTTGTATCGCCTCAAGCCACAAATTTCCTTGAGATGGCCCCGGCTCTTCAACATATCATTTTGAACAATTCTTCTATGCGGCCGGCCACAACTTTGTGGTCGGATCCGCCCCGGTTTGATCCGGGTCAAACCGTTGATCGGGTTAATTTTTAAAATTTATTTATTTATTTTTATTTTTTTATTTTTCTTAATTTTTTCAATTTTAATATTAATTTCGAAACCAATGGCGGAACCGTTTATTGTTTGCCGCCCACTATTATTATTTGCCTCTCCTATTCTAAATCATGAGTCGAGCGAGGGGGAGCCGAAGGCGAACCTGGAGCGAGATCAAAGACAAAATTGTTGCCGGTCCCATTATCTATATATTAGTTTTCGGAGCCGAAGGCGGAGCCGTTTGTTGTTTGCCGCCCCCCATTATTTGTTGCCGCCCCCTAGATGGTACTCCGATGTATAAAAAATTATACTTAAAAAAAATTAAAAAAAAAAGTTGACCGAGTCAAACCGGATCAAACTTGCCCAGTTGACCGGATCCGACCCGACCACAACATTGTGGCCGGCCTCATGGGAGACCCCCCCTATCATTTTTATTTAAAATCATTTCCATTTATTTATATGTATCACATCAACCACATATATTGGACACAAGATGATTAACTCGAACTTATTTTTATTGAAAAATTGACAACTCCGTCAAATATCAATCATCCACACATGTACATGGTGTGCGCACAAAATTTTGCACCTTGTCTCATTATACTAAAAATTGACAATACGGTGAATGACGTTTTCTATTGGGAACTTACAAAAAGTAGAGTCTTAGATGTATTCGGGTGCATGAATTTCCTTCTTTTATTTATTGGGAAATTGCATAACTAGAGCCTCACCTAAGCATGGTGCATCCACCAATCACCATAATTAAATTATAATTATAATGAATAAATCTTAATTAAGAAATTAATAAATCATTGTTTGAAAATTAGTGAATTAATTCTAGTTAGAGTGAATGCATTATCATACATTCTTTGATATAAACAAGTTTTCCCACAAAAGTATACATGTGTGGATGCATGTGACTAAGTAGGGTTGTAAATGAGCAAAGCCGAGTCGAATACTGGCTGGCTCGAGCTTGGCTCGTTTAGATATTCGGGTGTTCAAATTTGACTCGAGCTTCTATTTTCTTATTCGAGTTCGGCCCGCCACCCAATAGCTCGAGCTCGAGCTTAAGATCAAGTTCGACTAGTTTAATATTCGTTTAATTGGTGTTCGAGCTCGAGCTTAGTTAAAGCTCGTGATAGGCTCGAAAAATATTCAAAATAATTAAACCTAATTCGAGTTCGAGCTCGGCTCATTTTAGTGGCAATACATAGTACTCATTTCATACCAGCGAAAGTGTTACGTTTTCCTTTTTGGGCCATCCCAATGAAAGTGTTACGTTTCCTTTTTAAAACAATCTTTATTACTCACACAACTTTAAATAATATATATTTCTATCACCACTTTATACCATTTTACACTACTTTTTAACTCTCCTTAATTCTTGTGCCAAAAGCAAACGTAACACTTTCTCTGGGACGGAGAGAGTAATATTTTGTATGTTTAAATGTCAAAAACTAGCGAACAAGCTCGTGAACAGGCTCGAATGTCAAGCTCACAAACATGTTCGAGAATATGCTAGATTATTAACAAATTTGAACATGTTCTCGAGCCCAACGAGTCGAGCATCATAAAGCTCGAGGCCACCTCGAGCTCGGCTCGTTTATAATCGAGTCGAGCTCCGAATGAGCTTTATCTGAGCCAAGCTCCGAATAACTCGCGAGTAGCTTTGTTCGTTACAGCCCCAACAACTACGTGAGCACGCAATGCACACATAGTTCCTATTAGAAAGTAATTCCGTCTCTTAATTATTAAGGCCGTAATACAAATATTTAGGGGTGAGCATTTGGACGGTTCGGTTCCAAACCGAACCAAACCCAAACTAACCCAAATAGGAATGGAAAAAGGTTCAAATACCCCCCAGGGTATTTTTGAAAAAAGAGGTCAACACCCCAACGTAAGTTTAGGGTCAATTAAGACCCTAACGTTCTAAAATTGAGCAAATAACCACCTCTAACTAACCGTCCATTTAACGGTGGTTAGAGGGGGCTATTTGCTCAATTTTAGAACATTAGGGACTTAATTGACCATAAATTTACATTAGGTTGGTGATTGCTTTCTCGAAAATATCCTAGAAATATATTTGAACTATTTTCCGATTAAATAAAAATCGAAGATAATTCTAACTAAAATATAATAATAAAAATACTACTACTAAATAATAATAATAATAATAATAATAATAATAATAATAATAATAGTAATAATAATAATAATAATATAAACATAAAAATACATGATATGAATTATGAATAATATCGATTAAAATCCATTGAAATTTTTATAAAAATATCATAGTGATCAATTTTGGACTCCAAAATGTTTGATGTAGCTCACCAGATATCACTTGCAAGTAAACTTTAAAACAAGTTTTTAATCTTATAATCTGTCATTTCGAGCAATTAATGTAATATAGAAACATCATTTTTGACCTTATGACGTTTTCAAACAAATTATCATTTTTTATAAATTTATTTGCAATCTCATATGTGATATTCGGCTAGTCATATCTACATTAAAAAATAAATAAAAATATGATCATGAACTAAAGATATTTTTTTATGTTTTGTGCTTTAAAAATATATTATCGATAATTATGATATTTTTATAAAACATAAATTGTTTAATACAAAAAACGTAAGTTTATGGGCAATTAAGCCCCTAACGTTCTAAAATTGAGCAAATAGCCTCCTCCAACTAACGCCGTTAAATGGACCGTTAGTTAGAGGAGGGCTATTTGCTCAATTTTAGAATGTTAGGGACTTAATTACCCTAAATTTATGTTGGGGTGTTGACTGCTTTTTCAAAAATACCTTAGGGGGATATTTGAACCTTTTCCTAATAGGAATTGATGTTTGGACATCGAACCAAACCAAACCAAAAATTTTCGGTTTGGTTTGATTTGGTTTTGGTTCAGCAACGGCGACGGCGATGGATGAAGTTAAGGAGACGGATGACGTTAGGGATTAGGAGTTTTTTCATTTTTCTAATTTTATTTTTCTTAATTCATTTTCATTAATGGCAAAATTGTACATTAATCTTCAAACTGGGTACTTGTGTTATATAATTTGAGAATAGTGGATAATTTTTTCTGATTAGCCGAAAATCACATGGAATCTTCTGTCCCGCATTCCACTTCAATTTTATATACTTTTAATCATTTTTTTCCTTCAATTTTAAATTTTTATGTTTTGGAAAAATTTCAAGATTACGAACTAGGTTTTACCCATTCATGTTGGGGTCTATAATTAATTATTTTATATTTAATATGTATATTTTAATTTAAAACTAATTATTTTGGTTTATTATTCTAAAATTATAATTTATAATTTTTTTTAAAATTTCAATTTTTTATAATAAATATTATTAGTATATTCTACAAATGGGTAGTTTCTATTATTAATTACCACGTTATGAAATTGATTAGTCAAATTTATCCTTAGTGAAAATATAAAATAAAAATAAAAAGCAAATTTAACCAAACCAGCGCCACCCATCTTCCTTTCCACTTCTTCTGGTGGTGGAATTCAGCAACCACGATTGCTGCTATTTTAATGTCTATAACTAGAATTCTTTATATGTTAGCATGTACCAAACTTATATAGCTAGGATGTGGAGAATGCGTTTTTTCGTGGTTAATTGACCAATGAAATTTGCAGCGCCATAACCATTAGAGAGATGCGAGAAGCCCAAAAACTTAATCAATGTCTTTATTGTTTGGAAACATGGAACTATCTATAAATATATATACATTACATGCAAACTAGGATTGTATAATATATAGCTAAGTTTGTATTAAAACTTGAGCATCTTCTTCTTAACAACTAGATGGAGACGCTATTTGGAACACCCTTTCCCGTGACACCAGGTCCAGAAAATGGTTTGAGAAGCTCGTACGGCACCAGTCCCGCTCCCGACCTATTCTTGAGCTCTGTATCTGCGTTTCTCCCATCAATGATCCCTTCAATCTCAACCATTCTCCCTCGGAAACGCTCGAACGCCGCCTTGATCACTTTATTCTCTTCCCAGTACGGCTCCAGCTGACCCCCGATGTATTCCTCATCGGGAGAATGGGTGGACAGAACATCTAAAATCGACATAACTGTGGCCGCTTGATATTGCGATGGGAATGAGTCTAGAAGGAACGCCTCCGGCCTTTCCATAAACTTTTTCTTCACTTCCAGGCTCGGTTCCTCTATAGGCATCTGCGATCGAGCAATGGTTGGCCTGTTTGGGAAGTATGCCCCGTAATCAAACTGCCCAAAGTTCACCGCTGCGTGGTGACCCGATGCTGTCCATATGATTGTTGTTAGAATGTGGATGAGATCGCCCGTGGTTTCGAGATCCGGCCACCCGTCCTTCTTATCCCCATGCCCTACAGTTCTTATCTCTGTCCACCATGCCTGAAGCTCCACATCGGACTGCACCATGCTCGCCTCGTTATAGTAGTGGGAGACGTAGTCTGTCGCCCACTGTTTGATGGCATCCCATATGAGCAACCCGTCATTTGCATAAGGGTAATCCTCAATTGTCAGCTTCAGGCCGTGGGGCGCGTTTGGATCCTCCACGGCCATTCCTCTGCCCAACTCCAAAGGGTTAGTATCATATATTAATATGCATAAAAGGCCTACAATTAATTACCTGCTAATTAGATCTGCGGGTAGGGCCTCTAAGTCGAATCGCCATAGCTTGTCGTATACAACTGAACTTAACTCCATGCACTACTTTCCAGGGAAGAAACAGGTCTCAATGATTCCACCAGCATTTATGAGTGAGCCGCGAGCCAACGCATTGATCTCCAAGGTGTATCGTAGATGAGGATGCAACAATCTATAAATTGGGTGCATTGCACTTAGTTGCCTGTTTGTGGCAATTACGTAAGGCTCGACGCAGCAATGAGTTCTCAGCCAATGGCTGACCAACTGATGATAGCCGGAGTCGTGGGCGAGGACATGAGCTTTAGCGAGCCTCCACAACCAGAGGTCAGTGGGATCCGAAGACGGTTCAAATGCACGCTTCCATTGGGGCTTACCGCCAATCTTTGGTCGAGTGAGCTCGATGGCTATGGGCCTCAACGTGCCCGATGGCATCAGGAAGAACACAGTCCTCGACCCGTACAGAGTTCTCCTCGGGAGCTGCCTTACCCTTTCAACAAAAGGCAAGAACAGGTCATGGTAATCTAACATGAAAAGCTTCTTCTGTTGCACCGCCTCGGCTACTTCCATTCCGATCCCTCGTTCCACGATCTCTGTGGTGATTGCGGATTCGGGTTGTCCATACATCTCAGGATCATGTTTACTCCTCAAGGGCCATTCGGTGACCAATTGTATACAGCATGGATTGGTGCCTGCCAGAGTTTGCCGAGCGAATTCAACATCCCTAAGCCACCCAAGCCTGTCTCCTGCACCAAGTAAATGTTAATTAAGCCACACATAGATATGCAGAGAGTGATGAAGTACATACTGTCGATGAACTCAGGGGTCTCGAAGCGCAATTTGTGGCCTGCCCAGTCATCAATTGATTTCACAATCCTAGGAATAAACCGTTTAATATTCGCAAGGAATCCGCCGGCATTTGGAATATCTGGGAATAGGACTCCTTCGTCGAACAAATTGTCTATATTTGCAAGGTATGGAAATGGAAGCTCAGTGTCGCCATATATCTCCTTTGACATCAGATATGGTATCGCCGCCTCAAGCATTGAGGTGGTTTTTGCAAGATCAAACTCTCTTTCCCTATTGCTTGAAAATGCTTCGTCTCGTGGAACATATACGTGATCGGAACCCTTGGACTCTGATAATGGATCTGTGGTGTTTACAAGAATTCATTAAGGTAGCGTTTACTTTGCATGACAAGTGATGGATTGCTTGATTTTCAACTAGTTTGACAATCTTATTCTTCAAATACTGAATTCTATGTTTTATGACCTTTTTTAGTTGGTGGACGGCCAGTCCTGCAGCGGCGAGGATAGGGACGCTCGGGGCCGCCCAAAACGTGGCGGGCCAAATTCGCATCTTTGTCTGGGTTGCCGAGGTCGTTGTAGACGTCATAATCATAGATCCTATCGAAGCTCTTCCGCTCACCTTTGCCGTCTCCTTGAAGGTCTTTCAGCTCCTCCATCCTCAATGTTTTCAGCCCGCTTGGAGTTTCAGATGGCAAGTATAACTACATTACATCAACATCATCATCATGTTAATTTGAATTAACTAATCTATATCCTCTTTCAAATAATAAAAGCTCTTCTTATATTTCAAAAATATGCACCAACCTCTCTTCACAATATATGTGATACAAATAAATATAAATCGGCGGCCCAAGATCATATAATTATAATTTAGTGGTGAGAATTGCGTTATCCTTCCTTGACTAGCTATGGGACCATTATTTTATATGTGTGAATAAATATATTTGTAGTATGTGTCAATAGCTTAATTATAAGTGGAACATATGTTTTTACAGTTCGATATAGAAGCAAAGTAATGAATAAGTTACCTTGTTAGGAAAAAAAACTCTTTCGAAAGGATTATCGGTTCTGGTATGAACCCAAGAATGGCAGTTTATTTGGATAGGGCCAGATTGGAATCCATTCAACAAAATCTTCTTTACGAACATTTCTTCATGGCGTTGATTCGTAAGTTTAACGGCACCGAGCACTCCAAAATCCCCAGGAACTGGAAATGTGGCCTCGTAGTAGATATCACCGTGTCGATCAGTTTTGCGGCGTGCATGCTGTAGTAGTGAGTCCTTTTCTTCTCCAGTTTCTTCATTTTTCCAAAAATCAATACAAACAAATCAATAAGTTGCTACTAAAATTTAATCCACCTAGCACAGAAATTAACTGAGAGATGATGTGGTATAATTGGTGTACGTGAGTGGTCCTTTTTTGGAGATCAAATCAAAGCATGACAAAATTCCATAATGATCATTGATGAGTAAGCAAATTGGATAAATAAATTGATGATATGATAGTTACCGGCGTCGAGTTCTGCAGCTACGAGCTCCACCATTAGGCTTTTGCCCTGAGCCCGATCCGCTATGTCCTTCAAGTCAAAGGCATCCTTCTCCGACGTGACGACGACAGTAACAGAAGTCGTGGAGGAGCTCAGTAGCTGCTGCTGCTGGTGCACTGCTCCAGCAGCTCTGACGCCTCTACGCAACCCTACATCAATATTCCTTAGTTTAGAATAATTACAATTACCTGATGATGATGATCTCTCTAGCCCACCAACACCAATATTTGATGGTCTGTGTGAGTGTAGTGAAGAAAGTAGGGTTTGGTGGTGAGTTGCTAATTTGTGGAAGCAGCTATGGGTACTTAGCAGCATCATTTTCACTAATGTTTCTTGCTTATGCTTATGGTTATGGGTGATTGGAGATGGGCTTCCCCACCTCTTTATATACAACAAAATTAACCCTCCCCGCCAAGCCCTACTATAATTTACTCTACCATTATTACATTGCATTCACACCAAATTACCTTTCCAACCCAAACACTATTATGTTTGTACATATATAATATGTACAAACAATCAACCATCTATTCTAGCTAGCGTCTACATTTTGAAAAAGAAAAGAAATCATTCACAAATAAATAATCTCATGAAAATTGAATATCCACAATATTGCAAATTTTCTCAAACTATTTTTAATGTTGTACGTACTATGAAACAATTTAATATAACAATGTTAATATTTTCATTAGGTTCTCTTTTGTATTTCATTTTCTCCCACTCTCTTTTTTCTTGTATTATTATTTGCTTTTTATTAATCAGGACATCAAATAAGTTATTTATGTAGGTGTTCCTAAACAATATAGTAGTATTATGCTTCTTAACTAAAATAAAACTTTATCTCATTTTTTAAGAGAAATCGTACAGTAACATAGTATTTATAAACTCATTCGAAGCACCCATTTACTACATATATAGTAGTCCTTGTAGAAATTAATCGATTTGTAAAATTGATCAATTCACCAATCAATAATTCACCAATAGTTATAGACGTAGCTATTTATCTATGACTTGTTACTGTACAGCTCATGGGAGTGGGGAATATTAATGGTAGCGACGTAGCGTGGCGTTATGCATATATGATATATTCGTTCACACTTAACAAACATGGCTAATATATAAGCATGAACTCGTGAAATTCTCGGTAATGGGTCTCAAATTGGGGGAAGGAGACGGAATTTGGAATGAGCTAGAATTAAGGAAACAATGGGTAATAATATACTTGACTAGTGTTGTACTATAATGAAAATATAAAAATTAATGCATTTTTTGTATACAGTATTGAATTTTGGTAACATATGTTGTTAGATCTGTAAAATATTGAAGTATTGATGCCGCCGGAATTGAAGAATATGATTACGTATGTTGCATCTTGGGTTTTGATATGTGGCATATTGTTTGGGTGGTTATGCTGGATTGTTTCATTATCTTCTTCTTGAAAATACTACTAATATTTTGAATTAAAAACGTGTACTTTTTTAGAATTTTTTTGAGGATACTTCTTTTTTTTAGGGTGAAGGCTACACTTTGTAAGTAGTGAAGTTGTGGTCATTATGCATATATTTTTATGACGTCAGAAGTCAGACGTCATTCTGGATAACGATAAAGATTTATATATTAATATGGCATAATAATAAATACAAGTAAAAGTCATAGCCCAATAGTTAAGGTGCTGGGCCTGGGCTCTAGGAACATCAGGTCCCAGGTTCTCAAACCCTACACTCAACACTTTTCATGCAATTTTTTTTGCATTTTTTTTTTAATAAAAAATTCTTCGTGTGAGTAAAAGTAGTAATTCTTGTGAATAAAAGTAACATTTGTTGTGGTCGAGAGTAATAATTATTTTGAATGAAAATAATACTAATATTTTAATAAAATATATTTTAAAAATTATAAAAGTAACATTTATTGTGAATAAAAAAACACTTCTTGTGAATAAAAGTAACATTTTTTGTAAATAAAAGGAGTAGTTTTTGTAAATAAAAGTAATAATTATTAAGAAAAACCAAAATTATTTTTAAAAATATGAAAATAAGACTTGTTGTGAATAAAAGTAACACTTCCTATGAATAAAAGTATTAGTTTTTGTAAATAAAAATAGTTCATATGAATAAAAATAATAATTATTTAAATATTTATTTTAAAAAAGTTAATGCTTTCAATATTAAAAGTAGCACTTGTTGTGAATAAAAGTAACACTTATCGTGAATAAAAGTTACAGTTTTTTGTGAATTAAAGTAATAATTTATTTGTAATAAAAATAATTATTCTTATAATTAAAAGTAACACTTCTTGTGAATAAAAGTAACATTTTTTGTGAATCAAAGTAACAATTAATAGATAAAAGATAAAATTATTTCCAAATTAAAAGTAAGAGCACTTTTTGTGAATAAAAGTAATAGTTCTTGTGAATAAAAGTAATATTTATTTTTAATAAAAATAATTATTCTTATAATTTAAAGTAACACTTCATTTGAATGAAAGTAACAGTGTTTACGGATGAAACTAACGTTTTTATAGATAAAAGTGAATGAATGAATGAATGAATGAATGAATGAATTAATTAACCTCAAATAAAAAAAGTAACACAAAAGAAATAAAGAAAAAAATTAAGAAAAGAAATAAAACAACAAAAAAAGACATGCAAAACATATTCAGCGGGGTTCGAACCCCACACTCACTGAAGACGTATTATTACTGTAAACTCATAATAAATCAAAAACTCAGTTTAAATATCAACTCTCGTCTTCTCTCTTTCACAATATGATCTTTTCCCACGGGACTCAAAAAAAAAAAAAAAAAAAAAAAAAAAAAAAAGCATGATGTGGGTTTTGTGCAACAATCTACAAATTCACGAATCAAGTATAGAATCAGAAGTTACCAAGAAAATTTGCCGTTTTGGCTTCACAATCAAGGTGAACTTCTGTGCAAATAATTAAAAATGGTACCACTATTAGAAAGCTTGAATAATTAACAAACGGATTGAAAAGTAGTATACATATCAATATCCTACAAAAGTCATTGATTGAATATATAATTACAAACAAAATGTTTTGGCCAATAAAAATGGCTATTATAAACAACATAATTATCACTATTTACAATCTATATTCGAAATAAAGTGGTTATAGACACTAGGAAATAGGAAAGACTAGCTCCTCGTTTGTAATGACAATTTGAGTAGACAACAGGAAAGTATGAGTCAGTCGTCTATAGCTTAATAGACAACTTATACACTAAAATTCGTTGCCTTTATGATGTTGTGTATGAGTAAAATTCTCGTAGTGCGTTTGTGGAAACATAATCAAAGTCTTTATTATTTGAAACGGACGATGCATAGAATTATACATGCATGCATACTACAGGTACACGATCATATAAATATATGAAATAAACCCTGTTTTTTATTGAAAGTAAATGAGCAGACGACTAAATGGATACGCTATTGGGAACACCCTTTCCCGTAACACCAGGCCCAGAAAACGGTTTGAGAAGCTCGTAGGGCATCACTCCGGCCCCCGTCCTGTTCTTGAGCTCTGTATCTGTGTTTCTGCTATCAATGATGCCTTCAATCTCAACCATTCTCCCTCGGAAGCGTTCAAATGCTGCCGTGATCTCTTTATCCCCTTCCCAGTAGGGCTGCAGTTGATCCGCGATGTACTCCTCATCGGGAGAATGGGTGGACAGAATATCCATAGTCGCCATAACTGAGACTGCTTCATATTGCGTCGGGAAAGAATCTAGAAGGAACGCCTCTGGCCTTTCCATAAACTTCTCATTCTCTTCCGGGCTCGGTTCCTCTACAGGCATACGTGATCGAGCAATGCTCGGCCTATTCGGAAAGTATCCCCCAAAATCATACTGCCCAAAGTTCACCGCTGCGTGGTGACCAGAAGCTGTCCATATGATTGTTGTTAGAATGTGGATGAGATCGTCTGCGGTGTTGAGTTCCGGCCACCAGGGCTCGTCCCTCTTATCGCCATGCCCCACAGTTCTTAT
>JAYJMF010000001.1:5493988-5510987 GCA_036873715.1 Salvia sclarea | reverse complement strand
CAATTTCTAGATAATGTCATTATTCTTAATTCTTTTTAAATCTCCAGCCCATCGGGCCGACCCGCAACCCGTTCGGGTTAGCCCATATAACCCGCGGGTTAATCGGTCCATCCCATGAAGCCCGCTTTAATTTCGGGTTGTAAAAATCCAGCCCTAACCTGCTATATTTTTCGGGTTATTCGAATTAAATCTTAATAGATGGATTGGGCTGGCCCAAATTCAATTGGGCCTAGAAGTTCATATGAATTTCAGCCCTACTGTTTACCCCAATCTACTAATCTTCAACTAACACACCGATTAAGTCTAGCTCAAACAGTTAAATTGAGGCAACCAAAGACTACGCTAAAACTTTTAATTTAACATCTATGAATCTACTTTTAGACGAAATGACCAGCTGCGAAATCTTCACGTAAAATGTCAGCGGCGAAACTAAATCGGCAGCGATTTATTGCAGAACTTGAACGATTTGGTCTTTGGATCGGCCGTGTGGCAGGAGAATATAACGGTGGCGGATTTGAATTGCGGAGGCGGAGAAGGAGGAGGAGGAGGATTCCGATGTGGAAATAGAAAAAATGGAGGTGAACAGTAGTGAACGTGATGGCCACCCACCAGTTGTTCGATGAAATTAGTGAAGCAGGTGTGGTTTAATTCTTGGAAATCGGGGCGCATGTTCCTTTGAAATTTTAGAAAAAAGGCAACTAGAATCCATGCAACACCAAAAGAGAAAGAAAACACAAGACATAGATGGTGAAATACATAGTATGTGATGAGATGCACATATGTATTAATTATTTGGGAGGAATAAAAAGGGAAATAAAAGAAGCTAGGAGGCCTGGAAATGATTAATTAAGCCTTGGTCTGGAGGGGTGTGGTTGAGGCGACCTTAAAGCTGAAGTTGTAACTGTTGACGCCAGTGTAAATACCATCGACATGATCAGAGTAAAGAACAGAGGCGTCGGTGGAGCGCACGTCTTTCTGAGTGTAGGAAAAGGGAACATCGCAGGTGCCCATTGTCCCGACATAGTCGATAACAGCAGAAGAGTTGGCGGGTACAGAGATGGAGCCAGAAGCAGTGACGGATGTGGTGGTTGTGGTGGTGGTGTCCCAGCTGAGAGTGGTGTTTATTTCAAAGGAGACCTGGACTTTATTTTTGGCGATGAAGGGCAGACCGGCTTCGAAGGAGGTTGTGACCCCTGCCGTTATAGACAAGCTGCTGCTGAAAGTGTAAGATACCTCATCCTGATAAGTGATCTGGACGGCCATTGTAGCGGCCTCGGCGGAGTTGTTGACGAGGGTGGTTTTGCCGGCAGTGAAAGGCTTCTCGTCGTATATCCTGGCGCTGTCCATGTCATAGATGACATTGTAGATTGTCCTCTGCAGCACGAGCTCCTGCACCACCAGTCTGGCCTCGTTGGTGATGGTGGAGGCGCTCGGAGATAGGCAGTTTGTGCGGGCCCCAGAGCTGAAACGGGTGCAGAAGTTGTTGCCGCTGTAGGGCCCATTGGAGGCGAGGGCGATGGTGCTGTCGCTGATTTTATGCGGCGTGAAGATGGCGGATGCGCTATCCCACTGAGCACTCCAGTCGCCGTACACCCATGTCTCCGATGGGTTCTCATTCCACACCCCAGACCACCACATCTTGCCGTAAGAATCCGAAGTTATTTGGACGCGTCCGTCGGGCAACTGCGACACCTGGTAGCCCGAGGCCTTCTCGTTAGGATCCGACGATGCGAACTGCAGGAGGATGGCGTGATCAAAGCCGTTAACCGCCAGGTACTTGCCATTGTCTCCTTTGAATGCCACGTGCGCCGGCATTTTGACTAGCGACTCCCAGTCCACATAGATGAAATAGCCATCCTCCTTGCCGGGCTGGGGATCCACAAAGAGGGCGGTGGTCGGGTCATTTATCCTCACCCGGCCTCCGCTCTGAACGTGCTCAAAGTAGAGCACCCTGTCCGCAGCAGTTACGTCCACTGCCTGGAACAGGGTGCATGCTGGATCCTCTGTATCTTCGACCGGCTGCATCGATGTAGCGACAACCAAGTCGTTGTCCGGGTTCCTTGCCCAGTATTTGTTGGAATAGCAGAACCGGAGGTGGACGTACCTTCTGTCTCTTGTTGATGGCTCAACGGCTATCTTCACCGCCGTGCTAAACACATCTTTCTCTCCCAAAAAGACAGAACCAACACTGTTGTACTGTGCGTTCCCAGAATCAGTATGATAATATGAGCTTATCACCATGAAATTTGGAAGCGTCGCAGATGATGCCATAGATAGATCTCTTAATTTCCTAAAAACAACAAAACATACACACTAATTATAAATTATATATATATATAAGCAAAGGCTACAACTAGAAGAAGACATATATATTACCAATTTAACTTGAGAAGCGATGCTGCCTTCACTTTGATTGTTTGTGTTGTGTGTTTCTTTCTGGAGATGCCTCCACTCTATTTATAGATCAATTTTCATACTCCATCAGACGTGGCATCACGTGCCCAAACTATATATATATATATATGCATGGGAATGAGATATTAATAGTAAATCATTGGGAAACTAATTCAGATTCCCTTCCACCTCCCTAGCTATTTAACTTAATTAATTAATTAACTTCTTCCTTCATGCACGAGCGTTAAACTTGTTTCCTATTTCATTATTGTGCTCTACTTCAAATGCTTTGGGTAGGGAAAGTTTTATATGTATGTAGGGTGGGGATCTACTAGGATCCCTTCCGAAATTGTTAACTAGGATCAAAGCATCATTTTAGTTTTGAAAAAACATTACGTTGTAGGTGAAAAAGCATTAGAATCAATGAAAGCATTATACAACATATAAAAAAATATAATAGTTAAAAAACATTATCTAGTACATACGAAAACATTTCAAATAAGGAGAATCAATCTGGACCGTCCATCAATCCAAATCAATGGATCAGATTGGATCCTAGTTAACATTTTCAGGAGGGATCCTAAATGATCCCCTCCCATCAAATATATATATAAAAAAATATACACATACACACTAAATTACAAAGTTATCCTTAAAAATTATGAAGACATAAAATATTATATTGCACTGCATATCAAGTATATAAAATGAATATAATAGGCAAACCAAATTTTGTAAACCAAAATTATTTTATCATATATATGGACTTTTCTCTCAATTAATAAGTGATGAGGAATGATATGCTAAGGATCATCCGTGAGGATCATTCGTAAGGACCAATTACATTTAGACTATATTAATACTATTCTTGTTCGTTTTAGACATTTTTTTTTAATCTTAATACCTTAGTTTTAGCCTAAACGTGATTAGACCTCATGAATTATCCTCACGGATGGTCCTTAACATATCATTCCTCAATATATGATGGAATGGAATAAGGTGGAATGGAATGAAGAAAGGAATGAAATGGAGAGGTGAATGGAATGACAAACCTTGTTCATTTCTATGCTTGGTATGCACAAGGAATACGATAGGAATGAAATCGTAATTCCTTGATTGATTCCATTCCTGTGCTTGTAATAACAACTAATAAAGGAATGCAATGAAATAAAATTATTTGTATTTTCACGTTCCATGTCTCCCTCTTTCTCTATTATGTGTGTGTGTGTGTGTGTTGTGTGCTTTAGGTGTGTTTGTGCCAGTGTGTGTTTGTGTGTGTACTATATGCTAGGTGTGTGAGTGTCATGTAGTTTTTAAAAAGCTTTAATTATTTATATTAACTCTTAATAATAATTTAAGTATAGTTATATGAATAATTTCATCAAAATATTAATTTAAAGAGTATTACAAATAATCAAGAATTGAGGAACGAGTGATTAAAACGCATAAGTTGAGGAAGGAATAAATGTGGGAATTAGAATGTGTGCAACATGTGTGTATATTTTTCCTGTATGTGTGTGTGCAGTGTATGTTTCTCTGTGTGTGTGCGATCTGTGTATTATGTGTTTGTGTGTTGTGTGTGCTTCCGTGTGTGTGTGTATTTTCCGTGTGTGTGCGCTTCTGTCTGTTTGTGTGTTGTGTGTGCTTATGTATTGTGTGTGTGTTTTCAAAAAAATATAATTATAATTTAATATTATTATAAAAAACTAAATAAATATTATATAATGATAATTTTGTGAAAAATATAAATTTAAGAAATAATTATGAATAATATTATAAGTAAATAGAAATAGTTAATATATGAATTATAAATTTGATGAGGAATCAATGAAGGAATGAAATGGGTAATACCATGTGTTTTGGAAGGAATGGTTATTCCCAATGGAGGGGAATAGTGATTCCAAAGGAAATGGTGATTCTCATGGAAAATCATACCAAGCAATAGAATGGAATAGAGATAGGAGTTACCATTCCATTCCCACCTCCATTCCATCGTACCAATCACCACCGAAGATTATTAGAACATAACTTTATTGTGTGCGTATTTTGTTCATTTGAAGTTTAGAATTTAAGATATAAATTTAAACATTGAAATTTAATCTATAAAACGTTATAGAAAAAAAAGTTGCCAATAACACATTAATAAAAAGGCTTGAATCTCTGAATTCGCGGAGGAGGAAACTCACAAATTTGAGCAATGAAGATTTTCCACACCTATGGCATTGGTTTTTCCCGATTTCGACGAGAAAGATGAGAAAAGAAATGGCGTTGAGATTCTTGAGAATGTGTGTGAAAAGTTTTAAATCTGAGATGTAATTGAGGGATATAGATGTAAATTCTGCAGGCTGAGCTAGGGATAGGGACGTCAATTCAAGAAAAAGCGAAAATATTATTCACGACTCATAATTTTTATATCACCCCCTTGGTGGGTTTCACAAACACCTACAACTAGAATTATCATCTCAGGCCGCGCAGTTGAAGATGGGCCTCATGGTTGAGGTATTATGCTACCAATTGATAGATGACAGTAAATAAATTTAGTACAAACATCTTCAAATATAATCCAATACAAACATCTTCAAATTATATACAATCTATACAAAATATATATTAATATATAATTTTTTTTAAATAAAAATATAAAATCTGCTTTAATCCTGTCCATATCCACGGGTGATATACTAGTATTAGTATAACTTTTACTACTTGATCCGCAAATAAGCCTTGCAGGACATAACGACCATTAAAATAAGTCTTATTTTTATTCTTTACATGAATATGGAATTCATAATATTAATTCCCTTTAATATGGAATTCGTCTTACACAGACTGCAATTTATTTCATGGATATTAGCTGGCCCATTAGCTACTGCAATTTTATGGATAAGCCCTAAAATGATAAAATCCGAAATCCTCTCTCTCTCTCTCTCTTAATGACAAACAACAAAAGCAAAAAGCCGAAGACTCGTTCCAATTTCATGATGAGTTATTATTGAATTGTAACGCACTCGAGCTTCGTCATACTCAAAAAAGGAATAATTCTGCAGCAGATTTCATAACTTGGAAAGTCAAAATATTCCAAATTCTTCTTCAATCGCAGCATCCTTCATAATTTGACTCCCACGAAGAGAATCACAAATGCGAACGCCATGTTCCCACACATGTCTAGCATTCATCCTCAAATTCCTCAATTTCCTCAATGCGTTTGTGGGTGTAGTCATAATTGTGTATTCTGCATATGTGCTTAATCAATTGCAGCACCACCAAAACACATTTCCTCCGCCGAATGATTCCGGATTCCGCCCTAACTCCGGCGTCGTTATTCCAGACGATGCGCTCAGCTCCCTCCCAGCTCCCTGGTACTGAAATTTTACATTTTGATTTGCGCTTTCGGTAATTGTTCACGTTGATGAATTTCTTAGCGATCTTAATTTTGTTGCTCGGTTATTTTCCCTAGGAATTATATTGAGGGAAACTGTTGTGCTTGAAACTGATGCAATAATAATTTATACTTTTATGTTATGGATAGGTTTACATATGCGATTCTGGCAATCGGGATTTTGATATGTTTCATCAGTTTTATTGGATTCATTGGCGCGGAGGCCATCAGCGGCTGTTGCCTTTGCTTTGTATCCTTCTGCTCGTTCCAGTTTTCTCTTTCTCTCTAATGCCGTTTTGGGATGACTTGGATGTTGTTACCTTTTGTTCATTATTGTATCTTGGTGATACTTGCAGTTGTGATTAACCTCTTTCCCATTTTTTTATTTGTTTTTCAGTATTCTGTTTCTCGGTAATATTGTTAGTATCTGGCCCTTTTAAGGTATTAGAACAATCTAATGTATGATGATGGTGTTATTTTTTCCTTTTCCTGTTCCTTTTTTAGAATGTTCAGTGAAATTATGAGAACTGCTGCGGAAACACTTCGTATTCACAACCACCATCTGATACTTTAGTTGTACGAATCGCCGTAGATGAGACTGTCTGACATAGAAACTCCTCTCTATACTGACTACTAAAATTAGAGTTAATGCAAAGGCTGGAGGCTGCTAACATGGGAATTGAAGGAGTTGGAGAGTAGTAGGAGATATTAGTTGTCAGTCACAAAGATTATAACGGTGAGCTAGATAAAGAAAAATGAAATACAAATATCTACTGGCAATGCTGGAATTAGAAAGATGGAGGTTGATGGTCCATGCCACTCTATTGTTGTTATCAAGCTGCATGTAATTGGGTCCTGGGAGGAATATTTGCTATTGTGTTAAATTTTCTATATCTACCTAGAGCTTACTTTAAAAACTGCACCTTATTTGTTTTGAAAGGAATCCTGGTAGATGCTGACATTTATGAGCTAATCTGATGTTGTAAACTTGTAATAAATGTATCCTTGACCATATAAATCTCAGTATGCTATACTCACTACCATATTCATCTTATCGGAAGTGAGTTTGGTCACCTTCATTGCTCTTGATCACCAATGGGAGAAGGTAAAGCCACGTCTATTTGATTGCTGATGTTTCTTTGCATCCTTGTGCTTGACCTGTGGTGTAAATCATTTTTCAGGATATCCCATCAGATCCCACTGGAGAACTCAAAATCCTGTGGACCTTCATGAAAGAGAATGCTGATGTTTTTATGTGGGTCGGCATTGTTATTGTTACTATACAGGCATGTTTGACTCTTCTATACTAGCATGTCAGCTGTGATTTTCTATTTTGTTTCCCAGTGTTGGTGGACGCTAACTATGAAATTCTTGGATTTAATGTGCTTACTATTTGGTCTAGTTAGTATATGAAGAACTGAGATACTGAAGAAGCTCATTGCTTCCTAGGAGCTGTTTGCGAATAGGCACTACCAATTTAGTGGTCATTTAGCTTCTCAAACAGCATAAGTTAGTGTTTCACTTAGTTTTGATTTTACCTTGAGAGTTGATAGCAGGAGCAAACTTAAAAATGTCATGGACAGGATTTAGTGCAATATATTATCGAACCTATGTTACTAAAGTACTTTAAACACCTTATTGCAAATCCAGAGGATGTTGAGTAGTTCATGAGATTGGAATGCCCAGGAAACTTTGAAAATCTTCCTACATATATATACCATGTCATTCCTGATATTCATGTTGCTGCCCCTTTGTTTTTAGGAAATTCTGTAGTAATTTCATGCGTGATGTTTTTATCTGGCTAGCAAAATTGTCCATGTTTTTGGTTTCATTTGGTCTTTTATTATCTCTCAGCACTGACTATACAGATGTTCGTCCAGCAATTGTGCAATCATTATTTTGCAATATGGTTTTTCCTTCTGTACCCAGGTGCATGGTTGGTACATGGTGCTACAATGCCTATTACCAATCATGTGGAACTGTTGATCTTAGTATTTTGGAAATAGTGTTATGATGAAGTTGCTTCCACCGTACATGTACTCACATTTCATAGTTATTAAATTTTTTGAAATCACAGTTAAACAGTTGTGCTTTTACAGGTCCTATCCGTACTTCTTGCGATAGTACTGAGATCCTTGGTTTCTAGTCAGAATGAAGATGATGATATCGAGGAGTATGGTTTGCGCAAGAGCGCTAGGGAACCTTTGATTAGTCCATATTCAGGCCAAGCATCTGGTTCAACTAGAGGTGATTCTGATATCTGGAGTACAAGGATGAGAGAAAAGGTCAGCATCTGATAGCAAATACATTCTGTGGATTTAGCAATGACATGAGTTAAAAGGCATGATCATCATTGCGTTCAGTCGGTTGGTAAATAATATTTTTCTTGCGATGGTTTGGTCATTCAATACAGGTGTAGTTACTCGGCTGCTAGCAGATCATCTGCCAGATAGATCAGAATGTTTGAACCCATTCACTGAGTTTTTTAGATGAAACATGATCTTTAATTTCAATTAAATCATAAAAGAGTAGCATCAGATAGCTGCCGGTTCATGAGGGTAATACTAAAATTCCATTTAGGCTTTTGATGCTTTAGGAGACTAGTTGAGCATAGTGCATTTTCAGATGAACCAATCTGTCTATTCGGAAAGAGTGCAGTATAGCAGTGAGTACATTGTGGTCTGGTTTGCTTGTTTAGGATTATGAAAATGCTTTGATAGCAGGCTAAAAGTAGGATTCAGATTCAGTTTATACTCAAAATGGATCAATTTTTGTTTCATTAATAGATGCCGTCTTCAATTCATAAAGTTGCTCTATATTTGTTCTCTTCGAGTTGTTATTGTTCTCTGATGCAAATTCTTCTGTCAGTATGGACTCAATACCAGTGGTGACCCAAAACCGAAATTTGGTGAATCGAAAAGCATCAGTTGATGTTGTGAAGGAAGTGTGGGAGAGAAATGCAAATGAAGAGCAGTAGTGGTGAGAGAAATGCAAATGAAGAGCAGTAGTGGTGTGTCTTTCCTCTGTGATCAGTTTTATGTGACATTTATTCTTTATATGATTTCGTAAGTTTGGGGTAGATATAGTTTTCTCTCGCAGCTACGTGCATGGTGTATATTAGTCCAAGTATATGTGTGGATGACTACTGTTATCGTTGTAGAAAAAGAAACATAATTTGTAATTTTTTAGTGTGCTATTTGTTTTCCTGTAATTATTATTCAGGGCCAACTCATTTCTTCTTCGACGCTGATGTTTACCACTCATTTCTGCACGGAATAACCGAATGCAGTTCAACAATATATTAAATCACAAATTATTTCGGCACTCTCAATTTTACTTTGAACTATCGGAAATATTTTTTAAAACTCGGAACTATCGATTTTCCGTCTCAGCCAATTTTATAGGTATAGATCCATAATTTCATAATTGATAATTTCCATCCTTTTAGGGGTGATTAATAGGACCAAGGAAACCGTGGATGTCATACGTTTTATCCATAATATTTCATAATTATTGCATACATGTCATACGTTTTGTCCATAATTTCATTATTACTGCACACTTCATCCACGGAAAACTTACGTCATCTTTAGTGGCATGGATTGTAATAGATCGTATTGAATGTAAAATTAGTGGAGATGATTCATGTAAGGAGAATTATGTGGGATTCATATCCAAAAAAGAAAATAAACATTTTTATGGACGGATGAAAAAAGAAATAAATGAATACTATATCTTTTTGTAGGCAGAGGGAGTCTATATAATTGTTATTTATGATTCATCATGTTTTTGGATAATTATTTTTATATGGATGTGTGTGTCGGTTACAAATTACATGAGCATGATTCCCGAGTGTACTGTTGGAAATTTATCATTCTCCTGCCTAAAAAGGAAAGATACGACAGATATACGGTGGATGCTGATGCATGTAATTTGATGCTTGTAGCAACTAGCAAGACAACTAGGGATCAATACATAGAGTCAAAGCATACTACAAAATTAATGGTAAGAGTCACTAATTAAGCATATATATAGCAAAAGAAGCTATTAACTAGATGATCGAAAACTCTTGTCACACTCTACCTGCCAATTCAACCACCACTTCCTGCATTAGTTCTTCTAGCAACCTCCCTTCAATATGCCCACGTAAATTATCCATCTCCGACCTAAAATGGTCGCTCCACCCCTTGCCTACCACCTCCTCCCTGATCACCTTCTCCACCACTAAGCTGTCGTTCTCCCCACAATCATCCGCCTCGCAGGATAACCATAACTTTACCTGGCTCCACACCTCATCCAACATTGTGCATGACGCACCACCTCCCATTATCAAACTTTCGGGGGTAATGCATGTACCAACTCCTTGGCACAAGTGAGAGTCATATCCTGCATCGACTAGTGATGCATTTACAAAGTCGTAGACAAGTTGTTGAACTGCTCTCTTCTTCCTCAGCTTTGCATCCTGAAAATTCTTGTCGTCTTGAAAATCAATACTCTCGCCTCTTAAAGATCGGTCCAATGGGCTTTGAAGTGAGTGCCATCTTGTCAAAGATGAGTTAGAACGGGCCTCACAATGGTGACCAGCCTCAACTAATAATGCCTTAATAAAGAAAAGGCATTCTTGTTCTTCCTCGTCTCTTTCTTTGGTGGATAATTTCTTGTGGGGATCAGAAGAGTCTGTATTTAGAAAAGAACCATTCCAAGAACACCTGCGTGCAATAGATCCTATAGGCGGTGATTTGTCAATCAGATGTGATCCTGTAGATAAGAGGGGAGACTCTACTCCTGAATTGAAAAGGAAAGAAATATTAACCAGCCATTCTTGAAAGATTTATTATATTGGAAACTAAGTGAAGATCGGAACTGTGTGCGTAATTTGATTGAAAAATTAAAGTAATATGTTTTGGTTAAAGTCCATGTCTGTTGTCCCACATCTACTTGGTAATGATATTATCTCCTATATATAAGTTTGGACAACCCTCACATCTCATAAGGCCTTTTAGGGGGGTGAGTGGCTCATTTCTAATACTTCAGAAGATTTTTTTCCCCACAGATGTCTAGCAAATATTATATTTGCTGTTATTGGAAAATACTAAGATGTCTTCTTCATGATGTCCCATTAGCGTTAGGGAGTATAACAGGGTATACACATCTATAGTATAACAGGGTATACACATCTATTCAAATGTCACGATAAATCATTAGTAGTTTGTGAGAAAGGAAACAGAATTCCCAAAAAAAATATGCAAGCATGTTTTAATCTCTAGTAAAAAGAAAATGAGAGGAGGGAATTGAAACCAAACAGAGTGTAAGAAATTTGGGATATATGATGTACCTTGTTTTTCAGGCATAGCATAATGTGGAGCTGGTTTTTGTATACACTCATCCTCCTCAATCGATAGTCCTAAGACAGATATTGGGCTTGGCTGATCCAGGTTCTCTCCTACGCTTCCAGACACGATGAGTTTCTCTCTCACCAATCCATTCTGCAAAAGTGGCGAAGTGTGTTATCTGGTGTTCAGGTTTCCAGGTTTAGAAATCACTTGGTCAGTTAAATTTGATAGATTCGAAATAGTTTTGTCTGTTTCACATCCAGCAGTCACAAGTTGTAAATGCCTCCACATAGGCTAGCAGCAGCTTAAAGTAAAACCCAGTGCAGTGCACAAAATTAGACAATCCATTATAACGAACTAAGCATGAAGTAATTCTTCTGTCAGTTAAATATCACTATGACCACCTTTCTTAACTTCAAAGTTTTCCTGTATTAGGACTTATGTAAGAGTATAAGGCCATAACAATTTCTTTCAATGAATCATTATTAGATTACCCACACCAACTCTGGAATATTGAACATAGAACTCAGTAAAAAATCAAATCGATTATCATTTCACAGAGCTGAAGTAATCTCTAGAAAATCCTTACTAGAATTTGTGGAGAATAAAGAAGCCAGAAAATAAACCAACGAAAACAAAAACTGTCAGTGGCAAATGCCTGAAATTGTGATAACAATGACAAAAAGTATCATTGAAAGCTTCAACTGACCGATCCTTATATCTCTGACTACCCCAAGAAAACTTACGCATCAAGAAGAAGACATGAATAAAGCACATGAAATTTTGACAAATTACCTGACAAGATATCATCTTCGTCGGATTAGAGGAAGATGCTATTCTTGATGGATCCAACAGGGGCGAAGCATGAATGGACCCTTTGTCACCAAGAATAACAGACCTATTGATGTCTCTAAAATACAAGTGAAATTCATCTTTCGTTTGGGACACTAGAGACTCTTCTCTATCAGCTTTTCTGGCCCTCGAGAGAAACAAACTTGAAACTTTTCCTTTAAGTGATGATTTAGCACTGCTCACTTTTGTATCCTCCTTAAAGGATTCTGATTCCTCCTCCCCTGAAACTGAACTGCCTATATTCAGCCTAGGTCCAAACCCACTAGATGCAGGAACAGATTTTGACCTCATCAGGTTTCTAGGTGAATTATCCATTTCTTCTTCTCTTCTCCATTGACTAACTAAGAGAAAATCCGAGTTCCTAGGTTTATGGATTGAACTGCCTTCTTCCCCATGAGAAGACGATGGCTTTGTCTCAGTTAAAGCCAGCATTTCACCTAATGTGCTGGAGCTTCTCCGATGTTGTCTTTGTTCTTGACCAATCTCTTTGGATGCCATCATGGCCCATCTTTCAGAAAGGCGTTTCTTTGCTTCTCTGCAAACTGATGATTCTGGAGAATAAGATGTCCGAGACAATGAGGAGGTAGAGGAAGGACTAAGCCTATCAACATAGTCGCCAGAGGGCCTAGATACCGGCGACATAGCTTCTGAATGACAGAGATGATCACCGGCATAATCATGCTCTGATTTATTAAATGAACTTTCATCACCTATGCAGTCCTTCAAAAGTACAGAAGAAATCAAGTTTCCATCTTTGCAATGCTGGCCAAATTTGTCATGCATTTTTTGAGCGATTTCTTTTGCTACTTCTCTTGATTCTTGATCTTCTTCGTCATCAACATGCCTAAAGAAGTCTTCCCTTTGCAGCATCATTGGTTGTTCTGAATGTGGAGAAGCCACAGCCATACCATCACATGCTTTCTTATGTGTAGGTCTTAAAACTACAATCTGTGTTGTCCGAGGGGAATTTTCGTAATACTTGAGACTTTCAGGAGAGGAACTTGAACTTCCTGGTTGAACTTTCTCCAATCCATCCAGACAAAGAAAGGCTCCTCTCTTCATTTTCTTTGCATCTTTATTCCCAGCCTCCACAAAGTCATTACCCTCTGCCCTCTTTGAAGGTCTAAGAATAGTGATCCGGTTTGTCTCTGGAGGATTGGAATCAGGCTGCCGATTGTAAAGGTTCTGAGAGAACATTGAATGCGGTTCTTGCAGACATTTAAGGAATAAGTCTTTATTGGAATTCAGAACTTCTAATGCATCTTGGAACTGCTTAGATTGACGCAGTCTTTCATTCACAGAAAGGCGTTTTGCTTCAATGAAATTCTGACGAACAAGATCCATCTTTCTGTCATTTATGATCTGCTTATATCTTGCATCAGGAGTTGATTTCTGTGGTTGCTGCCAAATTTCACAAGCAGCTCTGTGTTCATTTGGATCGAGGTAGTGAAAGAATTCATCCTGTTGTTCCCAGTAACTCATAGGGACATCCGAACGATTATGAGGATGACATCTAGAATGGTCTCTTAGCACAACTGAG
The DNA here is from genome assembly GCA_036873715.1 of Salvia sclarea. NCBI lineage: Eukaryota > Viridiplantae > Streptophyta > Magnoliopsida > Lamiales > Lamiaceae > Salvia > Salvia sclarea. Next base: position 5,497,489 of record JAYJMF010000001.1, on the reverse strand, counting down.
TCAGGTTCCTGTTGGGGAAGGGCATCGAGTCCCATCAGTTTAGCTACTAAATTAGTTGGACCTTGTCTAGACTCCATTTTGATGGACCTATCTTGTGCACTGAGCATTTTCATGGCTGTTTTATTATATTTTCTCTTTGAAAACTGGTCTTGAACTCTGATACACTCTGCAGCCCAAAAAACAGCAGAAAATATAAATATTATGAAGGTCAATCAGGAAACTGCACACATATATGTTGGAGCTCAGTAAAACTAAGGGGCATTTAGTGGAGACTTTTGGAGCATTTGGGAGTTCTAAAAATTTAGAGAAGTGATTTTGGTAGAATTGTTCAATAGTTAATAAGCATTTGTTTTGAGTTAGAAAAGTTTTTGCCCATAGATGTAAAATCATGTGGGATAAAGTCGTTGGAAGGATGCACAAGAAGAATTAATAATTGTTTTAGGAATGTAGAAACAATTCTTCTTGTAGATATCATATGATGTTTGTAATTTGTAAAGTTTTCTTAACAAACAGATCTTGCAACTAGGAGTTGAAATGTCATTGAAGTTCTCAAACAAATGCTCCAATGGTTTGATAAAATTACCACTCTTACTTCTGTTCGATGACCAGGACTTATCCTTGATCCATCTGATCTGCTCCTCTAGAGTTGCAAACCTGTAAATAAATTACTACAATGTCACTGGACAACCATGATAATATGGACAACAGTTCAGTAGCAACATGACAATAAAAACTCATTTGCAGGACTGAGTGGAACTGTTACGTGAAAAATACCTTCACATGCCAACCATAGGTCATATTTTATCGTATGCTAATCATATAAATGAATTATTAACCCCAGAAGCACCATTTTTTAGCTTAGTTATGAATAATATCTAATAACGGCAACGAAACAACCGTTCATAATATCTCGAAGGAATAGGCCGATAAAATAAACAAAACAGAAGAATTAAGCACCATGTCAAAGTGGTATATCATTGAGCAGTCTATTTGCAGACACTTCTTTGTTCATCTTAAAAATGTTAGTTTCTTGCCAAGCATTCATTCAGCATATGTTTTCTTAGACTCATAATTTCTGCAAGTGTGTATCTGTGTGATGAATATTATTTATCCTAATATCTGGTAAAAGAACATCCTATAGTAAATTACACCCCCCATCCCCACCCTCCCAACAAAAAAAAAAATAGAAAGAAAGAAAGTGAAATCTGCAATAGACAATAGTATAAAAGCCAGAAAGAAGAGAAGATTTTCTGATCTGAGATCCAGAGGGAAAATAATAGTATGGATATTCATAAAGTTGTTGAGAACACATACATTAAGGTACTTTTTAAACATGAACCACCATCCACAAAAGGAACTTACCTACTCCACAACAAAGATATATTAACAAGAAGAATAGGAGGGGAGAGAGAGAGATTACTCTTCCATACCAAAAGAAGTTGAAGCTCCAACGACATAAAAGGAGGGGCAAATATATTTAGTTGAGGGGGAAAAGGAGAATTAAAGATGAAGACCAACGAGTCAATCAACTAAATAACAAATTCCCCTAGATTAATGTGCAAAAGAAACAAATGCAGAAAGAACAACAAAGACAACACTTCACAGCACATACTGCTCTGTAAATAGGAATTTACGGCATATTTCCATGATGTCTCACATCAACATGTGACAAATCTCAAAAATCCTCTATTTAACTCCAAGTTCCTCCATTATTCTGATGAAATCGCAGCATCAAAGGTACTACATTTTATTTCAAAGCAGACAGAAACTACTCAGGACCACTACAGCTTTACTCAAAATTTAACCCTAATTTTAGACAATTGTAGTCACATGTATGCCTAAGAGTCCAAACCATAATTCCTACTGAATGAACAGTGCTATAACATTACAGCAAATTGGAGGTTAAACTTCAATTTTTGTTAGCAAACCACAGAAAATATTTATGCGAAAAAAAAATATGAGCACCATCAAATGAGGAAAGGCATTACTCATTCAAAAATCATTACAGAAAAAGCTGAACCTCAGAAGAAAGCGGAAAAAAGAAAGTTAAAAGGTAGAACTTATTTCAATACGGTGTTTGTACCTTCGGAAAGCGAGACTGCAGATGGTACAACAAGGCAGAACTGCAGCAAAAAGCACCGCCGATAATCCTAATATTACCAGAGTACTCAAGCATTCAATTTTCAAGCATGAAATTCGAACAACGCGAGCAGCGAAACAATGCACAAACTGTTGTATTTATTTCGAGTAAAAACGAGTGATTTCGCAGAGGAACAGCAGCGGATAGCTCAAGTTGGAGACGACGGCGAAAGAGAAGAATGAGCCGGAATCACACATTCCGGCGTGAATGTCGCCGGAATTTCAGGCAGTATAGAGATATTTGAGTAGCTTTTCTTTTGGCTCGCAGTGAGCATTCGTTTTTTCGCCTTTGTTTATCCCGAGTAATTATTTTGATAAATATTTATCAAATACTATTTCGCGAATATTTTATTCAATAAAATAACATAAGAGTAAAAAGTTTATCGAAGTGAAAAAGTAAAGAGTTGACAGACAACAACGTGATACAAATCTTTTTGAAATGGACTTGACTATAAAATACAAATCTAATTGCTCATGAACATGATCATACACACAACCAAAAATTATTTTTGTTATATTAACGAGATTTTACAGTAAATAAGTTAAGATAAAGAAGTGCAAAGAAAATTTTTAACAGTTAAATGCCAATTGTGGAAATAAGTTAATCTAACCATCGTTGGGGCCAACTTGGTTAAGTCGCGAATGTCATATGTATTTTGTTTTGTGGTCCAACTCAAAATAGTGCAGAAGCAGATCATCAGAATTGTGGAAATATTTTTTTATGAGTGTGTACATTTATTGATTACACATTATTTTTTCAAAAACAAAAATCTGGAAACTGAGCTGAGTTACACGTTGCTAACGACTAACTGGAAAAACTAAAAATTATGTAATTAAACAACGATATTTTAATGAAAATAAACGAAGATATGGTATTGAATATTGATGGTGTTATGAATCTTCTTAATGATGATGGCATTGATTTAGAAACTGAACATTCAAAGACTATGAAAGTTGTAGCAAAAGAGTGAGCGACGTTCATAAACACGAGATTTGTTGAGTCCACCAAATTCTAGACTGTTCATTTCCCACTACTCACTCAACAAAATTAAATCAAATTAAATTTGCCCACCTTCCTTTTCAAAGATTTGCAGAAATATCCTCACCAACTGTCTTTAAATTTGCTGACTCTGTGTTGGGAATTTACAAGTTTAAATTTTAAATATATTATCCATCCATCAAATAGTGTCTCATTGCTTTTAGCACGAGTTTTAATAAATTTAATGTTGCGGGTGTTGGGTTAATTTTAGTTAATGTCTCAACATGCCAAGATTTTTCACTTAATATCTCAACTTAAGCATATTGTTTTTAGTCCCTAATTTTAAAAACATTCAATTAACGTCTTGTCAGTTGAATTCCGAC
>JAYJMF010000001.1:5473157-5493888 GCA_036873715.1 Salvia sclarea | reverse complement strand
GATAATGCATATCGGGACGAGAACGTAGCAGAACGTGAACCTTCTTCTCAGCCATTGTCAATGAAAATCGAGGGAAAATTGAACCCTAAACGTAGAAAACTTCGTTGGGACGATCGGAAAAGGAAAACGTAAAAACTTCGGCGGCGGGGACGGAGGGAATATTAAATAGTGGAGTATTTAGTAAATATTGCGGGGAAATTGAGTCCTAATTGAACCTAAACATGATATGTTTCCTAAAAGGAATCAATGTATAAAAGGAATTTCTAAAAAATATGCAGGACAAGTTAGACGTTTAATTAATGGATTTGGTTCATAAAAAAATCGACCCGATTCTTTTCAACTTTTAGAGGTATTATGTACATACGGATAATTATATAAATTACTATTATATATTTAATTTTAAGGATAATTATATAAATTACTAATTACCTATTTACATAAGAATTACCTATGAATATAAAAATATAATTATATATTTATCTATATATTCATAAATCTATGTATATAAGAATTATAATTATCTATTCATCTATAAATCTATAAACTTAAACAACTCCAATTATATTACAACTTCTACTAATTAATAGAAGTAACGGATAAAATTTATTACAATTACGATTATTTAATTTTAATAATTTATTAATTGGGTTTTATGGTGCTTGTCTCTCTCCCTCGTCGGAGTTATCATGCAAGAAGTCCAGCTTGACGGTACACATCGGCAACAGTGTTGATGAATTTTCCTTCAAATTTAAAATGGAGTTTTTATTTTTATTGATGATTGATGATGTGAAATAGATTTAACGGAAAAGCTATCGGATTTTATAAATCCGTTAAAAAAGGATCCAGTGATACGGAACATAAAAGTAAAAGGATCTAATAAAAAGAAAAAATTGTATAAGGACCTACGGAAACATAAACTCAAAGTATAAGGACCTTTAGACGTGTTTTGCCTAGTATCTATTATCTCAAGCTTTGAAGGCTCTTAATTCTTAAGCACTTTAATAAAAAAAATAAAAAAAAAAGAGAGAGAAATACTAGTTTGGTAGCCCAAAGAAAAGAAGTTGGGTTATCCATGGTGTATGCAATGTGGCCGATGGAAATAAGAATGGATTTTGAAAGTAATACTAGCATTAATTCCTCAAAAGCAACAACAACCCTGAAGTGCCCCAATACACACAAGCACAAGAGATAATAGATATACACAAACACAAGAATGGCGATTGGGCATCACCGCCACCCAATATAAGGCAACACAGGCTGCCTACTCTGCAGCTTTACTGTCACAAAATCCAACACCCTATTCTCCTCCTCCTCTTGTCACTCTTTTCATTCCATTTTCCATTTCCTCTGTTTCTTTCTCTCTCTCTCTTTCTCTACTCAACAACAACAACTACCCTTCTTCCTCATTCTCGAACAAGAACAGCAAGTAGTCAAGTGTAGGTATAATAGAGAGGCATGCAGAGCAACGGGAAGGAGAAGCTGGTGGTGGAGGTTGTTGGGGCCCATAACCTTATGCCTAAAGACGGCGAGGGCTCTTCTTCCCCCTTCGTGGAGGTGGAGTTCGAGAACCAGCGGCAGCGCACCCAGGTCAAGTACAGCGAGCTTAACCCGGTGTGGCAGGAGAAGCTGGTCTTCCACGTCAGCGACGTCGCCGACCTCCCCTACCGCACCATCGAGGTCAACGTCTTCAACGAGCGCCGCTCCAACAACACCCGCAACTTCCTCGGCAAAGTCCGCGTCTCCGGCTCCTCCGTCGCCCGCCAGGGCCAGGAGTCCCTCCAGCTCCACACCCTCGACAAACGCAGCCTCTTCTCCCACGTGCGAGGAGAGCTCGGTCTCAAGCTCTACCTCTCCACCAAGGAAGAGGTCAAGCAGGTTATCACCACCACCACCACCGCCGCCGCCGCCAAGAAAAACAAGAAGATGCAGCAGCAAGGCGGGAGCTTGGTGCTACCCAAGCAAGAAACCGCCAAAATCTCACTACATAACATCAAGCCTGTTGAGCCCGGCCCGGGCGATATCAAGCCCGTCGTCATCACTACCATGCCGGGACCACTCATTCCCTCAGGCGGCGGAGGCGGTTACTTCCGCGGCGGCGGTGGAAATCTTTCAAACGACTACTCTTTAAAGGAGACAAGCCCTCATCTGGGGAGGGACAAATCAAGCTCCACCTATGATCTGGTGGAGCAAATGCAGTATCTTTATGTGAGAGTGGTGAAGGCGAAGGACTTGGGAAGCGGCGGCGAGGTGGTGGCGGAGGTGAAGCTGGGGAACTACAAAGGGATCACTAAAAGGGTGGCTTCGGGGAACGCGGAATGGAACCAGGTTTTCGCGTTCTCGAAAGAGTGCATACAGTCGTCTGCTGCAGAGATCTTGGTGAAGGAGAACAACAAGGAGGAGCTGGTGGGGCGCGTGTGGTTTGACCTGAGCGAGGTCCCAAAGCGGGTCCCACCGGACAGCCAGCTGGCGCCGCAGTGGTACAGAATGGAGGACAAGAAAGGGGAGAGGGGGAATTCCGGGGAAGTGATGCTCTCCATATGGTTTGGAACTCAGGCTGATGAGGCCTTTGCAGAGGCCTGGCATTCCAAGGCTGCTAACGTCCATTTTGATGCTCTGTCTTCCATCAAATCGAAAGTCTACTTATCTCCTAAGCTATGGTATTTGCGAATCGGCGTGATCGAAGCTCAGGATGTGGTGTTGGGAGACAAAGGCATGATGAGGTATCCGGAGCTCTTTGCGAAGGTGCAAGTGGGGAATCAGGTGCTGAGGACTCGGATTGCCTCCCCTGCTTCGAGCAGGAGCCTCTGGAATCCCTACTGGAACGAGGATTTGATGTTCGTGGTGGCGGAGCCGTTCGAGGACTATTTGCTCGTCTCGATCGAGGATCACTTGGGGTCGAACCGGGATGAAGTCGTGGCGAGGATGATTCTGCCCATTTCCAACATCGAGAGGCGGCTGGACAACAAGCAGGTGGTGTCTCGGTGGTTCAACCTCGACACGCAGACGCAGTTCAGCCAGGGGGAGGTCATGAGGTTCGCGTCGAGGATACACGTGCGCGCCTCCCTCGAGGGCGGGTACCACGTGCTGGACGAGGCCACCATGTACAGCAGCGACGTCCGCCCCACCGCCAAGCACCTCTGGAAGCCCCACATTGGCGTGCTCGAGGTCGGGATCCTCGGTGCCTCCAATCTCATACCGATGAAGGTGAAGGAAGGGAAAGGCGGCGGCACCACAGATGCCTACTGCGTCGCCAAATACGGGCAGAAGTGGGTGAGGACTCGCACCGTCGTCGACAGCTTGGCCCCCAAATGGAACGAGCAGTACACTTGGGAGGTGTTCGATCCCTGCACTGTCATATCCATAGGCTTGTTTGATAATTCCCGCGTGTCGGCTCCCGGTGTCCACCGCGACACCCGCATTGGGAAGGTCAGGATCCGCCTCTCCACGCTTGAAACGGAGAAAGTCTACACTCACGCTTACCCTCTGCTAATGCTGCACCCTTCTGGTGTCAAAAAAATGGGGGAGCTTCATTTGGCAGTCAGATTTTCCTGTGCTAATATGCTCAATTTGCTCCATATGTATGCTATGCCGCAACTCCCGAGGATGCATTATGTCGCGCCGTTAACCGTTTCCCAGCTGGACGGGCTCCGCCACCAGGCCATGAGCGTGGTGGCGGCCCGCCTCAGCAGGGCCGAGCCCCCCCTGGGGAGGGAGGTGGTCGAGTACATGCTCGACCACGACTCCCACATGTGGAGCATGAGGAAGAGTAAAGCCAACTTCCTCCGCCTCACAAACGTGCTGGCGTGGTTCGTCGCGGCTGCGCGTATGGTGGAGATGGCGAGGAGCTGGCACAGGCCGGTGCACTCGACAGCCTTCCTGGCCGTGTTCACGGTGCTGGTCCTGCTCCCGGAGCTGATCACGCCTTGCGTGCTGCTGAGCATGGCCGCGGTGGGGCTGTGGCGCTACAGGCTGAGGCCGCGCCACCCGCCCTACATGGACACGCGCCTCTCCTACGCAGAGAGCGTGCATCCGGACGAGCTGGACGAGGAGCTGGACTCGTTCCCCACCAGCCGGAGCCCGGAGATCGTGAGGATGAGGTATGATCGGCTGAGGAGTGTGGCGGGGAGGATCCAGACGGTGGTGGGGGACTTGGCCACGCAGGGGGAGAGGTTTCAGGCGCTGCTGAGCTGGCGCGATCCGAGGGCGACGTTCTTGTTCGTGATGGTGTGCTTGGTGGCCGCGTTCGGGTTCTACTTGGTTCCGATCAGATGGGTGGTGGCGTTGGCGGGCGGGTATTACCTCCGCCCGCCTAAGTTTAGGAGCCGGATGCCGTCGAGCGCCGTCAGCTTCTTCAAGAGGCTGCCTACCAATGCCGATGCCATGTTGTAGAAGGAAAGGGAGGGATCTTAGTATTAGTAGTTAGTTATTATTAGTGGCTAGGATTTTGCACAGTTGGGATGTTGGGTTAATGGTTGTTTATTTGATTTATGATGATGAAGCATATCTTAGTCTCTTATGTGTTAGCTTCCTTCCTTCATTTCCTACTACTAGTTTTCTGCTGTCTGGACTTGTGGATTAGTTAATTGGAATTTGGAAGGGATGTTTGCTTTTGCAATTTCACCCTTTTTGTTTATAATTTTCCCCAACAATCTATAAAGTCGAACGTTTCTGATTCTATAAATACTTGATAAAATCGACTTTTTGGGGCACTCGCGACATCTTTGATTACATCTTACAAGGAAAATTGTCATTCATCGGAAATCGAGATGCCCGTGCCTTTGTTCGTTTTAAGTGTTGCACACGAAATGGAATTTAAAATGTTGGGAGCTAAAAAGAAAGAAAAAACAAAAGATTGCGACTTTTGACCCCTTTTTCAGGCTTATTGCAACTGAGCTGTACCTGTATTATCCAATTCTGAAAATGAAGAATAATGTTTAAGGCCTGACTGGCCAGAGCTTGGTGAAAATGGTAAGTGGTGACATTTACCTTAGTGGTTACAAGTTGGGGCTCTACCTAGCTAGATAAAGATAACTCTCATTTTGACATCACATAATTGGACTACTGTATGATTCAATTCTACAACTATTTGTTAGTTGTGCTTCGTTGCTATCATAATATTGTAATTGTACAACATTCATTAAATTTCTATTCTGCACGTCTATGATATTTGTTGTAGTGCAGGAAATAAAATTACATAGTGTTTCATGTAACGTTGAAAAAATGGACATTAGTTGGTATTTTTAGTCATTAGGATCGGTCAACTGAACCGCAACTGATTAATTTAGGCTGAAAATACATCATTATAAAGTTGAAGTTAAAACTACTCCATCAAGAATTTGTACATCTCACCATCTCAAGGGTAACCACGTAGGTCGTAGAGTATATATATTTGACTATGATGGACACAAGGTGTCATTTATCCATTTTAAAATCTTGTGATTGATTGAATCATGTCAAGGTGTTTACTTTCAACTTTCAAGTCTTAGTCTAGAATCTCTAGATATACAAAATGGATAATAGGTTAATTTATTACTTGCTCTACTTAAGAAAAATTGAAACATTAGAACACAACGCTCTTGATAAATTCTATCTAATTTTGTTTACTTACGTATTTTGTTTGAGACACTCATGTAATCATGAAACATAAAAGGCAATTCAGGATGTTCGGATAACCCATACCAATTGATTACAAGTCATCATTGTATTGATAATCGAGTCAATTCATATTATATCCAACTTACATGCGAGATTGACCAATTCACACAGTGCTAGGAGAAATGCTATTCCTAGAAAATAGTAATTCATTATTTAGATACAGGTCGCAACAAACATTAAAAATTATCAATGAAAAAACCGTACAAAATTCTATAACATATAACATTTCAAGCAATGAAGCTACAAATTGAAGTATTGGATTAAGTCATTAAGCCATCGAAGCTGAGAAGTTAATTCATTTGAATATACAACAATGAGAATCCAAATTACATCTTGTCCGTATGTGTTAACGAATTGCAAGATTAACAAAATTAGAGGGACATTGAATCTCTTCCACTCTCCACAACCAAATTGTGCCAATTTCAAACATCTAACGCTACACCGAAAAACCACTCATCTTCATGGCAATGACGAGTCCTTCGATACTGTACATCTTCAAACATACCCTAAAACGAAGCTTCATGGCCGGTGCTGCCGTTATTCCAAGCACTTCTGTTGAGGACTCCGCCATGTTCACTCATGCTCCCCTGTAATCTATAAAATGCTCGATTACTCCTTACCGTCCTCAAGGGGCCCGATCTGTTTCCATGTCTTATCGGCAACGACATACCGCCCTCAACCAAATCCGAAGCTGAAAACGGTCTGTTTTCCAGATCATCGAGAGGACCAGAACTGTACTCCATTGTTATGAAAGAAGAAGCTTGCCCGCATGTCAACCTGGGGGTCATAGCCCCAGCATTCCACCAGCTACTGTCGGATGGGGCAAAGTCGGCTTTGAAATCTGAATCACGAGTTGATGATTCCTTCAGACTCAAAGCATCAGCACAGGTCTCATCTGTATCATTGTAGATGAGCTTGAGTGCCTGAACTACTTCTCCCATGAATGGCCTGTGAGTCACCTCCGGGTGAACACACATTGAAGCAATAGCAGCAACCTTTGCCATGTCATCGAAATCATAGCTCCCAGCCAACGACGGATCAACTAGCTGCTCCAAACCTTCTCGATTAGTCAATAGAGGCCGTGCCCAGGTTACAAGGTTTTCTTGTCCAGGAGGCTGTGACATGTCAACCGGTTTCCTACCTGAGAGAAGCTCTAGCAGCACAACCCCATAACTGTAGACATCACTTTTGACAAGCAGATGTCCAGTCATTGCATATTCAGGAGCAACATATCTGGTGGAGTCATAAAACATATCAGGTGTACATAAGAAAATCAGATAGGTCACAGGAGGATTAGATATACATTATACATATACATCACAGAGGGAAAGAGAAGGATAGATAGAGAGGTAAGCATAAATCAAAAGAATATAACCACGGATCTTTTTCACTTTTCCCCTTTTCTGTTAACAAAAAAGAGGAAATGAAGGGGCGGGTTGACAGACTATCGTGATTTATATATTAAAATTAATATATCCAGCTTAATTTTTCATTGACCAGCCTCTCATAATTGAATTAACATACAAGTTATAATAAAATCTTTTTGCTCAAAAGAACATACCCAAAAGTGCCCATGACCCGGGTGGATATATGATGGCTTCCCTCTGTGGCTTCCCGTGCCAAACCAAAATCAGAAACCTTGGGGGTATAGTCATCCTCTAGTAAAACATTACTAGCTTTGAAGTCTCTATGAATAACACGTGGATTAGAATCTTCATGAAGATAAGCTAATCCTCTTGCAGCACCAAGCGCAATTTTCAGACGTGCATCCCAATCAAGAGGTCCCATGCTCCTGTCTGGACCTAAAATATTAACAGCCAAACTTCAGTCTATAAAAGTCATGCCAATTTTCCGGTGTCACTGAGATCGAGAGACAAAAAGTTGTGGGCTGGATTTATGAAGTCAAGAAAATGAAAGGTCTACCATGTAAGTGAGACTCAACACTGCCATTTGGAATTAGCTCGTAGACCAAGCAGCGCGTACGCTGTTCAATGCATATGCCAATTAATTTCACCAAGTTGCGGTGATGCAACCGACTTAGCATCTCGATTTCAGCAATAAATTCACGGTCACCATTCTGATTGCCCCTTGTTAGTAATTTCACAGCAACTTCAGTTCCATCTTGCAGGAGCCCATGATAAACACGCCCAAATCCTCCTTCACCGAGCACCTTCTTTAGGCTGAATTTTTCTGTGGCTTTCTCAAGCTCTACCAGGGAAAATGTTTTAACGGAAAGAACAGAAGCAGGCATAGCAGACACCAGAGAAGCTGATGTTGAGCTGGCTGGACTACTTGACAGCATAGACCCCATTCCTGTACCATAAAATTTGAGGAATAAGCAAAGTTTACTGAAGAAGAAAGTAGCCACTTGCACACTTTGACATGCTTTGACAAATGTCAACCATCAATCATTAATTAGGTGAGATCTAACTGGAGAACCTGTCAGGGTATTGAACCAGAAACTTCTCAACGGAAGATATTAAATTTCAGGTTCCAGCCATAGAGCCAAACAGAAATTATACACACAAAACAAGATTAAATCCTTCTGAACTTGAAAATGTAGTTCAATTACATACTTGAAATAACTTTATAAGCATATGAGGAGAAGACCAGAAGGTCCTCTATCTATATTTTTTACTGTAAGTGGTCAAGCGCCCAAACACTCTTTTATGATCAAAACATTTAGGAGCTCACTCCTATGACATCCAAAACATGTAAAATATATCTTGACAATTTGGATATTAAAAGAGCAAACAAACATAAAGCATGAGAATATACCAGATCTTTTATTCATTGATGGTGTGAAAGCTGGACCAACAGCATTGGATGGTCTGCGAGCATTCCTGCACTTCAGTAGGACAGCAACTGCAGCACAACAAACCACCAAGAGCACAAAAGCTGATAAAGAAATGACAATGATTATTCGAGGGTTCATTTTCTGATGTTTGCCAACAAAATCCGCAGTAATAGGGTATTGATGGTCTCCAATACTTCCGGTTGGACCTTCACCAAAAATAATGCCAGAAGAGGGTGAAGAAGGGATCCCTGCAATGAAGTGTACTTAGCATTTAGAACACAAAACTGGTAACTAGTAATGAAAAGATTCTTAATTAATGTAAAAACTCCTTTAATACCTGGATAAGAAATGTACATTACATCATAGTCACCGAAAAGTGTCATATTTAGAGGCACTTTCTTATGCAAAATTCTTTGATAAGTCAGAATAGCAGTTGTATTATCAAATTTCTCCCCCAGAGGAACTAGATTAATATCAACTACTGTCTTTTCCTGATTTTGAGTATCAGCACTAGCACCAATTATTGTTACTTGACTTTGTTTAAGATAGGTGCCTGCTGCAAACTCAATCTCCAACTCCGTGACCTCCGGAAAGATAGCATAAAGCGATACCCCTAGCAGAAGTCTGACTCTCATAGGAAATACACACATACAGGGTGAACCAAATGGGGCTGAAGTAAGTGGCTCTATGCAAGTCTGACCACAACCTGCCACATCAATAAATCCATTAAAATTAATAAGGTGATAAGCAAAATTAATAGACACAGTATGCAAGATAAACAATGTGTTACAGAACATGATTCTTGCATTGGCACTGAGCCTACATAAAATAAACTCACATCATTAGTATATATAAATTTATGAAGACTAACAAGAGTGAAGTTGACATTTAGACCACAGATGGAAAACAGGCTCATAATGGAAAACATTCAGTAGAAGGAAGACCACAGATGGAAAACAGGCTCATAATGATTCTGGGAAGTGTAACATCAATATTAAGACCAGTAAAACTATTGCTAAACTCTGTCCTCTTAGATCCATGTTCTTAATTTAACAACCTAGATCCTTAACATAATCATGCCTATTTTCAAAATTCAAGTAGATGTACAAATTTATCATACAAGCCGGTCGCTTAGAATACAAAAGTTTGTCTGATCTCCAGAAGCATAGTAGGTCGTCAGTTGAACAACTAACAAATTGCTTCTCATAGCATTAGACTCATGAATCAGAAATAAAGCAAATGATTCGCATGAAAGAACACTACAATGAAGCAAAAGAATATCCTCAAGCATGTAGGGGCTAAACAGTGCTATGTAGTTATCTTCCTTTAAATAACCTAAAAGTTTTATTCAAGAAAAACATCAATTAATGGGCCTAATTTCTCAATAAGAATTTGCATGAAAAATCATTATCAATGTTAATGCTTGTATGCCATGCTTGCTTCCTGGAATACAAATTGGATTTGTCTTCGTTAAATAATCATGTGTGTAATGTGAGAGACGGAATGAGCAGAAAAAGGGATTGCCAATAAGATGATCCACCTGAAGTAGCGGAAGGAGAGGGAGAAACTACGGGACCTCTGACTTTATGCCGATGGCGCCGATGCCTAGCCATGGTCCTACCAGTAGTAGGCCTACTAGCAATGGGACCTAAGATGAAGTGGCATCAGTAGGGAAAGCAAACTCTTTTCAAATTAAAAACTATATAAGCATCTCAATACCTTGTGATACGGGAGATGGAGCCGGTGCAGCTGATAAATTCTTAAAATGGTGCCTTCGGGCTCTAAGAAATGAACTAAGTGATGTACTCATTGATTCTGAACACATTGCAATGAGTAAGAACATCACTTTTACATTAATAGTATTCCATTTCTTTGGAAGGGTTGGTACATAAGACATGGAAGGAATTTGGAAAAGGAAAGAATCTTAGATGGTCAGTTCATATGCCAATTAGGACGCGTTTATTTATTAAATTTCGAAACAATATTTTACATATCAATTCAACGGCAGAACATTTTATAAAAGAGGGACAAGTTATATGGAGAAACAGGAACAAAAAATAGAATCAGCCAATTCTAACAAGTTGTTATTACCATGTTCACTAGAACTCTTCCTTGCAGATGATGGCAGGGGTTGCTGAGATGGAGATAGGTAGATGGATTCTAAAGGAGTACCTGGACAAGGAAATGTTTCTCTATCAACAAAAATTCCGATGCATCATAATTTAAGGAGATAGAAGTTATACACCACAAAATGAAGCACCACAGATTCCCCCCATAGATGAAATAAACGCAAGAAAATACATTAACACTCATTTCAGCACTTGGCAAAGCATGTAAGCTAAGTAATGAAGTAGTAGGAAAGAAATGCGAGCAAAATTACCGAAATTAGTAGGAAGCAGAGTAAGCAGAGGAAGCAGAAAAAGGAGCATCTTCTCTCTCCAGAACGCAATTCACATACATCTTTGTCAAACAACCAAGCCGCCGCCACACAGTCGCTGTAGCAGGCCGAGGTTCCAGTGAAGCTCCTCCCGCCGACAAACACTCTTACTGACTTGGCGCCGGCGGCGTAGAGTTTGCATATCGATTTCGCACAGCAAAGCGAGAAATAGCACTAAACCCTAGCTGAAAAGCGGCAATGCGGGTGATTCCAGCGGGCAATTCATAGATCCACGAGGTGCGGCAGAGATCTAAAGGTAAGCTGGAGCAATGGGGGGAAATGGTGAGGAAAATGCAGAGAACAGTAGAAGAAATGGATCTCCAAAAAGCAGGAAGGAAAGTAAAGGAGTAAAAGCGATCTCGAAGGAGAGAAGAACTTTGGTGAGAGAGAGAAAAGGGAGGGAAGAGTGAGAGTGTGGGTGGTAGAGAGGTTTTAATGACGGTGGAGCCACCAGCACCCTGTCCTGCTGTTAAAATTTTTACGACTGTCTGCTGCACGAACAATTCCAGCGCGTGCCGATCACGCACCAATCGCAACGCTTCGCCAAAGGAGGAAAAACCCACTTTTGGGGGTCATTTGTCTTTTTGTAGTTTTAAGATTTTGGATGATTATTTTGTTCTTTTCTGATTATTTATTATTATTATTATTATTATTATTATAACTTAAAAAAATATTCTCTATACGACTTATAAAGACCATCTCTGACAGCACTTGCGAGTTGAGATCCAATATCTCACTTTTTTTTTTGTCCAATTGTGTACCATTTTCAATTCTTTTAAGTGCTTCTGTAATTCTTCTTCTAATTTATTGCGTTTTATTTATTTAAATATGTACTTTTTTTAGTTAAATTTGTACTTATTAGTATATAATCATTTTACTAGTGGTTGGAGTTGAAGTATGGTGCATGACTGAGATACTACACCCATATGCTCTACCACATTGTTTTTCGGCATTGTTCGAAGGTTTCCCACTTTCTTTTCCGCATTTTCATTAACTTTTGTTATATTTTGTTGTTTCAATTCTTGTTATAAATCAATATCAAATTTCAAATGAAAAAAATGACAAAAAAGATTTCGAATAATATCCTATATAATTTGATGGTAATAAGTTAAACTTGATGCCTCATCGAGGACATCCAAACGGTGCGACTTCCATTTTATAAGTATAAAGTTGGTTCAACTCCTCAACTCCCCTCCAGAGTCTAAAAAAAGAAGTTAAATGTGCTATGGAATTTAAACATAAATTTATAAATGTTACATAAATTATATTATAAAACTAAACTTTGTTCGATTTTAAGATCTTCCAATTTCCATTTAGACAATTAAAAATTACGGAGGCAATTCATGCTTCGAAATGTAATTCAAATAAAATTTACACATCATTGAGAATTTAAGATAAACAAATAAAATTTGAATATTCTAAAATATTAGTATTTCTTTAAGTTTTAGAATTTAGAGCATATAGCTAGAGAAGGATGGGGATGAAAACGATACTGATGAGGACATGATGGTAGTCCTAACTGGAGCGGATATTAATGAATGTAAATCAAAATTTGTTGTCACTTTGCTCACTTGGAAGTATGCAACAATTCACATGTTTTGTTATGCACAATTAGATGCCCTAACAAAATCACAACTTTTTTGTTGACTCAAGAGTAGTTATAGTTTCGTATCAAGTTGGTAAACGTTGGCGTTTTGGTCTTCTTGAACATCATCATCTATGTATCTCTCAAGACATATGGTTTAAACATCCTCCCATCCACCCTCAACATTTGTTTCATAATGTTAAAAAGCCACCTCATTTAATGTGTAAATCCATTAATATACCATATGGCATTTGTATTGGTCCTTCAAATAGTATATTCTTTTTAATTGTCGGCATATATTTTCTCCCTTTTGTACAAGAATTTTGCGATAAACAACTACTTTTTCTCTTTGGGGTGTTTTTGCACCGGAATAATTAGAATTTTTTGCTTTGGCATGGTGCTTTCTGAAAGAACATTGGGTATCTATGCGGTCAATCTTATGCAAGAAAATAAATTTTCATATTAATTTGAATGAAAAAACACAATTTGTTAAATATATTGGATTAATTGCGATGGAATTGTTGGAGATAATTCCTTATGTTTATATAGTGGCAATTTTCTCAGGTGGCTCTAAAACAAACAGATTCACGAACTAGGCAACAGTAGTAAATAGTTTGGGCTATAAATTTGGGCTAAATAACATGGTTTGACTTCATAAACCAGATTATTGGGCTATTGTCTTTCCGGCTGAGATTCAGTTTTGCGTATTTGGACTCGAATTTAATGTGTAAGAAATATCGGACCACAAAATAAAATATTTCGGCTTAATTTTGACTTTCATGCAATGCAATGTAGTAGTCTAATGTCTAACTAGGCACCACTTGTAGTTGTAACACTTATCAATTTCATCACATAAAAAATAAATAAAATAAAATTTTGCGGAATTAGTAACACACAAATTGGGGTCGCTGCTATATAGATCAAGTCATCAAACCATCATCTTCCCAAATTATTTTATTTTATTATTGTACAAGATTTTCGAATAGGTAATGACCCTTCTCTTTATGGATCAAATTCCACTACAATATTCTACGCGAATACGGACACTGTCACTATAACTCAAAATTCTTGTTTTTGGTTGATTAAGAGGAGATTTGAAGGCTATGTCACGGTGGATTCGAACCTGAAATTTTTAACATAAGACATTAATCATTCTACCATTAGGTCAAAAACACACACACGCAACATAAGACTATACTATTAGGTCACCACACACACAAACTCAATATTCTAAATACAATCCTCGATGGATACCTTTCACGGTCAAAATTAGCATAAAAAACCTTATATTGAGAGGGAAAAAAATATTTTGTCCCTAATTAATGACTTATTCTTCGTCGGAACGTTGATTGGTATTGTCACTTGCCAGTGTCGTATCTCCTAACGATGATAGACGACATAATGTTAAAATTTATTGCAATTTTGTGGACCTAATTATCGACAATCTACTATATTTTTAAGGGCATTAACTTTTAGTGATATTATGGATGGATAAATATAATCAAGCAATTCATCATTTGATAGATTGCCGAGGGATTGATAAATTTAAATTTGTTTAACCATTTTATCCTTTAAATAATCAATATGGAGTATATATATATATATATATATATATATATCTTATTATTCAAAAAAATGTATCGTCAAAATTCGCAGAAACCCATAACAAAAATCAATACAATATTCAAAATAAACTAATAAACATACATCCAACAACTTCAATATAAACCAAAGGTTTGCATACAAATAGTGGATGACTATAACTATCGAGTTTTAGGGAGAAAACACAGACACACAAACATGCACACACAATTCTAAGGAAACCAATTCATCATCATATAATTTCTCTCAACGCTAGTTGCACCACGACGAATGGAATGTGTAGAAGACCCTCAACTTCCGAATTAAAGCCTAATTTGCAAAGCGGCATACTCACGAATGGTTTTTACTCCTTTAAGAATCATTTCCAATAATGTTTTTGCCTTCTCAAATTCATCACTGACATGATGAAATTTCGCTGATTTTTCTAAATGTGAAATTAACTGCTCAACTTATTTGTTCCATAAATTTATAAATACACTTTTCAATACTTCCAGCACAACACGTCGACTAATAGAAAAACTAAAGAAATTCAAGAGAAATGCTTGAGCAGGAGACCTCCCACGACCTCTCCTAGATCGCCCCCAACCTTGACATTGGGCCTCTCATCGTGACACATTTTGATTGTTTCATCAAATTTCTTTAAACATTAAGATGAAAAAGAACATTATAAATTTTATTTTCATTTATCTATAAATAACAATCAATATTATATCATATTAATTGTTATATACAGATCGAATACAAATCTATCATCTTTTCCACATGTAATTAAGAGAATCCACACAATATTACGTAGTAGTCTTAGTCTTAGCAATAATTGACAACTTTTATTGAAATCTAATTAAATGGCTGCAATACAAAGGGCACGTGCTATATTGAGTCTGATTCGTTGCTTACCGATTGCAATCTTCTTTATTATTCAATCTCCATTTCGATGAAATTTTCTTCGACATATAAGACTCCTCCATAACGTGAAACTTTTAGAAATACAAAATTTGTATAGATTGATAAATAATTGATTATTATGAGTTTATAGATTGAGAAATGTTTGATTATAAGTTATACTCCATGTATGATGTGTTTTCTGAAAACAAACCATTGGTTGCTAGCTAGTAGCATATAAGTGCACTGGCCTGGGTTAGTAGTAAAAGATAATTAAATTCTCATCGTTATGTTTGTGCAAGTAAGTTCTCGATCACAATCCCATCGGCTCAATCTACATGTGAGGAACCGAACACCAATACTCGTGGAAGAGCGTGTTATCGAGCTCCGAAAGGTTGAGCAACATATAGACGGCCATGGCGATTGGAGGTAGAAGATGTAGAAGGGGTTGGCGAGGTTGCACGCGGGTTAAAAGGCATCAATGTTGAAGAGGTTCGACGACGAGGAGCGAGTGGTGGTAAGAGACATGTAGGTCTTGATCTAGAAGACGAGGAGGTGGTGTTCATCTAAATTTGACCATAAATCCCTAAAATCTATTTTATTTGCTAGGAAAAATATCCAAATACTACAATTTTATGTACATATATGGTGTTGTCGGGATGAGATCCAGTGTACGATATTTGGTATACCACTTTTATTTTTCTTTATTTTTTCAAATATTTTTTCCTCAATTTCATTTTTATATGTTTTAGTTTAATTATATAATTATTAACAAGGGTTCGTCCATTCAACTAGGATATATAATTATTTTTTGTCATTTAATTTCATTTTAAGTGATTCATAATTCATTTTTAGGATTGATAAATTCAAAATTAGGATATATAATATTTTTAAAATTTAATATTTTAAAAAAAAAGTTTAATATTATTCATAGTATTATAATAAAAATAAATTAAGAAAAAAATATTTTAAAAAATAAAGAAAAATGAAAGTGGTACATGAAGTGGTACACCAAATGTGGTACACTGGATCACATCCCGGTGTTGCCCATCCCAAAATATAAAACAAAAATGAAGAAAATGTGCCCTTAATTTTTTGGTCGGAGTTGATTTGACCGTTTAAACTTTGACCAATCTAGCCTATATAATGGAACGTTGGCTTCTTACTTGCAATAAAAAAAAACATAATAATGAAAATTAGTAGTAATATGTAACTAAAAACATAGAAATTAATTAAATATTAGCGACTGGATGATTGAGGTAGTTACCACATTAAACATGCTGAAAAAGTGTATTTTCCTTTGTTAAAAAAGGGCAAGATGAGGCACGGTGCCGGTGGATAAATAGTCTAGAAAGAAGTGGTGGTGTAGCCTTTGGGATATATGACATGGTTTGACCAGTCAAAAGGCACATTTAAAGTGTAGTTTGAATGGCAGTGTCATTGACCAATAATTAAATTTGACTGCCATTCTAATTCTACATCCCTAATTTCCTCATAAACAGACAATCAACCTAGCATTAACAAATTCAAAAGCAGCATGCATCATCACACATACATACCTTCATCATCATAAAAAATGCATTAATTAATTAATTAGTTGAACAAATAGCTAAGATGAGGATGAAGAAGAAGATGAATCAAACTTGTAGTGCTTATCGACGGCGATGGAGACATCCCAAGTGCAGCTGAGGCCCTTGGGAATAACAACGAGATCTCCAGCTCCGAATTCCACTGCTTCGCCCTCTGTGTTTTTAGGGTACACTTTCACTTTCCCTCTCACTAAATAGCACGTTTCTTGCGCCTCGAATTTCAGCTGGTATTTTCCGGGAGAGCAACCCCATCTTTTTTCATCATATTCAACCACATGTATTAGATATATATACATACATAATTTATCATCATAATTAGAGAGACAGAGAAAAAGGTAGGTAGGGCTTACTTGGGCCAAGATTTGATGCCGAGCTCAGAGAGGTGGGATGCAGAAGGGTTGCTTTGGACTATGATTTTCATACTTGATGATGATGATGACGATGATGAGTTTGGGGGTTCTTCTGCTGCCATCACCCTCTGCAAATTATCACCAAGATTGATGGAATGGAATTGTCTTCTTCTCTTTCAATTTGGGTTTTTTTTTTTAATTGTGAAATTCTATATCAAAGTGTAAGCTTTGACGATGCGGGGTTTCTTGATTAATTTGATGAGAAGGAATAGTAGTGGTGCAAGGGGTTTGATGGGTAAATTTAATCAATTAGAGCATCTACGCCATCTGCTCTTATATATAATTGTGTGTGTGTGTGTGTGTGTGTGTTGAGAAGATAGATAGGCAAAAGTTTTTTTTTTTTTTAATATATATTTGATTAAGGGAATTAGGGGTCACATGTATATAACTATATGTTATCTATACATTATGCTTTTCGCACTCTCTCTCACCATAAATATCCTTTGACCCATCACATCAGTTCCACCATGCCATGCTTGCTCAGTTCCAGTGTGTTGGACTTCTATATTAGTCGACTCTTATTATTCTCTTTTAATTTTAATTATAATAATAGTAATAAGATGAACTCACTTTTTCTTCATCAAATTTACCAATTTAATGAATAAGATCTATGTCTAAAGATTTTTTTAGACGAAGGTGAAGGTCAGTATGTAATAAATCTGCGAATTAATTATTCACGGATAACAATTCAGTTTTTTTTAAATTACTTCAACTATTTACTCGTTTGTGAATATATAAATCACTGTTTTAACATTTAATCACGTAAAAATGCTAGATACAATCATATGAACACTAGGAGTTGGTATAAAATTAATTGTTTTTCTGAATATCGGGTTTTACAAGCTACAGGCTTGTAAGTAAATTAATTCTTAAAAATAATATTCTGAATGGGCAGTATGCATATCATAATTGTTAAATAATTTATATATTTAATCTTTCACAGTTTTATTCGCATAAATAAAGTTTTCAAATCATATATCTTAATTAAAAAAAATGACCTTGCAAAGATTAAAAAAAAAAGTAGATACATATAGTAAATTCTTGGAATGAAACTTTTTAAGAAAAACCATGCACTTGTGTAATAAAACCATTAATTGATCAAATAAATAATAAATAGCTAAATGGCAAAAAATTGAGTTTATTTACGTGGGTCAGGGTGGGCTAGGCTTGGATTTCATAATTGTCTTTTTTCAGTCTTGCATTTATGAATTGAAAAGGTTTTCTTTAGATGGATTATACGTATTCTATTAGTATTAGTAAAACATAACACAAATTTTTTATCTTGTTAAATCCAAAAATAAATTAATTTTCAAGACATTAATTCACTTTTACGATGATACCCTTGTCATGACTTTTTGAAAAAAGGGAAACAAAGAAAAAAAACACGAGATCGTGAAATTCATTTAGATCGTCCAAATTTTAACTAGCTAGTACGTACAGTATAACATAATTAAGGCACGTGTACAGTGTAACCCAATCCTGAATATATCACATCGACCAAATTGATTATTCTATTTGTGATTTTGAAGGAATTAGTTAAAAGAATGAAAATAAATATTGAAAGATTCCATCAAATAATAGGTATAATTAATTGATGGAAAAGTAGGTTTCGTGTTACAAACTGTTACAAACAATTAGAAGGTAATTAAAATTTGAAATTTGGTTGAGTTTATCATAATCATAAGTTTATTGTGTTTCATCCATTTTGGAGCGAAAAATATGTAAGTTCTGAAAAATATGTAAGAGGACATTTTACATGGTGATTTTAGCACTTAAGATCTTTTTTTTTCTAACAATATTAATTGTTAGTAGTTAGTTCATCAAGCATCGAACACTCCAAAAAATCATCACCAAACCTCCTTATAACTCCAAGAAAATTCGTTCCCAAAGGGAATCAAACCCGGGTCTTCCACTAAGGGAGGAACCCGATGGCCAGTGGGCTAAGCCCCTGGTTCTTAAGATCATTTTAATTTCGGGATTCCACTATTATTTTCTAAAATTAGGTGTTCAATTTCTTTTATTTAATGTTAATATTTTGTGGTTTGGTTTAATTTTAAGATTAATTCAATTAGACTTTATAATTATTTTATATTTAATTTACTTTCGTAATTAAAAATAATGAATTGGATTGGTTATTTAATTTTAAGATGTAAATTCATGTTCATCTAACACATTGCTGTTTATATGATAATCCCACGTGACTTATAAGCTTATGATTCATATTAGAAACCTTTATAGGTTCATGATTCATAGTAATTAGTAATTGTCAAGTGGACATTATGTTTGAAGAATTACAAACTAGACCAAAATTGATTAAAAACTGCATTCAGAGATTTTAAATAAGATATTCAATCGATGAAATTGAAGACTGTTTAACAATTATAGTATATTTGAGTGGGGAAGAATTATTTGGCAGCAACCTACCCCGAACAGAGGTTTGGAGATATTATTGCAATTTACAATGGAGATGAGACGGATAAAATTGTGGATAGGATTTCTTCGGTCAAGGGGTTGACTGAGGATGAATAAACACACGTGGCGTAGCGCGACTTGCTGCTGCTTACTAATGTTTGGCCACAGCCGTACTACTTTCAAGATGATAGTTTCTTCCCTTAAATAAAGAAAATAAAAAGGACTTATCCTTCGTTAATTTCCGGCCAGCTGGGAATTAAATAAAACCTGCTATCATAATATTGGTGATTAAATTTGAAAATGCAAACTGAAAAGAAGGACGATATCTAAATCTAGTTCTTAAAATAAATTTAGCAAAAATTCTTGTAGCTCGATGTATATATACATCATCTTATAATTAAGGGCGATGAGGATAGGAAGGGAATACATCTTGAAGTGTGACGTGCAAGAATTTAAGAAAAATAAGGAAAGATAAAACAATGTTAGAATTTCCAACCAATGTTTTTAATTTTGGATCAATCATTAAACCGGTCACTTAGGAACGGACGAGCGGGACTAAGAGAACATGAGTCATCTGTAAAACTTTAAACTTAGGCGGAATATTTTTGAAAGGTGGTGTTGTGGAGATTAAGAATTTTTTTGTTAAATGTGAGGTGCATGTGTGATTCATATCATATGAGGTTTATATATTTTTTGTGTGTAAGTTTTTGCTAAAAAGCAAAACAATACAAGATTAATGGAACGATCCAATAAGAAAAGCGAAATGAATAAGACGGAGGTATTAGTTTTTGTCAAAATTAATATAAAAAAAACTAATACGTTACTTAAAATATATATAATCGATTTTTTATATAATCTAAAAATACTACTACTTTATATATAAAGACTTATTAGACGAGATCTAATTGAATTTTCTTAAATAATCCAAAAGGTTCGAGAAAAAAATAAAATATATATACTATAATTTATCATTCATTTTTATATAATTATGATTAATATATAGGAACCAAAGCACTTAAGACTTCAATTTGGTTTTGTTTAAAAATGTTGATTTAGACTTGCTGAGGAATATTTGATGCATCTTTTTACTTTGAGCTTATTTGATGAGACTTAAAGCTCGTTAGAAAAGGGCCTTAGCAAAGAATACTTATATTCGATCCAATACGAAGAAAAAAATCCTAAAATATCCAATATATAAGTGAAAAGCGGGGTTGAAGGGCTCAAAGAATATATGATGAAATATATTGATTCAATTCAATAATCTATACTATACTTAAATGTGGAACCAAATTGAAAAATTGATTTGAAATCAATTTCAATTTTGATGGCAATTTTGTAGTTTCTTCCAAATTGATGGTTTAT
>JAYJMF010000001.1:5453568-5473057 GCA_036873715.1 Salvia sclarea | reverse complement strand
CAGAAGACTTCAGTCTTCAATCTTCAGCTTCAGTCTTCAGCTTCGGTCTTCAGCTTCGGTCTTCAGCTTCGGTCTTCAGCTTCGGTCTTCAGCTTGCCAAAACTATTCTAAAGACCAAAACATGTAGGTCTTCAAAGACAAATTCTAAGACATATCAGGAGGTTTTGGGATCATTAAAACATTATAACACTTTACATATATTTTCCCAACAAACATTTACTACATTTGTTTACTTTTAACATTTATACATTTGGTAAATTATACCAGTACTACATAATAAATTTTAAACTCATTTCAAATAAATTCAAACACACCTGATAAAAGAGCATAAAGGACGAATAAGAACACTGGAAATTTCATCATCTTGGGCCACCGATTCTTAATTTATCCACAGAATAATTAGAAGACTGAAATGATGGATATTTATTAGGGATTGTTCAGCAATCATTTTATAGACGGAAGGGATTGTTCAACAATCACTTAAATTCAACCAAACCCAGAACTCAATTGTATTTATTGATATTTTCTTTTCCATGCAAAGGTAAATTTTATTAAATAAGCGATCAGGTCTCACTTGCAGATATTCCAACATTAATATTTTCTCCATCCCAAAGAAATTTGTCCTATTTTCAAATACCTATAAAAGTTGTAATATTTTCGCTTTGGGATACATTTATTACTCACACAATGTTAAATAATATTTAATTTGTTCCAAAAATATTGACCTATTTCTTTTGTGCATAGAAACTAAGGAGGAGGAAAAATAATGTAAAATTGTATAAATTAAATGATGATATAAATATGGGTTATTGTTCACTCATGACCTAACATTTGCTCTAATAGTTACTTTATGGCCTAACCTTTGAGAATTTACAAAAATGACATAATCTTTGTTCATTTAATACATTTATACCATACGCCATTGACCCTACTTTTAGGCTTAATTCCGACCACATCGGTGATCGGATGATGAAGTGCAACATATCATTGGAAAGTTTTCTAAGTGTATAATCTATGAGGATTTTGTTTCATGGTGTTTGGTGTGACCTTTTCAAATGCAATTTTAATGATAAACATGCATTGTCAGAAATAGCGTAGTAAACTTTCGAGCTCAAATCGACGGGCTCGATGTGAGGGTTTTGACATTTTTATTTTATTTTAAGTTTTATCAATAAATAGATTATCAATTAACATTATTTGAACCAAGCCGAAACAGGTACACTTTGCTATTTTAAAAAAATACAAAACAATGTCGATTTTATACTTGACAAAACTATTCGTCCACGTAAGAGTTTGTTGGTCTTAATTACACTTTCGTCAACGACGCATGCTATAAATTAGGTTGTGCCATTTTTTTAACTTCTCAAAGGTTAGGCTGTAAAGTAACTATGAGTGCAAAGGTTAGGCCATAAATATATAATAACCCTATAAATTACTCCCTTTGTCCTATCATTCTCGGCTCATATTCCTTTTTGGGGTTTCCCAATATTATTGGCTCGTTTTCTTTTTGAGACATCTTTATTAGCCAAACAACTTTAAATATGAGCCAAGAGTAATGCGATGGAGGGAGTATATTATTAAAGTTGTGTGAGTAATAAAAGTTTTCCAAAAATAAAAAACAGACCAATATTGTTGGGATACCTAATACAGAAAACATGTCAATATCTTTGGGACAGAAGGAGTATATTTTTCTATTATTACTCTATGCAATTTTACTTTTTTTTTCAATCCTTCTAAAATCTCGTACCCAGAAGTAGGTCAACTTCTATGGGACGGAGGGTTTTTCAAAGTTAGTCGGTCCCTCTGTTCTTTTGTCCCATTTCTTTCGAACGATTTTGATAGCTCCTCGACATTTCCTGAGCCGCTTCCGCTGCCTCCCTTCTCCGTAGATTCTCATTCTCCGCAATATTTTTGTGCAATCGACTTTATGTTTTGTCCATGCACTCTTTTAGCCTCGCGCTCGCCTCAGGGTCGACCCTGGCTAATTAAGAGCCAAATGCCCCAAATATAACTATCCCCAAATACTTATGGGTCTCTTCAAAAAAAAATTATAAGTATTATATTTGGGATGTTAATGATCTTTTTTTTTCTTAATTATGCTCACCAATTGTTTGTCATATTGTAGATTAGATAGGGTTTAAGGAAAAAGTTGGTAGCGTGAGAGTGAGATAAAGTAGATTTTAAATGTGTCGTCGATATTTTGAGTTGTGGATCCTATTATTATAAATGGTATGTGAAACTTTTTTTTATGGATGGATTAAATAGGAATTATTGTGGTAAACAATTGATGGGTTAAGGGAATAGTTTTTTAGCAAATTGATGGAGATAAAGATATGCTTGTTATTATTTAATTATATCATTTACTT
The DNA here is from genome assembly GCA_036873715.1 of Salvia sclarea. Taxonomy (NCBI): domain Eukaryota; kingdom Viridiplantae; phylum Streptophyta; class Magnoliopsida; order Lamiales; family Lamiaceae; genus Salvia; species Salvia sclarea. The sequence continues at coordinate 5,470,691 of JAYJMF010000001.1, read as the reverse complement.
TTCTTTCCATGTAATTAGTATTCTTATAGGCTCATAAATAAGAGTTTTTATTATGTATTTTTAGGAGTTGGATTTTGATTAATGAAAAGTTAGGGTCTATTTCCCCTTCTTTTATATTCTTCCCGTATTCATATAGAATCAATGGATTTTTCACTTTTATCTGCATTTGCTTTAGGTATTCTTTGAATCAACGAATGTATTCGTCTATTAGTTTCACGTTGTTGCTGCTTCAGTTGGTATTTAGAGTCTTCCTACGTTCCTCATATGCGATGTATCCTTTTGATTCCTTTTCCGCAGATGAATATTCTTGCATCACATATTATGAAGGACCACCATACGACGATGATGATGTAGTTGACGAGTTACCAAAATGCACTCGATGGGAGATAAAAACTTCAAGTTTGATGATCCCGTTGCCATTATACTCTCTTGTGGATTATTTTGGTCCTCCGTTATGTGATAAAGCACCATTCAATTATGATATGTGTTATTCTTGTCCTCCAATATATGATGAAGAAATATTAGCATATATACGTATGGAGTATCTTATTCGTACCATCACTAAGAATGATTTTGGTAGTTTTAATTTTGAACTTGTCTTGGCCTCGCTATGCAGTGCCATGGATACATATTGTAATGTAACTATTCATCGACTTGTATATTGACTTTCAAGTTCAAACGAGTATGTATTTTGGGAGTTAAATTTTGATTAATGAAAAGTTAGGGTTTATCTCCCATTTTTGTGTGTTCTTTCGGTATCCATATAGAATCAACAAATTTTCACTTTTATCTGTGTTTGCTTTCGGTATACTTTAAATCAATGATTTGAGATATACTATAATTTTGATAAACTCAAAAGACATAAGAATAGCATTGGCCATATGAATAATATGAGAACCTGGGTTGATCTACATATAAGATTAAAAAATAATTAAACAATTGATAAATGCATGGGCATCAAGAAAGAGAAGGAACATCGGAAGCTAGTTTTAGTAGGGATTATTATTGTTGTGAAATGCTCGCGCGTAACTTTGCTATGATGAGAAGATTTACCAAAATAATAATGGTAATCTTTTGGGTTTACTTGAATTAATTATAAAGCTTGATTTGGTAAAGTAAGAGTACTTAAAAATTATGCTATATTTTGCAGGAGAGATGCTTCTTGAAGCTTCACTTATTGAATGCTCCATTTTTTTTTCTTTTGCTAGGCCCCTCGAAATTTCAAGGCTGTTATGGCTATCTCTCCTTCGATTCCCCAACTATTTGCTTTAGGTAAATCGCCTCTGAACCAACTTAGTTTAAAGATTTATATAGTGATCGCTCTCCTCCCTCATTCCAGATGATTCTGACTCTGCCAGTTTGAGCATGTGTTCACCAGCCGACTTATTTGGTTTTTCGTTGTCAAAATATTATCTAAAATTTAATGTTATAGTCATAATATATATTATACTACTAGTATACTATTTTAGTTTTTTATATAAAAATTGACATCTTTTTGTTCCTTGATTATTATTATGATCCATCATTAGTGTAATACTAGTAACATAAAAAATCGAGTATTTGATCACTCAAATTCTGGAAATAGGAAAATAGGAGCAAGGCCAGCAGCATAGTGGGCCGTAAAATGACCAATAATTTAACAAAAAAAATTATCATCGTTTTTGTCCACTCGTTATACATTGCTATCGGGCGCCTCCTCTCGTCACTCTCTCACTCTGCTGTGATTTTCTCTCTCCATCATCAATGGCTACTCAAGGTCAAGTCATTACTTGCAAAGGTATCGATCTCTTCTCTTTCCTTGTGTTTCTCCGCCCCTCAATTGAGTATTTTGTTGATTAATTCTAATAAAATTTGTAGCCGCGGTGGCCTGGGAACCCAATAAACCTCTGGTGATCGAAGAGGTGCAGGTGGCGCCGCCGCAAGCCGGAGAGGTCAGAATCAAAATCCTCTTCACCGCTCTCTGTCATACAGATGCCTACACCTGGAGCGGCAAGGTAATCGCTACTGTCTCTGTGTGTGTGTGTGTGTGTGTCGGCGCACACAGATAAGGAAAATGTTACTCCACTTGATTAGGTATTCATTTTCCGAAGATTCATAAGGAGCTTTCTTGTATTGATCCGAAATGTGGAATTTGTGATATATATATATATATTTATATAAGTTTGATTGCTGATTGCTTGTTATGGAGTAATATTTGCCTGCTATCAATTTGTGTGTTTTAAGTCTGTACTACTTAATGGTAGCTTGGATCATTGTCAGTGCTCGGACATGGTGCCTTATAATTCAATAAAGCTCTAGAAAGGAAGGAAAAAGTAGATAGTAGGGACTAGGGAGAGAAATTACAAGCATAATTCTATCCACGGCCAATCTGATGTTTGGTTATCTCCGTTGCAGGATCCCGAAGGTCTCTTCCCATGCATCCTTGGTCATGAAGCTGCTGGGTATGTTAATGCTAAGATCTAAGGAACCATTAGCTTTTCTGACTTTGCACTCTTATGTGATTGAGAAATATTGACTTAGCATTGGATACATTTTCCTATTGGGATCTCAGGATAGTTGAGAGTGTTGGTGAAGGTGTGACTGATGTACAACCGGGCGATCATGTTATCCCATGTTATCAGGCTGAGTGTGGGGAATGCAAGTTTTGCAAATCGGGAAAGACAAATCTCTGTGGGAAAGTTAGGGCAGCTACTGGAGTTGGAGTTATGATGACTGACCGCAAAAGCCGCTTTTCAATCAACGGAAAGCCTATCTATCATTTCATGGGCACATCAACATTTAGTCAGTACACTGTTGTGCATGATGTTAGCGTTGCCAAAATTGACCCTGCAGCTCCATTGGAGAAAGTGTGTCTGCTCGGTTGTGGTGTTCCAACAGGCAAGCATCTTTCGTATGCTCTAGTTGGATATGAATAAGTTATTGTCTTTTAACTAGCATTCATGTTGTCTATGAATACCGGAAATGCTAGATTGGCTGACACCTTAAATTGAATTTAATTAGAGCTTACTCATAAAGTCTTTCTTTTGGTGAACTTAAACAAACTTTTATGACTAACATATCACATCACAGCCATCAATTTTTTAATCTTTGTGCATATTAATTTCATATAGGTCTTGGAGCTGTTTGGAATACTGCAAAAGTAGAACAAGGTTCCATAGTTGCTATATTTGGCCTTGGCACTGTTGGACTTGCTGTGAGTTTTCTATAGTGTGATTGAATTCTTGGCCTGATCATACAACAAAGATGATGAATACTTCTAATTCAGGTGGCAGAGGGTGCAAAAGCTGCTGGAGCTTCTCGTATCATTGGGATAGATATTGACACCAAAAAGTTTGATAGAGGTACTTCACCTTCTTTACCGTACCAATATATATACATCTAGTATCATAGCTCTAATTTAATTTCTTATGCCATCAATTAGATTTTAGGGGCACATGATATATTTTGGGTGGTAAGTGTTTTTTGTTCTTGTTGATATGTAATTTTTTTATGTAAGAATAAGATTTAGGTCCTCGTTTTCTTTGGGGAAAAGATGTAGCAAATGCAACTTCAGGATTTTCTCATGCTATAAAGGAAGCTGCTTGTCTAGAAACATGCTGATACAAAACAGCTTTTAAATTTTACATTTTGTCTTGAGAAAATAGAGATCCTACTTCTCTACTTGTGGTATCTCTTGGTGATTTTTCTCAGATTCTTGTCATATTTTAGCGTATGTTCTGTTTTTACTAATCAGATTATGAAAATGAAAACTGATGCAGACTGTCATTTGCTTGAAGAACCAATAATTATGTTATAGTGACTTCTTCCAATGTAAAAAATGATCTGCTTGTTGTTTGGTCTAGAGTATCATAGCTCTAGAAAACAGAAAATTAATTGAGGGTCATGTTGTTTGTCTCCCAATTCTCATAATTACCTAGCAACCAGTATTAACAAAATTGCTAACTCTTATTCCTGATCTTGCTGTAAATTGTGGTGCACAGCGAAGGATTTTGGGGTAACTGAATTCATCAACCCAAAGGACCACGAGAAACCAATCCAGCAGGTCATTGTGGATCTAACAGACGGTGGTGTTGACTATAGTTTTGAATGCATTGGCAATGTGGGTGTAATGAGATCTGCTTTAGAATGCTGCCATAAGGTACCTCATCAAATTCGAAATTACCACATTATTGTATATTATTATAGGAACATGCAAGAATTACTGATCTTGCAAATAAATCATTTAGGGTTGGGGAACATCAGTTATTGTGGGCGTTGCAGCTTCTGGTCAAGAGATCTCCACCCGTCCATTTCAGCTGGTGACTGGCCGTGTCTGGAAGGGCACAGCATTTGGCGGTTTCAAAAGCCGTTCACAAGTACCTTGGCTTGTCGACAAGTATCTAAAGAAAGTAAGTGCATCCTTCGTACCCCCAAACTATCGCGTACCTTATCCACGTCTCTCTTAGATCTGCCTTCTCACAATATTTCTTACCATCTTTCAGGAAATCAAGGTTGATGAGTACATCACCCACAATTCGACTCTGCCTGAGATCAACAAAGCCTTCGATATGATGCACGAGGGAATGTGCCTCCGCGTGGTGCTTGACATGTTCGTGTAAGGATTACACGTGCTGCGGTTAAAAAATCATGTCTGCCTTTATGAACCATCGTTACCCTCCCTTTGCTAGGGACAACTTGTAGTTATGAACTACATTATGAAATCCTATTGCTCGAATGTTAAGAGTGTCTCCTTTTGTTGTTACTGTGGTTGATGCTTCCTATTTCCTCTCATTTTGGTGTAATACTATTATCCTTTGCTTTCTGAAAAAACTGTTCGCACCATCAAATAATTGGAGGCTGCCAGTCACGTTATCCATCCATTTAGGATTATTAACCAAGCTTTAAACAATTGGGACCAAGGAAAAATAGAAAAACATGCCGAGAGATAACTCATCAACCAAGCTCTTGATCTCAATAAAATTCCAAGAAATTGCGAGATCTTAAACAATTACCTCTTCATTCACTACAAAGATCTTATACAATATGACAAGATAACCTCTTCACACTTGGTCCTAATGTAGAGACTTAGTGTGCCTTCATTTCAAGATCTTCACTAGAAACAATTAACTAAAAATCTACGAGATCTTAAAATAAAGTAAAATGAAAGAAATGGAAAAACTTCCTACTGTACAGAAAACCTTGATACGAGGCATATTGTGTGCTTAGTTTACAAAAAGAGAATGCCAAAGAATCGAGCAGACTAAGTTAACATCATCAGAAACATGATTCCTTCCCGTCTGATGCATTTTGGTCAGCACCACGAAAATATTAAATATCAAACAGGGTACCTGTATCTGCAAAAGCAGTTTCAGGTGAGTATATGTTCCAGTTGGTTGATGAAGCAGCAGCTTCCACAGCCCCTGTAAATGACTGATTTTCAGACATCCAACTATCAAGAAAATGAAAGTCGAATAGGCTAGGATCTCTACTTTCAGGAAACTGGCAGTCTGCATCATTTGTTGGGGAGGTATATGCAGCTAGTCCAGCACTCTGTTGAGGGGGATTGTCCAGAGTCGAGGGTGTTATGCTCGGCTGATCATGTTGTACATTTTGTACATGTGATATCTCAGCTGGTGCCCCGCTTGGATATTGTGATTGCTCTGCATGAATCTGCGTATTGCCATGGTTGACAGAGGAATCACAAAAGAAGCCAAAATCTGCTGGACTTGAACCTATACCATTAGTATGAAACAGATGCTGGACCTCATTTTGGCCACACGTCAACGAGGAAGTAGGATTACTTTGTTGTTGCAGTTGAGCAGAGTCATTTTCAAAGTCATTACCCGCACTGGAGCATGAGGAGACTGTGGATATTGAATGCAATTGATCTGGAAAAGTAGTGCCAGCATCTGACTGCCAGGAATCAACAGTCTGAGAAGGTACATGGTTGTCGGGCGCAAATGCAGCGTAGGGTTTAGGGGCAGCGGAACTATTGATGTTTCCCAGACTTGGCTGAGGATATGTGTAGGGTTGCAACGGTAGTGACCCCAGAGAGCTTCCATTCACAGATGGTTGAGAAGGCATTTGAGATTGGTGCAGTATCAAAGCTGGATTTGGGCTGCATGAATATGGCTGGGAGTTTATTTGGGGTTGAGATGGTAAGTAGTTTCCACGCCTAGCAACCATAGTATGACGAGAAGATAATCCGGCAGCCTGACTTCCAAAGGCATGCTGATTTGAACCATGAGACCCATTTGTCACAGTAGCCTGGGGTGCAGGATGCCTATTGAGAGGTGGGTCTCTAGATGATTGAGACCTATACGGATGCCTATTATTTATAGAACCCCCGACCCGCTTGAAGACTGCACGATGGGGGGGCAGAGGATTTTGAATTCCTACGTAGTGGTTTTTTATCCCAGGAGAAACCCTTGGAGCAACAGCGATAGGAGTTCTAGGGTGTGACTGCACTGAGGCTAACTGTGATTGAGGGTTATATCTAGGAGCAACATACCCAGGCGGTTGGCTTCTTACTCGGTTCATCACATTTGGCAAAGCAACATTGGATGGCAGAACACAAGGACGGATTGCAGGCTTAAGACCCGGATTCTGAGGAAAAGAGTTTGGTTGTGATGGAGCACATCCCGGTACTTGAATTGATTGGAAAAATGAGTCTATACGATTTGTAATCGTACTGCGAGTAGCTGACACAGGCTTATCACCCTTCTTCACATGCTTCCGCTCTCCTTTCCAATATTCCTCTTTATCACTTGCATGGCAATGATCAATACTGCTAACGCCGGTGCCCCAATGGAGACATGGAGCCAGTGAGTCACACACATAACAATGACACTGAAATTAAGGAATTCATAAATCAAAGATGGGAGCTATCTACTACGAATTAGACGGATCGTGATATTAAAATAATAAATTACCTGGCCACAATGGACCTCATGTGGAGTAGAAGCAAAGAGATACTTAGCACAAAGATGCCTAGGGTGAGGAAAGTCTCTGCATGCAATCTGTCATTCAAAGATAAGAAGAAAAATTTATTTTAACTTATATCCGTGCAAATTAAGCCAAAGAACAACAGCATAGTATTTTCTAAGACAAAATGATTCAGTCACCAATTAGCAGATATGATAGAGACCTCACATATACCAAATAAATAACCATTAGAGTCATACATTTTAGTTCACAAAGCTTTAACTGAATCCGAAGAAAAGTAATGACTATATCTATATGTTAGACATCAATTTATTTGATTATCAGTTTGAGAAGTTAGTTCCCTACTTTTCACATTCATAGCAAATATACTCAGGAAGTGGGAAAACTGCAGCTACTACTGTTGGCTACCAAAGAAACATGATACTTCACTTAGACAAAAACTTCTTTACCCGAACACACAATGCATTTACTAGCATCAGAACCGAAACCCTTTTTTTTTAATCACCAATTGAATGGTAATATAAACAACAATATCTCAATCAAAAGTACCATGCTCAATAAAAACATAGCCATACTTAAAGACCGCGAATCAATTTCTCCAAAATTCCCACCAAGGTCCATCCTTTTCGAATCTGAAGCAGAGATATCGAGCTTCACAAGACACAAACAATGCAAACCATAGAAACCAAGGTAAATGATATATTCAACACTCTTCTCACAATCCAACAAATTGCAGTGATATTCATGCTTGTTAAGCCAAGGTAATATCACATTCTGGTATGTGTATGACTAAAACATCATATCACTTACTTAAACAACTAAATAAGGAGTAATCAGTAAAGATAACTAAGGAAGTAACCGGATTAAGAAGTAACCAAACGAGGACCGACCATATTTAAAGAGTCAAATCATGGATAAATTGGAAAAGAATCCATACCTCGCCCTTCTCACCGACAATCTTCAGATCATCGGAATCATCGTCGTCAGATGCCTTATTATTCACGACGACAACCGGATTGTCCGGGTCGCCATCCAAAACCACACAATCATCATCACCTTCGTCATCAAGAGCAACCTTTGCCGACAGCTTCACAGACTCTGATCTTGATTTCTTAGGAGTTTTCGGGAACAGTTCACTTAGGAAAACGACGTCGTCGGAGTCATCATCTATATTTCCGCCCACCTCAACCAATAGCTTGGACAACCAATCGCCGTCATCCTTATCGCCAAATTCGCCGCCGCCGCCTTTTCTGGCGTCTCCGAAAACCGTCTCCTCGTCGGAGCTTATATCCAGCACCAACGGAGCCGGATTTCCCATGGAGAAAATTCTCTAATTCTCAACAGCTTCGCTGAAATTCGAAAAAGCTCATCCTTTTCACTCAATAATGAACCCAATTTAACCCCAAAGCACCAATACAGTGAAGGGGGGAATCAGACAAACAAACAGAACAAAAATTGGGCGATTAAAATCTACTGCAGACTGCAGTGATAAATAAAGAGACAAGAATTGTATATAAAAGTAGTATCAGTGAGAGACTAATTGGAAGAGGGAAATACAGATATAGAGAAGTAGGCGTGATGGGAGAGAAAAGTAGTACAAATTGAAGGTAGAAACCCTAACACCCAGAATTGGGAATGGCTCTTGTTTGGAGTGTGGAGACCAAGACTTGTTCAGTCATTCCCAAAGCCGTTTCTCTTTTGGTTTATTTGCAACTATTCTTTATACTTTTCTAATTAATCAAATTTTAGGGTAAATTATCAGAATCCCTAAGCATGAAGTAAGCCTAAATAAACTCTTTTTTGATGCTATAATTGTTGACGTTCCTTCTATATATATATATATATCCCTCCTTCCTACTATCACGCTAAATTCGTTTTGTGCAAATTTTTTGTTTATTGATTTTAACTTTTGAAACATCGACTCACTAAAAAAAAAAACATTAACGATAAGAACTGGCTACAATTTTATCCTATTTATTTGTCCTCATGTTTTCCTCCATTTCGGCTTACCCTTCAAAGTGGTAAATGAAAATTAATAGTATAACAAAATATGCTACTTCATTTATTTTGAGTTAGACAAATTCCATCTTAAGATTTTACAATCTACATTTACTTATTTTAAACTACTATCTAAAGGTAGAGTTTTGGCCTTTTGGCTGAAAGAACAAAGATTATAGTCCGATTTAATAGCTCTAATTACACCAGAAGTTTGTTAGTCTGTTTAGTAATTTCTCGTTTTAAACTACTTTTGGTTATTTCAACATAACTATCTCAGGGTTGTAAACATTAGAGACCTTATGAGAATATAGTACATTTCACTTTCTCTTAGTGACGAAAGAAAAGGCAGTTCGTGGTTGTTGAGTGGCAGAGCTAAGAGAGGAGCTTTAACAACCAATTATTTTTTCCTTTAATTCTTGCAAAATTATAAAGAGTAGTGCTATTCGGACATAGTATGTCCAGCCATACAATAGATCTTTTTTGCAAATCGAATCAATTCAAATTAGAATCGAGTTATCTAAAAAATGAATAATATTATTCTTAAAATACCTTTACATATATTCATTTTTCATTTATTTATTTTTAAAAAAAGAGATTAATATCTAATATAGTATTAAAACTATGCAAGGGAATAATTACATAGAGAAATTTAAATTTAAAATTTTCAATTTCAATTTGAAACCAAATTTTAAATGTGAAAAAGGATAAAATTAAAATATAATTAATAAATTAAGTTTTGAATTTAAATTACTAATAATTTATGAAGATTATACATTAAAATAGCCTTGTATGGCTGGCCATAGTATGTCCGAATAGCATTATTGAATTATAAAATTGTCGGTATCTTGTTGTTCAAAAATCTCCACCTTTGGAAAAATGACTTCCTAAAAAGTATTAATGGTGTTTCATGTCCTCTCTCATCTTTCATAACAAATATTCAAATTTGTTCTCTTTTATAATAAACATTTAGTATTCAAATTGCCCTTGATATTGGGTTGCATTGTTTTTAGCATAAAATCTTATACTTTCTAACACAATTATATTTATGTCAGAAAAATGTAAGGAAAAAATAGCTTGTCGCCCATGTACTCAAGGTTGCCGAGACTCGACAACCTCAAATTGCCAACAAGTTTAAGGTTGTTGACTCTCCGCAACCTCAAAATGGTGGCAAGTTGAGGTTTCCAAATCTCCGCAACGTCAAAATGTCGATTCGACAACCTCACATTGACAACAAACTATTTTTTTCTTACATATTTTTTGATAAATAAAATTATGCCAAACTTTTATCTTGCACACACATTTATGCAGGATAATTTAGTCGGTTAGGACAAAATGAATGTTACACAAAAAAAGAAAGAAAGAAAGATGATGCTTATAAAACAGGGCAACCCCTTCTAGAAATCACAATACCCACCACGAAAAAGTCCAATCTGATGGTCAGTGTAAAAGGGTTGTGATATTATTGTTGATTGCGACAAACTGAAATTCTAAAGATGACAATTAGAGAGTGATTGAGAGTTAGATTATGATGATTTTGAATCTTTGATAGCAAAAGTGAAGCAGGCGAAATAGAGTTAATTAGCCGAAGCAAGAGCAGAGTCAAGTTTGATATAAGATAACAATAATAATAATTCACATTTTATGATAGGCATCACATTCCATGCAAATGAGGCTATACTTATGAATGTTAGGTAAGAGCATACAAATGTTGTCATTTGAAACCGAGGTCAAATGAAGCAAGGAGAATATGAGCCAAATGTCAAACAACATTATGTTCATTTTCACATCATTCATACCCAATGATGGTAAACACAGGGCTTTGATGGTTGAAAGTCTGAAAATATCTTCTCTTTATGATGAGAAACAAATGAAATTAAATGTCTCTTAATAGTTTAAGATCAAGTATGCATATTTAGGAGCCAATTGTAAAGACAAAGAAAATGAACAAATCAAGGCAACACTGCCGAGTTGTAAAGGATATATATATCAGAAAATGTCAAATATGTGTATTACAAGTTACTCATTTGCTCGACAGTTACTACAAATCAAATACATGTCTAGTAGAACATCACTTGTAAAGCCCGAAACCAGATTTTGGCCCCATTTGTTCACTAACAACCAACATCAGTTCATCACCACTTATTTCTCATCATCCTCCGAATCTGATTTCGCGAAGACCGTATCGGGCTGTGTCTCTGCGTAGGCGGGAGCGATATATTTGGGATCTTTTTTAGCAGCATCAGCGTATTTGAGAATAGCTTCTCTAGGATCTTCATCCATCCACGTTTCTTTAATCATGCCCCCTTGCTGCAACAGAAGATGAAACATGTGAGCACTAGTTTCTCGAAAGTGACTTTGTTCGAGTACGAGTAAAGCCACGTTACCTTAAGGAGGTACTGCGTCAGCAGACTTCCAGTGGTCGAACCAACTCTTCCGCCATGGCCTGGCCCCGTCATGGGTAGCTCCGGTTTGTGGGACTTGACTGGGTCCTTCAGTGTCTTCTCGCGCTGACGTTTACGGCTCGGCTGATCTCTGAATAATGGCAGTGCGTGCGGATTGTGGATGACGGGTTGTGCCTGGAAATCGTCGAGAGACTTCTTCCGTGGTGCACGTGCAACACACACGAGTGCTCCCCTCTCACTGATCGTCGGATCATACAGTATGTGAGTTCCTCCTTCGTGTCTGTCCCCTACCGTTGCTAAAATCTGCAGAGTTTGAGATCAAAGATTAGAAATGCTGAGTTGAAAAGAAAAAATAACTGCAGTAAGGCATCCAAGAATTGGATTCTTTTTGTAACTAATAGGATGCATGAAATGTTTGGATTCTAAAAAATTTGAGTATTGATAAGGTATGATGACATAGTTGCCGCAGTGAAGGATTTCGGACTATAAAGTCCACTGACATTACCTGATTAATCTTTGGATGCCACGCACACTGAACGACGCTATATGTGGGGGATATTCCAACTCTTGAGACCATTTCCATTTTTCTTCTGTCGTAAAAACATAGCAGACTGCCTGTTGTGCTATTCTTTTCGACTGATGTTCCGGTCAAAAAGAGTTGTTCATCAGGGCTGAATGCAATATTTGTCTGAGCATAATGGTTTGGAAGATCGTCAAAAACACTAAGAGCCTTCTTCATTTGACGTAAATCCCAGACCTAGTGCAAAATACACATAGGAGGTAAGAATAGGTTAACCATCAAAATAACAGGTGTGATTAGGAATATTTGTTCATCAATTCCTATACAGAATAGAAAACGAAAACCAAAGAAAATAGTAGGTTTCCTCAGTAATCTCTAGAATACCTTGAGTGTACCATCAAAGCTTCTTGACAAGAGTAATAATCCATCACTAGAAAACTTGAGGGATGTAATATCATCCGTGTGGCAGTCTGCAACATATATGTCTGGCCTGCTTACCCATCCAGCTTTGATGTTCCATATCTGTAAGGAGATGCCGTAAAAACTCAATTATTACTTAAAATGTATTTATAACAATCAAGAGATCGCATTGTATAACTATAGTTGCATGAAGAAAAACAAGATGATCAAAAATATTTATATCAGCCTCAGTCAAAGAATGTGGTGACTATCAATATCATCAATCAAACCTACCTGCAAGGAGCCATCTCCAATACCACCTGCAATTCGTTTGCCTTCACGATCCCAGGCACATGTTGTTACAGGAATACGCCCAGGCCTAGAAAGTTTGGGCTTGATAACCTAATATGAAAGAGCAAATTAACACAAAATAAAATTAAATAGAGTAAACCTAGACAAATAGCAGATGGTGGTTTTCTACCAAGACCAACAACAATCATAAAACATTCTCTTCCAAGAAAACTATATTGTATTCTATGCATAAGTGCAACTCGAATTACTTAAAAAGTATGGCACTACTTCTTAATTTACAATTCAATACAGCCCAATTTCCTAGTAATTTGAAAATTAATCTTACTAATTTCTGAAAGCAAAGAAAACAAATTAAGATGGTGCTTACATATTCTATAAATATTCTATTTTCTAGTACTTAATTGAAACCAACCATAATGAGAGTGAAGTTTGCTTTGTAATAGATTGTACAATGATGCGGCTGGATGTGTATATGTTTGTATTATATGTATACATAAAACATGTGATAACTACTGATAAGCTTTGGATGTGTGTGTTAAATCCATTCATGTCTTGATTTTCTGAAGGTTTGAAGAATTGAGATGGGCCGAAAGTGTCTAACATGGTTATGCATCCTTTTATATATATTGCAGTCATTTCTCTTTTCCAATCAACCCTCAGGTGCTAGTCAAATCTCTCCTAGTATATGAGTTTGACCGGAGAATTTAAAACACTTACCTGCTTTTGACTTTTGAAGTCGTTTACATCCCATATTCGCAGCGAACCATCCTCAGATGATGTCAGGATAGTCTGCTTTTCCTTAGGGTGCCATTCCCCGCAAGTCAACCCAGATATGTGGCCTTTAGTATTCTTAAGATCTCTGATATACATGTCTCCCTTGACAAACTCACCCAATGTAAGTCCATCACGGTCATAGATCTGCACAAGAGCAGGAAGAACATCAGTTAGATCAGAATGTGTTATAACCTAAATGAATAACATGAATGGTCATTGAATATCACCTTAGCCTGGGCTGATCCAGTGACGCACAAAAATCGATCTGCTGTGGGACTCCAACTCAACCCACGAATTTGATGACCTTCAAATGGTTCAAGCTGTCTAAATGACTGAAGCTGGGAATTCATGCCTTGAAAATCATACATGCGAACAGTATAGTCATAGCTGCCAGATAGAACTCGAGATCCCGTGTGATCCACTGCGAGTGCTGAAACCACCTGCAGAAAAAAATCAGTCACAACACTCTCCAAATCTTATATCCAGAAAAAGATCTACGCAATCTAACATGAGATTCCAAAGCGCAGAAAGGCATCCCATATATCACACAGAAAACTATCACCAATCACCCCAATATCCAAAAACTGTTGAAATTAAGGAACCTGCGTACTCTACAAACTTTTAACTTTTTCTAGATTCAATAAGTGTGAAAAGTTTGAAAGAGAGATGCTGGCATGCTGCAAGTTAAGCAAGGATCAAAAGTCGGATGGTTAAATAGGATACAAGAGTAACATGGTTAAATAGGACGCAAGAGGACTTAGAAATGCTTAATCAGACTGCTTATTCAGCTTTGAGGTTTATCCTAACCCATTACTACCTTTCATATTACATTGAGTGCTTCTACAATAGAATACCGTAAAAATATTCTGATGAAAAAGGATCTGTTACAACTTCTTGACAGCAAATACAATCTCAAAAGCACAAGACGCTGTAACCAACATGCATGCACTCTAGGAATATAAAAGATGGCTGAGGTCGATTATGGGAAACTTAATAGTAAGAATAAGACCTATTATTATCCAATGAGTACTTATCCCATTGAAGACATTCTACTGCAAGTATAACAATCAAACACAAAAAAAGCACCACTTTTACATTTTGTTGCCTATATGGTATGGTCTAGTCAACTTTAACAAAGACCAAACTCCTAATCAAAGAAGCTTGAGAGGACCATTGTTCCTCTAGTAAAGAGTCTAACTATTGCATGAGCCATGAGGAACTAAGTATCCATATCTTCACTTCATTAGACCACCCAAATATCGTAGGAATTTCACAGAGTCTGTCACAGATAGTAAATGACGAAAAATGCTTGACAGAGAAGTTAAATGAATATTAGGCTTTCTGAGGACGTTCAGGGGTAGAAAGATATCAGAAATGGGGAGTTCTATAGCTTCTCGGAAACAATAAGTTTATATGCTTACTTTCAAGGACGGTGGCATCTTATATGCATGCACTATATGACATTTATCTCTCTTTCAAAAATCTAACCTTTAATTTCCCTACAACCTATAAAACAGAAATTATACAAGAGACACAATTCATGCATATTGTATCTCACAGTAATGCAATCTAGACATAATAAGATCAAGAGGGCAGATTTCAACTTCAGATGTATATAACAATTTCAGTACAAAAACCAAAAAACTCTAGCTGCTATTGCCCAGTAAAAGAATTTGACAATGTAAAGCATACTGAAAAATAGTAAAATCCAAGGGAACAGATCAGCTAAATATTTCACCTTTGTATGCCCCTTCAAGACAATTTCATTGCTCAATGGAACACGATATCCAGGATCCTCCTCTTCATCATCTACGTCTTCATCTTCATCTGAATCAGTATCTGACGCGCCTGGAGGCGGCCTAGGTGGCCGTATCGTCGGTCCATCATCATCATCATCATCATCTTCAGCATTTCCGGGAGGCGGCCTAGGAGGCCCAATTGTCGGTCCATCATCATCCTCAGCTTTCCCGGAAGGCGGCCTAGGCGGCCCAATTAGATGCTCCTCTTCCCCATCCCCTGAGCCGCCTCTCCCAGGAGGCGGTCCAATTATCTTCTCATCTTCCTCATCTAACCCCGCCGGAGGTCTTGGAGGCCCAATCAATGCACCGGCATCGCCATCTCTACCTGATTTTCTAGGGTTTGAGTTTTTGAAAGAGCTTATCCAGTCCTGAGAGGAGCTGAACAGCGAGGGGACGGCATCTGTTTTCTTGGAAGCAGACGGTTTATCGTTGGCGGCGGTGGATGTGGCGGAGGCGCCGGTGGTCCGACGGGTGGCGTTGTGGACGAGCTCGAGAGGGGTTTGGGATTTGGATTGTTTACCGAAACTCAAAGGGAATTGAGCTCTGACTCCTTCGTATATATCGGCTTCATCCGCCATCTGGTCAGAGTATGGTGAATTTTGCTTGAGGATTTAGTCGGAATTATTTTGAGTTTGAAGAAATTTATAGGCGAAGCTCCATCGCCGCGTTGCCATGGCAGAGTTGGATCCGAGACTCCGAATTCTAATAATGGGTTGGCCCAATTTCATTAATTTAATGATGAAACTTCAAAAAAAATGTGAAGTGGAATAATAAATTTAAACAACATCGTATTCTGCCACACACAACACAAGTTACAAGTGCATGCTGGATTATACATACATGATATACAACCCCAAAAATTGGAAAAAAAAAAAAAAAAAATCTCATTCGCAACACAATTACGAATAATGATTTAAATATATTAATCATTCAATCTCAAATCTATTCTAAGACTAAAAGAGTAAGAGATAAGACAACTATAAGTCATAATTTCATAATTAATACCCCCTCTGTTCCATTAGTATTGTCACCATTTCCTTTTTAGTTTGTCCCATTAGTAATGACACATACTAAACAAGGTAAGAATTTTGCCTTTAAAAAACTAGTCAACTTAGTGGAACCCACCATTTTACACACAAAACACCACTTCATTAATTTTCGTGCCCAAATAAGGTGTCAATATTAATTGGATGGAGGGAGTAATTAATTTCAATAATTCAATAAATCATTAATCATAGAAAAATCTAAGTCAAGTGTGAGTGAAGTGTCTAACCTTGTTCTTTGGCAAAAGATTGAGGGCCGTGGGGCAGAGGCGGGATAGGCCTGGCCGGCACGCCGACGACGGCGTGCGGCGGTGACTGCGAGGGTGTGAGAAGGGTGGGTCGTGGTTGGGTAGGGGCGTGAAAAGTTGTGTTGTTGTGTTTGAATTTGAATGCAGATTTAGGAATTTAGAAAAATAGAAGTAAAAAGAAAGGGGGGTTAATCCGGGTATTTCGGGTATCAGTTATACCCGAACTCGAAAATCTCAGATCCATGCTACCTGATAACCTACCCGGAAACATAAAATTCTCCCGAAACCTGGTCGGGTACGATTTAACTGAAAAACCGAATCCGGATTAGCAGCCGTAATTTTAGGTATTATGGTGAGAAAAATAGCAATCTCGTTATAATTTTCAAAATGATCCAATATGATATTTTGGTTTGACTTTTGAAATGAACTAGAATTTGCCCACCACGCAATGCACGGAAGTAGTTTTAGTTAAATAAAAAAGACAATTATAACTAAAATTAAATATTAAATATAAAATGTAGAACAAATTCCACCATAATATCATTATTATTATTATTATTATTATTATTATTATTATTATTATTATTATTACTTTATTTTGGAACTTTCCAAATTACCACAAATTGTTTATTATAAATAATTTTTTTGATATTATATCAAATTAAAGTTAGTAACACTATCTTTAATCCAAGATGCCTTTTGTT
>JAYJMF010000001.1:5442715-5453468 GCA_036873715.1 Salvia sclarea | reverse complement strand
TTCCAATTATTCAATACAATTTATATATTTTAATTAATTAATTGCATAATTTTAAATTATCAAGTTAAAAAAAAGTAAAAAATAAAATAAAATGTTAAGCCCTCCAACACGGAGGGCTTCAATGCAGAGCCCGCGGGCTCTGCAAAAGTTTATTAAAATATTATATTTTTTAGGCAAAGCCCTCCATGTTGGAGGGCTTTGCTGTGGACACCCTTAGGGCTAATATCCCTTAAATATAGTACAACCTGTCCATTTTCTTGCCGCTGACTACTCTAAGGAACAGTATTCCGCCACCAATTTTTTTATTTTTCTTTTTCCGGTGAAAAGCCAAATTTCAAAATATTGGAACCCCTCATTAAATTTTGCTCAATCAACTCGAGAATTGTGAGAATGGTTATGTTTGCGACTCTATAGAGGCCAAAATCTGAATGCATCATCAATATAAGGTCGTGTTCATTGTAAACGGGATTTATAATGGTAAAATTAGAATTAGTATATTTAAGATTTTGAACACACTAGTGGAGATTATTAATTAGGATTCAATTTGATTCGTTGGATTGATGGATCGGTTAAGATCGATTTTCCACTGTCGATAATGATTCGTATGTATTAGATAATTTTTTCTCGACAATACAAATACTCATGTACGGCGCGCCGTACATACGGCTGGGTTTACCCGCTACCCATTTGACCCGGTCTGACCGGCAATGGATCAAATATTACTAATATTTTACTGTATTTTTTAATTTTATTTTTTATTGATACGAAATGAACTAGAATAAAAACGACACTATTATTGATACAGAATGATAATTTGTCTGTTTCAAAATGGCACTGGATGAAAATGACACAGTTATTGATACGAAATGACGCTTTGTGTATTTCGAAATGGCATTGGACTGAAAATGCACTTGATTGAAAATGGTACAGTTATTGATACGAAATAACACTTTGTGTGTTTCAAGATGCACTATAATGAAAATAACACTTGAATAGAAAATGACACTATTATTAATACGGAATGTTACAATTTTTTTTTTAAATAGTTAAAAAAAATGATAAAATTTGACCAGTCAACGGTCAAACCGGGTCGATTGACCTAGTCGCACCGTATGATTTTTTTTTTTTTGAATTACAAGTACAAATATATGATATCATAACAGATTAAAGTTCAATACCGCACGCAGGCGGGACCACTACACCGTACAAAAACGGGAAAACTACCCCCATAAGAGTAGGAAAACTACTCACACAATAGTGAGAAAAATACCCGCACAGAGGCGGAATTTGAACTCATGACCTAATGTCCACTGGGTGCCTTAACTTAGCCATTTGAGCTAGGCTTCCTTGGCCGTACCGTACGATTGGTTGCACACAAGTGTTCCTCTTTCCACAATTATACTTTTTATGTGTGCAATGTAAGTTACAAAATAATGTTTTTTGAAATACTAAAATCGTATACGGATCCTAATTAATAATCTCGAGATAAACTATAGTATTAGTAGATACTGACTACTGCAGTGCATCTAATTAAGTTATAATGGGACGGAATTCATTATAACCCGATTTAGAGCATGTCCAATGATTATCTCTAATTCAGAGTAGAATATCTTTATTTTACAATAGAAAATTAATATTCTTGTTTTATTCCAATAATATGTAAAACTAGCAATGAGTCTTGCTTGTCTCATTGTTTTTGCTTCTGAGAAGTTATTATGATAGTCAATTCCAAGTCCAACATCAAAAAATTACAATTAAACCGCTTTGGTGTATGGGTTATTTTGAGGGATTGGGAAGGAAAGCTCAGGGCTGCTTTGTCAAAGAAAATGTTTCGTAAAGCAAACGTCATGATAGAGGAGATGGTGGAAGGAATTGTTCTGAGCTTGAAATTTGGGGTGGAGGTGATCTCAATCTACACGGGTTAACTGTTGGTTGAAGATGAGGACAATATTGATGACCGAAGGAATTATAAAGAAGCCCAAGGAAAATATGTTGGTGGTGTTTATCACATGTATAGTTTCGCGTAATAGAGCGGTTCATACTCTAACTTAAAAATCTACTGATTATGAGACAGAGATGGTTTGGATCGATAGTTATCCTCTTTGGTTACGGGATATTTTTTCTAAAAAAAAAAGTTACATTTGTTTCAAGTTTTAGTGATGAGGATTTTTAGCTCAATAACTAAAATAAATATATACCAGCTTTCTACATGCACAAAACATCATAAAATAAATAACCAAATCACCAAAATATCAAATAAAGAAAAAAAAGAGAAGACATAGCCACATTGCTGCGTAGTATATAGTGCATATGGAGTATAAGTTGTCTGCATATCAAGGCTCGATGCCATCTTTTCGAGATCATTCGAAATAGTCTTATTAGTACAATATGGACAAATATCCATTTAAGCATAAAAGGAATACTTATAATTAAAGAGATCTTTTACAAACTCGGTTAATATCATACGTTTAATTTAGATGATTAATTGATGGGCAATTGATAGCTTAATAATTATCTTTTAAATTATTCATTTTTTATTTATAAACTTTCCTTTTTAGGCCCTCCTTGAATACTCCAAAGTCCAAACCCCTCCTCTTACTCAAATGTGTAATTATTTGTGTGATTAATATTAATTCCATAAATAATTATACATTTGGATGAAACGAAAAGGGGTTAATAGCCGCTAAATACTCAAACTTTGACCGGATTTTGAAATTAAACATGAGCTTTTATTTCTTCCACACAATAAATAGTGTTGTGTTTTATTTTTATGACATGATCTCTTAACCTTTACGTTTATTGACACTCAATATTTACAAAAGGTCACCCATTATATTCATTTAACTCAATACTCGCTTTCAATATAATTACCAATCAATTTTATACAAAACTACGTCGTTTAATTCGTTGGATATTTTGCCCATCTCAGCATTTTCGTTGTCCATATCAGCTTCGATTTCGCCGAAATTAGTTCGTGTGGAAAAATTCAGAAAAATTAAGAGTTCGTGTATTATGCGGAAGAAATAAAAGCTCATGTGCAATTCCAGAATCCGATCAAAATTCGTGTATTTAGCGGCTATTAACCCAAAAGAAAGTATAAGAAGTGAAGGGTATAGAAAAGAGAGACTATGAATGAAAGAAATTGAATTTAAAGGATAATTTTACTATTAATCTTGTCCATATAATCACACAAACCAAACACCACCAAAATATATAAATTTCGTTAGAATAAAAAAAATGAAAATAAAAATAAAAATTGGGGAGATGGCGAATTGGTGTGACGCGGTGTATTGCACCGAGGGGACAGGGAAGCCGTTGGCTGTCAGGCTCCTCCACTCCACTAATAATAAAGTTTACTAAATCAAAACCCCTTTACTTTACATGTCTCGAGTGGGACCCGCAGCCAGATACCATCCATAATTACATTCGATTTACTTACCTAATGTTTATGATACGTTGTAGTGAAATTTTGATCTTATGATAATATATTATATATAGCTCATGTTAATGTTCACCAACATATTCATAGGCCGACACGTGACGAGCCTTTTGATTTGGAGCATACGGATGGATCACGGGGGCTGAGCTAGATAAATAGTTTGGAGGAGTTCGAGATTATAAAAAATTATAACCAACAAAGTTATTAATAATATCTAATGCAACGATCCGGCTTCCGGATTGACGGCTGACCCTACAGACCAACACGTGTCTTTTCAGTGTGTTTTGTCATCACTCACACACACCCTGAGATGGTCACCCATCATAGTATTGCTCCAGACAAACACGCTTAACCTTAGAGTTTTCTACGATGGATTTTCGAAAAAGAAGATGCATCTTGTTGGTATGAGTAGCACATATCAAATCCTTTAAGCTCCCCTCGAATATGCAGTCCCATTCCTGCATATCCTTAGAATCCCTCTCGTTCGGGTGTGTTCCGGTTCATTCATGTACCCCTCCGCTTTGAAGCCTTTAATCGGAGCCGCTCTTCGTCCATGCCTTGTGCACCGGCGATCACTCCGCACTTCTGCCCCGGACATTACATCTAAAAGTTGTGATAAAACATTAAACATAAAGTAGAGAGGTAAAGAGTATTAGAAAAGAAGAGAACGAATTTCAAACGCCCTTCCCTTCATAAAATATTGATTCTATGCTCAAAATGATTAAATTATCCTGCATGAATGTATGTACAAAACAAAAGTCTTATGTATTTGTATTTATTATAAAGGTAAAAAGAAAAGGTAGAAGGCCGGTCAGCTATCTCATATTCTCAGCAAGTTTGAGATAGCCGGCGACCAACTACTTTTTCTTTACACTTTCTTAATGAGTTTAAGACTTTTCGCAAAAAATAAAGATAACTCGTCAACATCAAGGATATATTGAACTTTTCACTTGTAAGGCATAGGATACTTGAAACTCGGCAAATAGGATATTTTTAATTGGAACTTAGCCTTTCAACAAAGTGATCCTTCACTCCACATCAAGAAAGATCGTCATATTTTGCTTGTTATTTGTTTATACATTTGTTAATGGTACGATCTACTTTAGGACAAATAACAACCATATGTTCAATATTTTAAGAAGCAAATGATGAGTATTGAGTATTACTTCGAGATGATGGAGACTTGGGAATGATTTTTTTTTTTTTTTTTCAACTCCAATAATGTTGAATGAACAAGCTGCAAAATTGACCAAGAGTCGTATGTTTGAGGCTGTCCAAAAGAGAGAGAGAGATAGAGCTTAGTCATGACTGCACCGACACAAGAGTCAGCTGAAATTAATTTGTAAGAGCTAGTCAAGGTGCATTCATTGTTTTCCACAACTATAATTAAGATGAGGACTAGTAATCAAATACTACTACTATCATTCTTTAAAAATTTGGCCAACCTTAATTAAAGGGTTGAATGCATTCAAATACATGAACTTTGGGGTGACATTTTTTTGCACATAAATTTCCAGTTTATCTGAAACTATATGAAAGTCACCCCACAATTTATATCTTAATGCTTTTAAGTCTTTCATTAATTAAAAGATATGTATATAAGTTAGTAGTTAACTTGTGGTGCAACTACCAACAAGTAATATTCAACATAAATCGCAACAAATACTATAGTACATTAAACAGCAGAGGTCACCAACTCTTGTTAGCTCAGGTAAGATTTGAATCTTCTCTCATTTATAAAGAGTCCAAATTTAATGCGAAGGAGAGAACAATAAAAAAAATACTCCATATCAAAGTTGCTAATTACATGCAACAGCAGAACACCTCCCACTGATAATTTACAAATTACAGTTATAAAGTAAGTTCATATATCTTAATACTACAACAGCCAGAGATTCAATCAGATCATCTACACAAATCTTCAATATGTAGAGACGTACCATGTCTACATAGGTGAAGGATTTACTATTTTACAACATACCACGCCTTCCATCGTGGTCGTGGAGGATGATCTTCAACAACAATACAGTTTAACTTTCAAATATCATCATAATAAGAGCCTAGATAATATTCTTCTCTAACTAATGTAATGTAATCAACATGTATTTACCATGATTGCCTATCTTGTGTAAGAGTTTAAGCTCAAGTCGTACCTGGCCAATGAGGGAGTCGCCATCATAAATATCCTAATTGGTCTCTACTCGTCAGTTATACAACAGGATCTCCGATTTCCTAATACTCCGTATATTGTAACCAACAAGGATGTTGTTTAGTCTACCATCTTTCATCTCCAAACCAGTTGTTCTTCTCCTTCGGACCAGTGGGACCATCTTCTCCATACAGCTCCAACGGCAACTTGCTGAGAATATTGCTCATAGAATTCTTGAACAAGGGAGGCAAGCGCTTGACGATTTTATCCAACTCTGTTTTGGAATCATACACAATTCTCGGCCCCCATTTCCTCATGTATTGCAACCAGCAAGGTTCTTTGACAATTCCCTCTCCGAGATACTCTGCTGCAACAACTTCATACTGCCTGCTCGAATCAACATAATAGTCACTGCTAGCAGCATCATTCCTCACTCCTATTCCGAGTTTTGGATTACCCTGAATGTAGGTCCCGGGGTGAGGATAGCTAGCATGACCATGTCTTGATGAATAAATGATGGCTTTGTTCCCCTGAATAAACTCCAAATCATAAGCCTCTACCCACTCACCTCCACTATGCTGTGAAAAATATATGCTCCACAGCTCTCCGGTGAAGTTACTCACCCGAAGAGTGAAGTGCTCCCAGTCTCCTACGTGCCGACCAACCTTGCTGAGGCCAATGCTCACCATCCCAATCTTCAGCGTACCCGGCCCGTTGAAAGGGCAAAATACCCACATTGCAATATCTGTGAAAGTCCCACCTAGAGCTGGTTTAACATGTAGATAAAGTACTGCACTTTCTAAGTTTCCATGCTTAATTTTTTCCCTCCCATCATCACGGGGCAAATCTATCCAATAATGCCCATCATTTGACCCTCCACTGGGAAGAATGGAACCTTCAGCGTCAATTTCCTGTATCGAGTCACTTGTACTACACAACAGCGCTCCATTTTGGAAGAACCACGAAACAGACGATGGCAAATAGACCTCATTAGGATGAAAAAATACCGTAGGTCCATAATGTTGAACAAGTGCATGAATTTGGTCCGTGTTAGGCATTGCATGTAAATTAGGATCCAAATTCTTCAAGCAAGAAATATTAAGCTCCTCCTCTAAACTACACAATGTACTGCAATAAAAAGTACCGATAGATACACCTCGCGCATAAACTCCACGATTTAGAGGTCTTGTATTCCAAATAGTAAGAGGAACTTTAAGAAACTTAGAACCCATGCCTGCAATTAGGCGAGAAGCCTGGCATGTATCGGCTAGGTCAGCACGGACACATTTTACCTCATCCATCTCTGGTTTCTTCGACTTGTTGGTCACCACAAAGCCCAAAGTTTTGTAGCCCTCTGGTGGTTGTGGTAACCAGAAGTAACCGCATCCATCAAAGTTCTCATCATCTCCATCGTATGAACTCCATATCAACAAATAATCCACGGGATCCACAAGAGCTGACATATAGTCGGAATTATGGGGTGAACAGTCATGGTGAGGAGCTGCTTCCCTAGCAACAAGAACAAAGCCTCGTAAAGGCTTTTTATCTGATTGACAATAGTGACCAAGACAAGAGAATCCATCAGGGATTAAAATTGGTTTATAAAAGCTAATGCTTTGTTTCCCATCCGTGGACGGATTGGAACACCAAATAAACTCAAAGTTAGCTATTTGGCAAACCTCTAAGTCTCCTAATTTAATCCTTGAGGTAGCAAATCCAGATCCTGTATTGCACAAGTAAAAAGTGAATAACAAGATCCATTTTCTACAGATGGAATCAAATGCAGAGCACATAGTTTGATATGGTTTCAAGATGCAACATAAGTTTTGAATTTTGATTCCTCAAGGATTTTGCAGAAAGCAAAGTGACTTGATCACATTCTATCCACTACTAGAAAAGAAACGACACATCCACACTTCCTCCTTCCAATTTACAGACCATGAAACAAATTAGTTACTCTGTAAAAGTAACTGCGAATCGAAAGTAAATTTTATGCGTTTACAGAAGTTAAACAACTCCAAAGATATCAATCACGGTACTAAAACCTCAAGACATTAGAATCAAAAACCACACAACTCTAACCAGAGAGATTATCAGAATCAATCATAGAAATATCTCTTTCTCTTTCTCTCTCTCACAAACACAAACACAAACACAAACACAAACACAAACACAAACACAAACACAAACACAAACACAAACACAAACACAAACGCATAAAACAGAAAAGTAAAAATGTATAGAGGCGAAATCGTACCTTGAGGCCATTGTGGAAGGGTTTGGGGAAGGGAGAATAATTGGGGGTCGGGTTGGATGAGATCGGTGACTCTGGTCCATGAGAAACATGATCTGCACCCCAACATCGTGTCCGAGATTCTACGCAACCCACAGCAATTAAGGATTACACCAAAAACCACATGAAGAATTCTGGTGAAATAACTCAACGTAAATAAAGAAAGAAATCGTTGATTATTTGGGAATTCGTCATGCGTTATTCGTCTCTGTTTCCTCCTCATAACGATCGTGGCGGAAATAATACTGTACTAATTGATTTTGATGCGACCCGAATCCCGACCCGGATAATGGGAACGCATCATTCCAAGTTGAAACGAGTCAACAACCATGATTTTCTGCTGCCTAATTTCCTTGCGTAGATTTTCAAAAAGCATGTTGGTAAATTACAACACGCAATCATATATTCATATCAAATAAAATACTATTTTTCTTTGGTGATAAAAAAAAATAAAAAGACCAAGTAAAATCTTTTTTCTTTGAATTAAAAAACTAAGTAGAATCAATCGTGGGGCCCGCGGTCTCAGACTCCATTATCCATCCATTCCAGACGGATTGGATCCATTTATTTAATTATGTTTCATTAAATTATATATCACTTAATTTTTTCAATTAAACTATTAGGTTCACCTGCTGCTATCATCAAACTAATCGATATTTTAAGTATAAAAGTTATGAATAATTGTAATAATATAGAATTATACTATTATTATATATTTTAATTGGAATACTTTTTTATATATAATTTATTTTAAATGTGTGAATTTTTCTATTTTGATATTGCATTATATAATTAGTTGTGTGGAACTATGTTTCTTAAGTGAATCTATTTATTTTTTCTTTACAAAATAAAATAGCAAAGTAAATAAAATAAAATAAAAGTAAAATTAAAACAACAAAGACATAAAAATTTTAAAAAAGGTTGGAAGACTAAGAATATTTAAAAAAAAAATAAACTTTAAATTATTATAACGAATTTGTTTGAAATTCAATTTCTAAAATTTTACATCAAATTAAAAGTTTTGTCATAGTCTTTAATTTAAGATGTATATTTAATAAGGGTTTCTCCAATGGTAGAAACTAGTTTCTAGTTTCTTGTGTGCCACATCATTTTGAGAACTCATTTACTTAAAGGGTCCCACTATAATACAAAAAGAAAATACTAAAATAGTGGAAAAGAAAAAGAAAAAATACGAATGATAATGTGGGTCTCATAAGAAACTAATTTCTATTTGGGAATTAGTTTTTTTTTTTTTGTGGTGAGTCCCATAAGAAACTAAATTCTAAAACCTCCAATTGTGGTTACTATGTTTTGGAAACTAGAAACTAGCACCATTGGAGACACCCTAAGAGAATAGAAGAAGAGAGAGAAAGTGACGAACATAACTTTTTTTGATCGAATAAAGTTAGTTGTTAGTAGTTAGTTTACAAACACAAAAATTATTTCAACAAGCCTCCTTATAACTCCAAATTCGTTCCCAAAGGAAATCGAACTCGGGTCTTCCACTAAGGGAGGAACTCGGTGGCCAGCGGGCTAAGCCCCCTGGTTAAGTGACGGCTATAACTAACGTGGAAGAAAAGAAAGAAATAGAAGAGAGAGAAATAGAAATAAGTTGCGGAAAGAGGAGAGAAAAAATTTGGTGGGAAAAATTATTTTTTAATATATAGTAGATATTAATAAATTTTTAGTTGGGCTTAATCAAGCTTTTGCGGTTACTTTAATATTTAATTGACGAACAACTATTGTTTAATTAATATTACACTATTAGTTACGGATATTGATATGAAACCTTTTGCCATAATTCTTTAAGATTTACAGGTGGTACATTCATAGTATTATAAGTCCACCTATAACTTTCCCCCTTTTTCTGTGTGGAAGGAGTTCGTGTACGAATATGGAACAATTTCTCACAAGATTACCAAAGAATTAAAATTTGTATAAGGTAGGTACAAAAATTATTTTTCTTTCAAATAAGTACTAACATTTATCCCCTTTTCTATGAAAATCATATATGTTATATTCCTTTTCCAAGTTTCAAATTAAAATATTTTTCCAATAATAATAGTAATAAATAAATTTGGCAAATTACTATATCAATCCAATTATATATATTTTAACAATTCGTATCACCATTATATTTCCCAAATTTTATGTTATTATCATATATAACAATTATATGTATATCATCTATATATTTATATATATATTAAAAGGGAGTACATACCAAAAAAAGTTTCCCGCCTAAAATGTTTTACTATGGTAAAAAGAAAATATATACTCTTAACTATGGTAATGATTTTCTACAATATATTAACTATGATTTAATCGTTACTTTTTTTATTTTAAGAGACTTGCTATTGGTACGGCAAAATTTTGGGCAAATATTCTCTTATTCCTTTTTCTACTTTATTTCTCTTTATTCTTCCATTTTTCTTTATGGAAATCGTGTTTCTATTTTGGAGAAAAGATAACTTACCAATTATGATCATAAATTGATTTTGATCAATTAGACCAATTTGTGCAGTTAGTTACCATAAATCATTCCTGCATTTAGAGTGGTGGCAGCGGCGCCCGCCAGGCCGCGGTCGTCGACCAGCACCCGCGGGCGCCGCTTTTAAATCGGCGCTGGAGACCGAAGCAGGGTGGCGGGCGCGGGCGGTGTGGCGACTGCCCAGGCGAGGCGGGGGCCTGCCACGCGGCGCCACACCGTCGCGCCACGTCACCTAGCCGTTTGAAATTTTTTTTATTTTTATCTTTTTTAATTTAAATTCAAAATTTCAACTATAAATACCCCATTTTCACCTCATTTCATACACCAATTTCTAATTCTTCATCTCCAATCTTCTTTTTTCACTACACCAATTTCACCTTC
>JAYJMF010000001.1:5409978-5442615 GCA_036873715.1 Salvia sclarea | reverse complement strand
ATATTTGTCCCATTGTTATATTTTTGCCTATATTGAGGATAGTGTTATCCTAAGTGGCTATATATGTCTTTGGCTCTTATAATTATTGGTTATATTACTTGACTTTGCATTTTTCTCGCGAATCTAAAGAAAAATAAAAAATCCTTCAAATAAACTAATTTTGGCAAAAGAAAAGGGCAAATGTATGAATAACTTTGCCATATTGAACATAAAAAGGTCAAAGTTCACATAAACGCAAAAAACAGCGTATTTGGGTGGATTCTCTTCTCTCCGGCGAAGGTCATTTCTCTGCGCCGCCGGCGCCCCCTTTCTCTATCTCCGGTAGGGTTCTGTCGCACAACTTTGATATTCTCTCTGAATCTTGTATTTCAGTTCGATCTTGCGTGAAACGATCTGAAAGAGATGGTGAGAGGATTGCTCGGGAAACTAGCTGGTCGCTCTCTCTCCGTCGCCGGAAAATGGCAGCAGCAACAGCTCCGCCGCCTAAACATACACGAGTATCAGGTATTGCCCCCCTCTCTATCACACACACACATACATACTTTTCTTTGCGCAGACCTGTCAATTTACTCCGAAACTTTTATAACGTATGTAGCGATTTGTTCCGATTCATTGTATTCTTTGTATTTGTTTCTCTATTAGTCAAAGTTTCCATCAGAATTAAGCTGTTGTAGATTTGTAGTTCGTATTTTGGTTTTAAAATCATAGGATGTTAGTTTTTTGGGAACGTAATTGGTGTTTGTGATATGTGAGCTCGAAGGCAGAAATGAACCAAGCCTTTAACAATTTCCAGGTCACTTTTAAAATTGCATTTGTAATTTACGCCTCTAAAACGTGATGTACGTATGTCAGGGAGCTGAGCTGATGGGAAAGCATGGAATCAATGTCCCAAAAGGTGTGGCGGTTGGATCAATTGATGAAGTCAGGAAGGCAATGCGTGAAGTATTTCCCAACCAAAGTGAGGTAATGGATCTTTATCAGGTTTTTCATCTTTTGGGTATGCAAGGGTGACTCAATTATAATTTGAAGAGGTAAATCTTGGTGTTGAAGGTGGTCGTGAAGTCTCAAATCCTTGCTGGTGGCCGAGGACTTGGAACATTTAAAAACGGTTTTCAAGGGGGAGTTCATATAGTAAAGGCTGACAAGGCTGAGGAAGTAGCTGGTATAGTATAAAACGTTTTGCCTCTCATATGGAAATCATATAAGCAATGTATAGTTTTGTTGTGTTTTCAGTTTTCATCCATTTGGCAAAAATTTAACTTCTTCTAAGTCACTCCCCATCTCTTTAGCTATAACTGTAAAGGATGAACTCCGAATTTCTAGAAGCTTACACCATGATTTTAAAAATTAGTTCTGCTTGCTGCATCACAAAGTTGTTCAGGTTTGTCATGCACGCCATGCCATTTCCCCTGCTTCTTTCATTTCTCTCCTGCAAGTCACCATGTTAGAAAAAGTCGCTTAGTTGCATGTTGTTAAGAGTTAGTGACTTATTAAAGTCAAGGGACGCCATGATATCCCTTTATTTCAACATAGCCACCAATTTCATGCCTGTTAGCACCATTCTAAAGGAAATGGGGAGATATATGTTTATTTTTGAGAAACACAGGTTTGGGAAATTATTATGGTTTACCCCATAGTGTCCTTTAAATCAATTACTGCAACAAGTTATATTTATGTTGTTTCAGGTAAAATGCTTGGACAGATGCTTGTCACGAAGCAATCGGGACCTGAAGGAAAAATTGTCAGCAAGGTTTGACATCAATTGTACACTTCCATCATGAGAATAAGGCATATATGTGTAATGTGTTCTTACAATCGGGATAAAATCCATAACAATTCAGCAATGTTGATTCTTGTTGTGATGCAGTCATGCAGTCCTGATCTAATCTTTGATCTTTTTTTTTTGGGGGTATAAATGCCACTTAAATTTATTTCTTGTGAAGGATAGTTGGTATTCATTTCCAATTTGTGGCTATTTTGTGTTTTTCTGGTCACATTTTCTTGATAATCACTGTTAGTAAATAAGACAGAATCTAATTGTTATGAAACATCTGGCAATTTAGACAATGAGTGGAACTTTCTTGGCCTTCATATGCGTTTTGCTTCAGCTTTTCCTTAAAATATTTTCTTGTCTTGATAATAATTTTATCTTGGAAACAGTTAATATCATTTCATCGTTACCCTGAAAATGTTTTCTGCTCAATATCTTTGGAGCAAGTATGTATGACCTCGTGAAAAGCAAAACTGACTTTCCCCATCTATCTGGCAGGTTTATTTGGCTCAGAAGTTAACCCTGGTCAATGAGATGTACTTTGCCATCACTCTTGATCGTATAACTGCTGGTCCAGTAAGTTCATATTTAAGGATTCATATCAGCATTATTTTATTGAATGCCCATCGTCCCATTTGTTTAGTTATTCAGTTGTAAGTGGTGCAATTAGTGTCACAGAGGAAGACATGACTCTTACTTTCCCTAAACAATTAGTTGGATATAGAAAACAATATTTAAACCATAATGCTTTGTTTTGGTGGTATGCCAAATCAATATGTCCCTGCTTGATTAAAATGTGAAATTAAGTAACAAATCTATTTACTGAGGCTTGTCTTCATATTTATATCTTGCAGCTTATTATTTCATGTAAAAAGGGAGGAACCAGTATTGAAGATCTTGCAGAAAAACATCCAGAACTGATTGTAAAGGTTAGTCTCCCATGTATCTGTCTGGTTATAAAATTGCACCTTTTGGATGTGGATCCTCCCTCGAATTGATATTTTGAATTTCTGCGCAATAGGTGCCTATTAATGTTTTCACTGGAATCACCGATGAGGATGCTGCCAAGGTAGTGGATGGTTTATCCCCCAAGGTGGCTGATCGAAGTGCTTCTATTGAGCAAGTGAAGAAGTTGTATGAACTTTTCTGCAAATGCGACTGCACCTTATTAGAGGTAACCAATTTGATTTGCTCAGAATTATATTCTTTAATTGTTCCAGGAATGCTTGTACTAGCTCAGCCTCAGCATAACAGCCCTTATGATCAGAATTTATCAAAAATTTCTTCAACAGATCAATCCTATTGCTGAGACTGACGATAAACAGTTAGTAGCTGCTGATGCAAAACTAAATTTTGACGACAATGCAGCTTTCCGTCAGAAAGAGATATTTGCTCTTCGAGATCCAACTCAAGAAGATCCTCGTGAGGTACTCTTATTCCATTGTCTCTATACTTGTTCTTCATAGATGTCGCTTCCAAGGAAGCCGATCAAACTTCTTTCGCTGTCTTTATTAATTATTTAACGTTATGAATTTTCAGGTTGCTGCAGCTAAAGCTGACTTGAATTACATTGGTTTAGATGGAGAAATTGGTTGCATGGTGAATGGTGCTGGTTTGGCCATGGCCACAATGGATATTATTAAGTTACATGGAGGAACACCTGCTAATTTTCTTGACGTAGGGGGAAACGCTTCAGAAAACCAGGTTATGATATTTCTGTATATTTCAGATGCTGCAAAGTTTTTCCTTAAAGATCATTGCATGCTTGTTGCGTTCTGAAAATTAGTACTTGAGTCTGCAAATTCTGAGATTAGTTTCAAATTGAGGAGGATGCAACATTTCATGGATATCTACCTCCTTTTTCCTACCCAGGGTGGATTCTGATTCTCACCACTTCAATTAAATTTATTCAACAGGTTGTGGAAGCTTTTAAAATTTTGACTTCAGATGACAAAGTGAAGGCTATTCTTGTCAACATTTTTGGAGGAATTATGAAGTGCGATGTAATAGCCAGTGGGATTGTGAATGCTGCCAAACAGGTAAAAGTTGCACATTTGTGGATTTTTCCTATGCGTAGTGACTGATTTTTGAATATATTAGGAACATTAACTTGAATCACCACTCTGGTTCCCTTGCTAAGTCCTATAACAGAATAACCTGAAAATGTTTATTCTCATTTCTTGCCTATTTGCTCTTCCAATTCTAGTCAAACTGACCTTCTTTCTAGGTGCATCAGATAACTTTTCTCATATCTTGACTATTTTACTTAGACAGACTATTTGCTTTCCTGACCTAGATTGGATTGTAGGTGAATAGTAGGCCTCACTAGTAAAGTATTCACTTGCCTGATGAACCACTTTCCGTGCATTACCTCCATGTTTCTTGAGTTTGTCCTCAGCGAGGACTGAACTCTCGATGCTCTTGTTGGTTTTGAGCTTGCTCAGAGATATACTCATATAATCGTCCCTCCTCCCGCACTAATCTGACGACTGTTCAGCTCTCATAATCATATGCATGTTTGCTCTGGGTCTGGGGTTGGAAACTTGGAATCACATAAGTGAATCATCTTCCTTGAACGTGTCTTGAGGATATGTGGTACTTGGACTTTGAGCCCCATCTTTATATTCTTTCTGACTTCTGCTCCCGACCTCTCTCTTACTTTCTTTCTTCATCTCCAGGTGTCTGCTGTCTTGCCCTTCTTCATTGTGTTTCCTCTTTCTTTTCTGGAAAATTTCCCCACTAACCTAGTATACTTAAATCATTATCATTTCATGATCTCCAATGAACTACCAATCTAATAATACAGACATGATTAACATAAATTTGTGTTTCTGAAAACAAGGCAAATTTGCATGTTTAGTCCTCTAACTATGGTCTTCATGAAGGGCTTCGGAATATCAACAGAAACTGGCTGATTTGGTCTAAAAATGGGGCAAAATACAAAATTTCCCTGATAGTGGGAGCATGTATAATTCTAACATATTTTGGTGCTACTGTTCTAGGTTCAACTGAAAGTACCTGTTGTTGTCCGTCTTGAAGGCACAAATGTTGACCAAGGAAAGAGAATTTTGAAGGTGAAGTCCATATAACATCTCTCCCTCGAAATTTAGTTGGCTAAATATTTTGATGTATGTCCCTAAATTTTCTTGGTTCACAGGAAAGTGGAATGACTTTGATTACTGCTGAAGATTTGGACGATGCAGCTGAGAAAGCAGTGAAAGCCTCAGCCAAATGAGAACATGTTTTCTAGTTTGGCCCGAACTTGTTGAGGTCCTCTCTTTTTTCTGTTTTGCCCCTTTTGAGTTAAATCTTTTGTATACCGAATCATCATCGCCTTAGAATTGGCGTTCGGCAAAAATCCAAGCTAATCTCCATCCGTCTGTGGAGAACGTTCATAATCATTCTTAATTTCTTCTAAGAAGGGTCTTAATTTTTACTTTATTTTTCGGGTTTTCTAGCCTTGGATGAGTATCTGTACAACCAGGAAGCTTACGGCGATTTTGTTCTTATGCTGTAGACACACTTCAATAATTGAACAATGACTTGTGCCGTGAAGGTGAAGGATTATTTGGATTTATCTACTGTGCAATTTAGTCAAGTTGAGCAGAAGGACATGTGTTACACAGCTTGACTCAAATTGGATTGAGCTCTTATTTCATAAAAAGGATACAAACTAGTCCAACAAAGGGAAATCATTATCCTTTTCCCACATTTTCTATACTTGGTTGAAAGATAGTGTAATTCTGTTAGAGATGCAGCAAGCAGTTGATTAAATAGTGACCATGGGATTGGCACCAATAGCTGTAGGTAGCACACTTCCATCACAAGCAAACAGCCCTTTGGGATTATAGTGCTTATATTTCTTCAAACCTTATAATATAAGTTGTTCAAGAGCTTATTACTTGTCAATACATTATAAACTTCTAACCATCTTATATAATTTTTAGTTAGCCACCCTCTTAATCTCATAACATAGTAGTCCTTGTAGAAATGAATTGATTTGTAAAGTTGATCAGTTCAACAAGTGAAAACAAGAAAGAATTAGTTAGCTAGGAATGAATATATTTGTAGTGTGGCGGTGAACTCTGTTTGGATTGACATTTGGAAAGGAAATCAGGTGTGAATCAAAGAATGCTTGATTACAGAGTAAATGATAGTAGGGCGGGGTGGGGTTAATTTGTTGTATATAAAGAGGTGGAGAAGTCCTTCATCTCCAATCACCCACAACCATAAACATATATAAGCAAGAAACAATAGTGAAAATGATGGTGCTAAGTAGCCATAGGTGCTTCCAGAAATAGCAACTCAGCAGCAAACCCTACTTCCGTAGTAATTATTGTAAACAAAGGATGAATGATGTAGGATTGCAGAGAGGCGGCGCTGGCAGCTGAGCTCCTCCACCGATGAACGTGAACGTGAACGTGGTGATCACGGTGGCGGGGACACACTGGATTACCATACCAACAGAACATTCATCGTCGACCTCGTTGCCGCACAACTTGATGCCAGTAACGTTCTACCAAAATACTTTCATTTTCTTACTCACCTTTCATCTTCAATCTCACTCACTCCTAATCTGCATTATGGTGGGATGGGATTATCTAAATTTTAAAATGCTTCTTCATCTCTATCCAAAAAATGGACTTTCTGCTTTTCTTATCATTACGTTTGATTAATTAATTATCTTATAACTTAGTAGTCATGTAATATAAATTAATGTTTTAATTTTGGGTAGTAAATCGAGGATGTCTCAATAGAAGTGCGAAATTTCCAAAATATGCACTTCAGTAGAGCTCACACTATAAATTAATTAATGGAGGTCGAAATCGTGCAAATATTTTTTGGTCTCAATGCGCATGTATAGTTTGTGTTATCTTGCGGGTATATGTATCCCTTCCGTTATATTTATTTTTATATGATTGATTTTGTTTGTGATTAATTAATTAATCATATATATAGCGCTCTAAGATTCTGCTAGAGGCCAACGTGATAGTTACTATCTTTGCTAGTTCTTGTTACAACGTGATAGTTACTATCTTGAAGTTATTATTTATAATTGAAATGAATGTCTGAAACTGCCCACTTTTGATACCCTCACTCATTTTGCACATAACTTGAAAGTTTCTATATATTAAGGTATTTCAATAAATTTGGAGGAGAGACGACAAGAGAGAGAGAGAGAGAGAGAAATGACTGTTTGCAGCACTTTTTCTTGTTAATTTCCGTTTTTCTTCCAAAAAATAATTTTATTCATTTAAAGGATAGATAATTTAACACAAAAATGGCTATCATTTTTATGATTTTTATATTAATTTATGGACAGAACAGAATATAATTTCATTTTCTTTTTTAGTATAGGTTAGTTTTGTATAGTAACCCTTACCCGGCCTTTAATTTATTTTATGTGTCTGGAACCTCTTTGTAAAATTTCAAGTTAATCCAAGATCGTTTACTAATTTAAGGTTATCTTTCAAAATGAACATGTATTTTATACGTAACTTGAAAATTAATTCTAAAATAATTGGTTTATCCAGACTCAAAAACATTTCTGAAAAAACCATTTTCATTCACAACCAGCAGCATACGTACTGCTGCAGACATGGTTTTGTTCCACTTCAATAATAGAACAAATGACTTGTGCGCTAAAGGTGAAGACTTATTTGGATTTATCTACTATTTGTAATTTACTCAAGTTGAGCACAAGGGCACTTGTTACACTGTCTGACTCAAATTGGATTCACCTCTTTTTGCTCATCTATATCTATATTACTATATACTCCAAAAACATTTCGACAATTGTTTTCATCCAAAACTTCCAAACTATATTCAGTAATATATTTTAATAATTTATTTTTCCTCTATAATAAAGTTATACTTGCATATGACAGTATAATTTAAAATTTTGGAAATTTTAGGGGTGGTGAGCGGTTGGAAATTTTGGAGTATCTTTTCGGGACAAAAAAGAATTTATATAAAATAATCATTAATTCAATATTCTTTTAGTGTGTATATATATATTTTGTGTAAATATTTGACTAAATATATATTGTACTCACATTCATAATAATCATATTTGGTGATTAGTATCCTCTATGAATGACTAAAATATTATTACATTACATTTAAAAAATTATAAAAATAGTCAAATCTTTTGGATTTTTTGACATAATATTGATGAATAAAAATATATTTTTGGGCACCAAATGAAATCTTTTTTGTTTTGTTAAGACCTTTGGATTCGAGTCTTCTACAACAAAGTTTTTTGCAACCCAAAAATGTAGGTTTAACTATATTTTTAACTCTCGCACAATGTCAGATTATGTTTGCAATATTTCAAAGGTCAAACTATTTTGACAACTAGATCCAAAACCCAAACCATAAATTATAATTAATTCTTATATTTGTTGAACAATATGATATATAATGATCAACTTTATAATTTTTTACATATACATGACATTAAATTAGCGAACGTTATAAACTATAGAATGGTTCTCATGCATGGCACGAGGGACAAACTAGTTATTTTCATAAAACAAGATACAATCCAAATCCAGTCCACATTGTCTAAACATGGTTGAGAGATTGTGCAATTCTGTTAGAGATGCAATAAGCAGTTGATTCAATAGTGATCATGGGATTGACACCAATAGCTGTAGGCAGCACACTTCCATCACAAACAAACAGCCCTTTTGCATCAAAGCTCTCCCCATTCCCATCAACAGCACCTTCTCCTTCATCAGCCCCCATCCTGCAGCTGCTCATCTGATGAGCCGAGGCATACATGTTCCAACACTCCCCGCCCGAGGCCACCACCGTCTTCAAGAACTCCTCCACGTCCTCCTCCTCGACCCCCCGGCACTCCATCCTCTGCCCGTCGCTCTGAAAAGTCCCCACCTCGGCCGCCCCTGCCCCGATCAAGATCCTCAACGTCTGCCTCAGCCCGGCCTCGAGATGCTTTTCATCTACCCCATTCAACTTGTATGTCACCTTCCCTTCCTCCCTCACCTCGCCGGACCCCTCATCTCTGATCAACGCGAAAAGCAGGGCGGTTCTCGAGTACTTCGCCATCCTCTCCTTCATGTCCTTCCCTCCCACCCACGGTAAGAACACGGCGTAGGAGGCCGGCCCGAATCCAGCTGTCTCTATGATGGTGCTGAAATTGGCTTCTCCTTGGATCAACACCTTGTTGATGGAGGTTATGATGCCTCCCTCGAAGGACTTTGATCCCGATTCGGGGAAGTATCCCCATGCGAATAACACGGGGTGGAGGTGGAGATTCCTCCCCACATTCCTATTCTTTAGCCCACTTGAGATGAGAAGAGGTGGTGTGAAGAGAGCACCACAAGCAGCAACTGATGCCTTAGCCTCAATCTGCACCTTTCTTGCTATGTTGCTGCCTTCAATTTTTGTTATCACCCCTTTGCATCTCTTGCCATTCCCATTACCATCTCTGACGACCACAAATTTCTCTGCCTTGCATCCTGTCAAGATTACTGCACCCTTCTCGACTGCATCGACGAGCCACGTGGTGTCGGTCCCCTTCTTCTCCCCTCTCCTGCAGCCGTAGCCGCACGAGCCACAGTAGTGACCCTCTGTGGAATTCCTCGCCACTCCCTCCACTTTCAGCCCCAACTTCACACACCCTTTCCTCAAAACTTGGTTTTGGAAGCCTTCCTCCTCACACTTCTCTGTCACACCAATCCTTCTCCACACCCTATCCATGGCTGCTCTATACTCTGCCCCTCCGAACAGGGGAATCTTCTTCTCCTTGGACCACTCTTCGAGAACGTGGTCAGGGGTTTTGATCGAAGCCGACCAGTTGACAGCTGAGCCGCCTCCAACTGTTGAGCCGGCGAGGAGGATGATCTTGCCGTCTTGTGTTGTGAAGATCCCTCCTGATGCATACAGCTCGTTCATGGAGGGACCCTCCAGCC
Organism: Salvia sclarea; assembly: GCA_036873715.1. Classification (NCBI taxonomy): domain Eukaryota; kingdom Viridiplantae; phylum Streptophyta; class Magnoliopsida; order Lamiales; family Lamiaceae; genus Salvia; species Salvia sclarea. Next base: position 5,432,907 of record JAYJMF010000001.1, on the reverse strand, counting down.
CTGTGTAGTCTTGTGCGGTGAAGTAATGCCCCTTCTCGATGACGACAACTTTGAGGCCGGCCTCTGCAAGGACGGCCGCTGCAACTCCCCCTCCACAGCCCGAGCCGACTACCACCACATCACATTGGATTTTGATGGTGTCGTCTTTCGTGTTGTCTGAGACTTTGAGTCCTTTGTTGATGAGGGATTGTATTAACGCCGTCTCATCGGCTTCATTCTCCGCCTCTACAATGCCCTTTCCGAGAGGCCTCTCCTTGGTTGAATCTGCTGGATTTTCGACTTGTTCGACTCTGTATCCTATTGCTTCCCAAGCTGGATTGTGCCACTTGTCGTCCGTCTGCGATGAGATTGTTAAATGATATGTGGAAAACATATTGTGGGACTAATTTTTTGTATATTCATTCACTAATGAAAGTACATAAGATCATAATTGCTCCACAAGTATTAACATATACTAATAACCTTATACTAAATTACCATATATGTATATAATTCTAATAGAGATGACATTCATGAGAGATTTGAGGGGAGATGTGTAGATGAAGAGAGGTGAATACATTACCAGAGAGAAGAAGGTGTAGAAACAAGTGACTTTGAGCATGAAGAAGACAGTTCTGAGAGGGAGGAGCAGAGTTCCTCTTGACCATTTCTGGAGAATGGCCTCTCTCTTTGTGATGGAGAGCTCTGTGAATTTGTGAATGAAGGGCCACTTCCAATCCAGAGATGCACCACCACAGAGCAAGAGGGTGCCGAGCCGCGTCGACAGCAGCTTCAACACCAAGCTCACCACCACCACAGCTTTGGGTATCCCTCTCTTCACCATCAGCTCTGCTGTCTGTCCAAACATCAACAATCTCAAACCAAATACATGATTTCATTTGCAATGAGTAGATATCCCTACCTCATGAGGAAATGGAGGTTGAGAAGCAGAAGAGGAGTAGTAGGAATGAAGAGGCTTTTCATTATTATTATGAGAATCTTTATTTCCATTAATAGCATGCTGACTATTACGAATGGAAATAGAAGGTATTAGAGCTTCACAAACAGCACTTAGTGAATGAATCTGAGAGGAAGAGAAGCCATGCTTGTATTTTGGCTTCACTCTCAAATTCCCTCCACTAATCAAATTCCTCTTTCTTCCCTCCATCTCTCTCTACTTTCAATAAACTTAAGAAAGCAAGCAAGCTAGTTATATAGTTGCACATATTTTTGTCTTCTTTGTTAATTTAATATTCAAAATATATTTTACTCATGCATACAGTAACCAGCTAGTTGGCAAGGCTGAGCTGCATGTTAAAATCGTGTTTATATAATATTCTCAAACACTAGCTGATTATAATAATAATAATATATTTCTTGAAAGTGATATATAAAGTAATACTCCATCCATCCCATTCATAATGTCCCACTTTCATCTTTTGTTTGTCTCACTCATAATGTCTTATTATTTTTTTTGGCAAAAAAGTACACACAAAAGAATGTGGATCTCATGTGGACCACACCACCTTACACTCATCAACTTTGTTTCCTTAATCTCCGTGCCCAAAAGCAATGAGACATTATGAATGAGACGGAGGGAGTATGATTTCATGCAATTATTGATTCGCGAGTTTGATTACAATACTAATATATTTCTTTATAATTAAAGCAAATATAATTTCATGCAATTATTGATTCGAGTTTACTCGTGAGTTATTGAGCTAACTAGATTAGCCCTTCGTGCGATGCGCGACAATAATTATAATTAAATTGAGAAGATGAAAAATTAAAACTATTTAAATGTAAAATTGTACAATATAAATTATTATGTAATATTCACTAAAATCCTGAACTATTAAAATTTTTACAAAAAATAATGGTCAATTTACTACTCCAGAATATTGATGTAGCTCGTCGTACATCACATGTAATATATTGAAATTAAACATTGATACATTGTGCTTAAATTTTACAACAAATTAAACTTTGTAATGTGATATAAATATGTTGTCATTTCAAATATTATAATGATGGTTTTGTTTAGTTGTTGATCGAAACTATGATGTTTCGTGCAAGATCGTCATTTTAGAAAGTTTTCTTGTGTCATCCAGCAAGCCATGACCATAATCAATAACCGAAACTAGACCCTCAAGATAAAAGATATGATACTTTTTTTGTGCGTACAAAAAAAAGACACAATAGTTTCAAAGATAAAAAGTAAAGGAAAATACTGAAAAAATCAATAAAAAGTAAATTGGCCTTTTTCTTTTCAAATAAACCGGTAAGTAGGGATTTTTTTTTAATTGTATTTACAAAATAATTTGAAAATTATTTCAAAATCTACTTCAAATATTTTATACATGTAAAGGTCTTACCATAATATTTGATATGTATATTATATATTTTATCATATTTAATTTGATATGCATATTAAATATTTTATCAAGAATTAAATTACATAATTTTTTGAATTAAAAAAATTAAAAGAAATAATAAAAATAATTTAGGATTCTCTCTCCAATTCAACACGCAAGTAAAGAGGACTAAGAAAAACTATCATGTCTATTGATTTATGTTGCTCTCAATTAGTTAAATTAATTAGTACAAATTTCAGTTTTAGAAACCGCATGGTGGTGGTTATTTAGAGATTAATATGGAATCCACCATTTCTTTTCGTGCTCTTCTTTCTAAATAATTCTCTTCCACTAACTTATGCATTAACCTTCAATTAACAATTAATTACTAAATTTCCATTAAAATTGATTTCAAATCAATTGTAAATTACAAACTGCATTATTATATATATAATAGATAATAGATTAGTAGATTAGAGGACGCTTATGTTAATGAGCTTCACTAAACTACTGATTCTATATATGCTTTTTTTTTTGCTGTATTATTAGTTTTAGGTCAATATATAGCATTGTTATGATAATTCAATCGAGATGTTTTAATTACGTACTTGTGTTTAGCCATTAAACTAAGGTTCTATAAGAAACTTCTTTTGCAGTATCTGATAATTGATCCTTTGCCGTGCTTTAAACACCTTTGGAAACATGTTGCAATAATTTCTGTCAGGTTCCTAAATCTTAATCACGTTTATTTTCATTTTGCACTCATGCAAAGAGCCAAAACATCAATGATCAGTGCTCCCTTTCCCATTTTCTATAGTCTTGATTTTACTATCGTTAATTTGTTGTCTCATAATTAAAGATGGGTTGGTCTGAATATATAGATTAAGGGAAAAGAACCCCAATTTTTTTTCCAGTCAAATTAATTGGCTCATACTGGAAATAGTCCAAATTCGATAGAATTGACTCGAAACTAATTAAATTTGACCGAGCAAGAAGCTGGGATGTTAATTAAAACTGAACATATGAAATTATATTTTTATATATTTATGAACATATTTCGATGGGCGATCACCGAATCATTGACGGGACTTGGCTCCATCCTAAGCTAAGCTTGGTTAACATCCTTACTCATAAATATAGAATACGCAATATTCTAAAAATAAAGTATACAATACGGAATAATATGCTCGTATAGATCGGATGAGATCCCTTGTCTCCAATTCTTTGTGTGCACCGTGTATACTATTACTTTTACTATTTTTAATATTTTTTTTGTAGAATAAAAATTTATTATTATTACATAATAGCAACTAGGGGGCTCAGCTCATTGGCCAGCGGGTTCCCCTCTTAGTGGAAGACTTGGGTTCGATTACCCTTAGGAACGAATTTGGAGTTATCTAGTAGTGTTTGGTATTTTGTGAACTATCTACTAACAACTATCTTTATCCGATAAAAAAAAATTATTATTACATAATATATCATAATTAATATTTATAATTAAAAAATTAAAATTTTTAAAAAATATATACCATAATTTTGAAATATTTAAATTAAAAAAAATATTTATTTTAGTTTATTTTTTTCAAAATCAAGTATATGATTTTTTAAAATTCTTATCTTGCACTCGTGAGAATTCCAATGGGGTAAAATTCCAAAAATCAATGGTGAGCAAATGGCTGCTAAATTTCTAGCGAATGGGGTAAAAGAGCATCATAAAGTTACAAGAAAGAACTTTCAAAGGCGCATCAACTGAGTACGTAATGAGCTGTTTAACTTGTCGGCAAGGCATGCAACAATCAAATCCTTGCACTCTTCATAAGGGGGCTGGACCATGAGGTTGCGAAAGGTCCACACGAAATTAAGTACTCCCTTCGATGATACTATTTTATTTTGACTTCTCTCATTAATAATGATACAAAAGAAAAAGAAATAAATTTATCATAGAAAATTAGTCAATAAAAATAGTTAAATCACTTTATACACAAAAATATCAATTTCTTAATTTTCGTGCCTAAAAAATATGGTGCTATATTTAGTGAAATGCAGATAAATAAATTTGTCCTTACATATATGTATATACTCCATTCGTCCCACTAAATATGTCACACTTTCCATTTTTTATTGTCCCATTAAAAATGACACACATACCTAAAAAGAAAATTAATTTGCATTTAAAAATTAGTCAACAAGTGGCTACATTACTTTACATATAAAAACAACAATTTCTTAACCTCCATGCCAAAAAATAAGGTGTCATGTATAGTTGGACGGAGGGAGCATATTTTTATTTGTTTTAAATGTTGTATGGAATAGCTCATCAGTTATCACTCACTTTTAAAGGAGTATTAGTAACCTACCTTTCCACGCACAATCACTTTATAGCATGACCTTTTGATAATATACAAATATAGCTTGAAATTTGGTCCGTTAATGCATTTATATGTAGCCCAGTTAGGTAATAGCTATTATCTCTCATTGACATGGACAACGGTGGTGATGTGTCCATAAAATATACTCCCTCCATCCCATTCTTCTTGTCCCGCTTTTCTTATTGGGCCGTCACATTCTTCTTGTCCCATTTCCTTTTTTGGCAAAAATTTACACACAAAAGACATGTGGATCCCATATGTACTATACTCTCTCACACTCATCAACTCCACTTTTTTAATCTCTGTGCCCAAAGAAAGGGAACAAAAAGAATGGGACAGAGGGAGTAACTAACTTTATGTTTGTAATTGTCATAATTCGTAAAGGACAAAATAGACCTAATAATTGGAATTTGAATATTCTGCTAAGTGTTTATTAATTTAAAAACAAAATTAAAAACTTGGTAACTCAGTATTTGACTTAGTCCAATGGGCCTGAAATTTGGGATTGGGCTTGACAGAAAAGGAAAATGTGCAGCGTAAAAGCTAGGGCAGCAACATCCACTTATATACTTAGTCTCTCTCTTCATTTCTTTCTTGGTCTTCCTCCGCAGCCGCCCTCTCCTCTCCAACGCCCAAAATGGTGCAGCGCCTCACCTACAGGAAGCGCCACAGCTATGCCACCAAATCCAACCAGCACCGGGTCGTCAAGACCCCAGGTACGCGCACTAACTTCTCATTTTGTTTTGCTCTGCTTCATTCGATCAAAATGCGTTATTTCCTTTCCTATTTGTGTTTTCCAAATATCCGTTTGGTTTTATGATTCATGGATTCTGTTGTTTGTGTGTCAAAATTAGGTGGTAAGCTAGTCTACCAGACTACCAAGAAGAGGGCAAGCGGCCCTAAGTGCCCTGTCACTGGCAAGAGAATCCAAGGGGTATGAATCGCTTGTTTCCTTCTCTTCTCTATCAATGTAGTTGTGTGTTGGCTGTGAAGTTTCATACTTGTATACATTTCATGTATAATAGCCTCATGTATTGTTTTAATCCTCACATAAGTTTTTGCTCTCGATTTGCTTTTGATAAATGGCTTGCTAATTACAGAAATTCCTATTCGCTACCCATTAATTGATATTTGTCTTCTGCATATCCAAACTCTGCTTTTCAACTTGATCATTGGAGGGTAACTACATCTATTTTCCCCTGTGCGCTGCATTGAAGTTATTGTTTGAGTCTGAAAATGTTGTACAATGTGTAGCACACGATGATCTTGTTCACGCCAGTAGATTGTAATGCCTGTTCTACTATAAATTTGATGTATTAACTGAAGTAAAGGTCTTTGTATATAGTATTTTGATAATGTTGTATGATCTTCAGCTCATTGATGATCGTATTCACACTAGTAGATTGGTAATGCTTGTGGTAGTATGAAATTATTAGTAACTAATTCAAGATGTAATCTTTGTTTGTGCTTTTTTCTGCTGATTAATCTTAATGTCTTTGGAGTTGGTGATTTTGTATGTCTGATCTTTTCTTTGCCGTTTATGATCAGATTCCTCATCTGAGACCTGCTGAGTACAAGAGGTCTAGACTATCCAGAAACAGGAGGACTGTGAACCGTGCTTACGGTGGAGTGTTGTCTGGTGGTGCAGTAAGAGAAAGGTTTATTCTCTCTTCTTGCATATATTACTCCCATTCACTTGTTCAAATTTTGGTTCTTGCATTTGTGACTGGTTGCAGCGTTTGTTTAGGCCAAACTGTCTCATATTTTGGTGTCATTTGGTTTTGTAGGATCATCAGAGCTTTCTTGGTGGAAGAGCAAAAGATTGTGAAGAAGGTTTTGAAGATACAGAAGGCAAAGGAAAAGGCTGCTGGCAAGAGCTAATTAAGTGAGTTTCATGCTGAGTTAGTTTTGGATACGAGTAGCCGTGAGGAATCATGGAACTATACTGAGAGTTAAGCTTGATATCTGTATTTTTCTTTCGGTTCTTTTGAATATCACCTCTCCTTTTCTCCTAAGTTTGTCGAGATATCTGCTTAATTAGTGTTTCCAGTTTTTCGGCCATTTGATGCCCATCAACTCATTTTGGATTTCCTTTGTGTCACTTAAAAATTTTGTCTAATTAATTTGGGATTTGTGTTGCCATTTCTTTATGACCTCCTATAATTCTCAGTTTTCCGCACTTATTTTCTCATTTTGTGAAATTTTTTAACAATTAAAATTGGTGGTAGTTAATAGTTATGTAGTAATGAGGTTGAATTGTACTAGAATGTTAGAATTCCTTAACCATCATACTGTACTTGGATGTTATTCTATCTATCATGCCTTGAATTCCTTAAGTAAAGTTTAAAGATAATTATATGGGTTAGTGGAATATGCAAAATGGTTATTTGGATTATATTTGGAAATTATGTTGATTTCTTACTAGTATTTGATATTTGAGATTAGATTTGTGTATTCGATTCGACAGAAGTAATCTTATAAAAGAGAGCTGAAAAATTGCGAGAAGATTAATAAAACGACCAACGTATTTTGGTTGGGTCGTCTCTTTATACATATATGATGTATCTGAGATTTTGTTTATTGATTGGAATCCGTTTTAACGGATTCATGTTGTCGGATCATTATTTTCTTTTTAGTGAAGGATGATTTATTTTCTAGGAGAACATAAATTCAATTGCTGCTCATTCAGCAACGTGCAAGACAAAAAATGGTATAGTAAAATTTGGTCGTTTATTTCCATTTTCATGCAACGTGCGTTTGAAATGTGTAATCACCCAAAATACCACTCCTTCATATAGCTAGCCTTCTTACTTGGAAGATCCCATCTCAGATAAAACCCTCTACTAATTCTTCATCTGTTGGGTTTCAATCGTCTCCTGTGATACACAATTTGAGCCGGCCTAATTAATTAGTCATCATCAACAACTATATGTATATATATGTAACTTTATTAGGACCTCACCTTGTTTCGATTACTTTATGTCCAAATTCTGGAATCTCAAGAGCAGCTTAGAATGTTAAATACTGAGGTTTTGGATGTGTATCTTTCATGTGAAGACAAAGCAAGCTTCTGAATGCATGGTTTCCATATGGGCTTGTGTTTCAAATCTTTGCATAGAAATTAGCAACTCAATACCAACTACCAATGCACAAAACTCTTAAGTTCTATTCAGCTCTCAAATTTCCCATGACATTATTATATGTATATTTTAGCTAGTCTTGGTCAGAATTTTTTAGTTTTTTAATTCTTCAATTTGAATTTGTTAAGTCAAGTCAGTTTCTCAGGATCCGAAAATGTCACTTATAATTCCATTCCCACAGCTTCTATTCCACTGACTTGTCAGATTTGAATAATTTGTTCGTCATATATATATAATATAAAGCTTATATATATATATATATATATATATATATCTCATTAAACTAAGCTTTAATTATCCATAAATTTTAAAGATTATAGAATCTGTAACATATATTTTTCTATAGACACCAATTTTAGGAATTCAGAGGAAACTACAGTATTACCTTATTTGGGGCCATTTATTTATTTATTAAATTATTTTAGTTCACTCAATTAATTTATGAGTTTAATTGGGTAAAACAATTGACTTCTTCTACTTCAGCTGACTAGCTAGGTGTCTTTTTGTCAAGTTGATAAGAGAAATTGATACATACGTACCCTCGTATTATTTCTTAAGCATCCCTACTATTTCTCATGTCATGTACGATATGCATGCATGGATATTATATTTTCAAATTTTTGTAATTTGATTATTTAATATGAGAAAGTAGGAGAGATGGTACAGTAAACAAAGAAATATGAAAATTTAAAAGGTTCAAAGTAACGCATTCATCTTTATGTAGAACATGAATCATTAGTCTAAATTTTACCATTTTACAAATTAACTTTCATTTCTCAATAGTTCGTGTGAAATCAACAAAGCAATAATTTGTGGTCATATTTGTTAAGTTTAAAGTAGACATGAGTTGGACCTGAGCAAGAATGCAATGGTGTATGAAAAGAGAAGAATACATCAGTTAGTAACTTTTCATTTATATATGCTTAAAATATAGAGTTAAATGACTTTCAGTGATTCAAAAATAAGAGCTTAATCTTAATACAGACAAAGTCTTAGTGACCTTAATTGGAATATCCTACGCATGTTTTATTTGTGAAAGTATTGATTATCTTTGTATGTCTTACTGTTTACAGAAACATCAATAATATGTTAGATTTGTTTCACATATGTGATGATTTTATTTATTTTGTTCTTTACCGATCAAAGCAATCATATTCAATGGATCATCTTAATAAAAGCATCCAAATTTAATTCCAGGTTTTTATTTGAACCTCTTCATCTATATATATTACTTTGGATTTATTGTAGAATATGTAATATAATGAATTTAAGACTCAGTAGTACAATGCATTAGTGCATATATAAAAGATCTACTCACTACTTCTTAATTAATAAAATTTACATAAGGTTATAATTTTAGATTATTAATTAACATAAAGTTCACAAAAGGTACATATTGAAATATTTTCTTCTGAGTCATATATACATCGCTTATACACAATGTGATATATTGATAAATAGGAACAGATATAATATATAAGCAATACACCAATAAAAAGTATAAGACCAGTCGCACGTGGGAGCCTTAATTTATAACAGATGGCTTTAGTGCAAGAACACTCCTCCTTGTTTTGGTTTCTTATATACTAATAATTTTCCAAATGAGAATGAGAAGATATATATGTGACAAAAATATTTGATCGCTACAAGCAATTATTCAACGGTATTTAACAATTAATAACCGAATTGATGGCCATAAGCTGATATGAAGTTGACCATCTCCTACGCTATCTAATTGATTTGTTTGGTTCAATTTATTTAACTTTGTTATGCAATCTACGAATTCTGAATACAATATGACGTTTACCTAAATTATTCTCACAATTCATGAGATTTCTCTTAACCATGTTGTAGTTACTGAACATCCTCACGCATTGATATAGCCAATATTTTGAACTTAATTACATGAACATCATCATCTATTTATTTGGCGTAACATGTTGATCGCAATAGTTAATTATATAGGCGTTGATTTTCAGTTAAAATCTCGAATATTGTGGGTTTATGGAAATCAAGGGCATGGATTTCCTCAAAATTTTCTTGCTTCTTGAAAAGTCATTCATAAACTTTAATTACAAGTTAAACCTTTTCTTGCAAAATATTACTTAATTGGGTTTATCGTAGTAAATGTCTTGATTGTGGACGCCAGTAAAAAGAGTGAATTCAATTGCGAGTTAATTAGATTCTCACTAAGTCAAATGCCAAATAAACTCGTTCAAAACTATGCCAAATTCCAAAAACCCAACCCTCGTTTTTTGCCCATTCTTGTCGGTTGTTTTGACCTACACTTTTTTGTTTGATGTTTTCTCGACCTAGTTTTTTTGTTCCTAACAAGTACCCCTCTTCTTTACCCTATCAAACCTACACTTTTTGTTTATATGTATTTATGGTTATTATTCTAACAATTCTCATGGTAAAAGATTTTTATTTTAATGAGTGAATGCATTGCTTCGATTCGGATTCCCTAAGGAGTAGAACTCAATTTTTTTGGTGCATTCACTTCCACGCGAATGCATAATTGTTCTCACACTTGCACGATAATAAAGATTTTCAAAATAATATATCAACTTCTATATATGTGACTATAAGAAGTATCAAATCAAACTGATCTCCTGATTATGTTAACTAGTGCTAGTTCGTAAATTTCGATTGACATATAATCAAGATTAATTGATTTTTCACCCGAATGTAATGTGCTTTCTTATGAATAATATAATGTTTTGTCTACAATATTCTCCATATTATGCTTTATTACGGATAAAACAATATATTTTACTAGTATATGTTCGCAATTAATATATATCCATATATAGATAGAGAGAGAAAAATGAAGAAAAAATATCTAAAAACTATTCTAAGTTTGAGTGTATGTATAAAAGTGTCGAAAAATCCTAAAATGCGCCCAACCCAACGTCAGACAGCACACATGAGCCGAACGATGCTACTGATCCCGCGCCACGTAGTGTTGGTTGGGCACGTACGCTGCACAGGCGCTCGACCAGCCCCAAAGCCCGCTGGGGAAGCCCTATGCCTGTCCAGCGTCTGGCTAGCCCTAGAGGGACGATGCAGCGGCATCTCCATCTCCTACACGCAACGCTTGCAGCACCCCAACGATGGCTAGGCGCAGTGGCGGACAAAGAGGGATACATGGGGGTACAATTGTACCCCCAAATTCTTCTTTTAGTATTATATATTGTCTCAGTCCATGAAAAAGATGTGCACATTGAGAGTGGGTACGACTTTATATAAATGATTAGAGTGTGTTGTGAGTCTTAACAATGATAAGAATACAAAGTCAAATTAAGTGATTTGTGTGAGTGGATTATGAGTCCCACTTTTAATGTACTTTTAAATTATTTTCTTGTGTTGTGACTGGATCCAATAATTGTAAACGTGTAAATAATGAATTGAATAGAGTATTAAAATTAAGTTATTTGAGATTATTGACTTACCAAAAAAGTAATGGAGAACAAGAGAAGTGTGCATCTTTTTTGTGGATGGATCAAAATACAAAAGTGTTCATCTTTTTTCGTGGACGGAGGGGTATTCGTTTTTAAAAAAAATATATATATATTTTCTTGTATCCCTCACTCTTGTAATCATGCAGGACTTTTTTTGTACTTCTACTATTATTCTAATTATTCACTACATTAAAGAAAAACGGAGAAAGAAAAGAGCACAACACACAGACACTAAAGAGAGAAAAAGGCTCTATTGCAGCTATCTGCTCTCGGCGAATTCTTCCTGACTTTCTGTTGCGGCACCACCAATTTCAATTCCAATTCCACCTCGAGCTCTTCGTTCCAACAATGATATGAGATGTATTCTTTTTTATAATATATATTTTGTGAGTATTGTTATATACACTCTCTTCATCCATAAAAAATTTATCACATTATTAATAAAGTGTGATAAGATGATGAGTTGTGTGAACTCTACTACTATAAATAGACGTGACAAATTTCGTGAATGGACCGAAAAATGGAACTGTGGCAAAAAAAAAATTGTGGCTGGAGGGAGTAATATTTATCGTAAACCTAGATATAAATCTTGGGTCCGCCACTAGATAGGCGTGTACGGACGCAGAAAAAAATATCGTCAGGGACTCCACTGTTTTTATATTTATATTATCATTTTCTTTTTCCTCTCTTCAATTCTCTTTTTGCAACCACCATTTTTTCCCATACACAATAGTCATTTTCTTCTTCTCTTTGCAATTTCAGTCCCTCCTTATCGTCCAATCTCCAATTATTGCTCGTCAATAGCATCAATTCAGCAGGGGCTAAAGATAATTTATAACAATTTCGACAAATTTTACAGTAAAAAAAACTAAATAAATAAAGTTTGGCTAGAGCTTAAACCCCTGGCCGCCCTATGTGTACGACCCTTGCGCCCGGTGTTGTCATCGCGCATTACTCACACGTATTCGCCCCTCGTTATTCTTTCGATGTCTTGACTCATTTTCATCCATTTCCAACTTGTTTTCTATAAAATCACAATGACATGGAGATTAATCCGAAGAGATTATTAAATTCATCACTAAAACATCGTAAAAGGTCAATGAACACTATCAAATGGGAAATAAAATCATAATCAAAACACACACGCAAAAAGAGTCTAAACAGATTTACTAACAATGATATCTTTTTATTGATAATGCATTTTATTGTTCAGGAATACAGTGTCATTTTCTTTCTTTTCCCGCTTGGTATTTTTAGAAAAAAGATACATAAAATGATGCCACTATTATGTGAATATCTCAATTTACCACGCCATTGAATCAATACGGGTGCAAATACAACATGGAAATGAATACCAACTAGAATTTCCGACGACAAATATTATTACTCCATTCGGTTCATTAAACATGGCACACTATTTTGGGTAGCCACTTTTGTTGACTAAATTTTGAAGGCAAATTTAATTTGTTTCTTTTTTAGGTATGTGTCATGCTTAGTGAATCGGCCCAAAATGGCAAAACTGTCATCCTTAATGAACGGGAGGGAGTACATGCCTTTGTATCTAAGCATTCATTGATATATTGATTGAAGTCTGGACTCAAATTGTCGCCACGTCATGCGGCTAACTAACCTTGTGCATTTTTCCTATAAAAAAAAACCTAAATTTTCATATTTGATATGAATAGGGAAAGAATAAAAATAAAGAAATAGTTATATATTAAGATGAAAAAAGTATCGAAGATATAGAAATGTTATTATCATCACATAACTGGAGTTGTCACTTGTCACAGATATTCCCACACAATATATTACTTATTTGATAGTAGAATTTTGTACATTATACATATAGAGAATAGGGGTCAAAAATTGTGAGTTGGTGGGAGACATCAATTAAAGGGTGACTATTAACTTTAGATGACAGAGATTTCTTTGGGCCCATGCATGCTATTGAATGGGCCTATAAACGAAACCAGCCCGACTACAAAATTCAAGACTCAAGATGGCAAAAAGCTCAAACGAACGAGAAGGGCCTCATAAAACATGTTGTACCTATGGAGTATTATTTTAGCCAACATTAATTAATTGTGTGGTATTTCGTCTGTGATTTATCATAATAACCATAAACAAGGAAATGTGGCTTAAAGTGAGAACATAAAATTATAAAATAAGCTACTTGCATTTGGCTTTGGATCGCGAAAGCATTGATGAATGTGGCAAAAATGATTTTCAAATCGTAATTGAACATATACGGTGTCACGGTGATTTCGTAACAAAAAATATTTAAAGGTGCCCTTTTTAGTTTTTAATATATGAGCACATGTAAAGAAATTGAATCGGGACAAATATCATATATTAACTGTTATCGATTTGTCTTCGATTCAAATATCATTTAGATATCTTTTTCTATTCGTATTCAATTTATTGTGGTATTTGCGAATATTCCATTCAATCTTTTTAGAACTTAAACTAATGCAATATTAAACCAACCAAAATAAGGTAAAACATAAGCTCTCGGATTTCATACCAAGTAGCACAGTCTTGTCCAATTTGATAATATAATTTGATAATACAAGGTGTTACCATTCTCGATTTGAAGCTAATTAGCAGAAGGCAATAGAAAGCTAATGGCATAATTTATTACAATATACTTAAAGTTAAATTTAAATTTTAAAATTGATTTGAAATCAAAATTAATTTTAATTTCAATGAAAATTTTGTAGTTTTTTAAAGTCGAAGATTTATGTTATTATTACTTTGTAAAGAAACACAGCTCACATAGTCACGTTAAAAGTATAAGTAGTGCTCAAGTTCTTCTTATTCCTTTTTAACCTTTTCTTCAATTATTTATCTTTATTTTGAAAATTTGTATAATTTATTTTTGTATAAAAATATGCAATATGCATATTAAATTGAAGATGGTAACAAAAGCTTTAATTTAATATGTTATGTGTATAAAATGAATTTAAAATGAGAAAGTTATTACCATTTAAAGCTTGAGGTTAGCTTTTAAAATACACTTTAAATTAATTGTTTTTAAAAGAAAAAACAAATTTATTCGTAATACGACCTTTAAAATTTATCAATCAAATTTAATTATCAACAAAAATAATAAAGTGGATTTATTTTTCTACTCACAATATAAATAATATTATATTTCTTGAAAAACTTGTACCTGGAAAATGCTCTGTCCCTTACACACATGCCGCTTTCCTTATTTGATCGTCCCATAAAAACACGCCCATATTTATCTTTTATTTTTTGCACACTATCCCACCATAATTTGTTACAGTCACTTTACACCAATGCTCCTGACATGGGGCTCTTTCTCAACCCATAATACAAATAACACTAAAGTTCTTAAATAGGCATGTTTATAGGGGGTGGAGGAAGTATTATTTTTCATAATTTCATATAATATTTTTATATATTTTGTTGAATTCAGTTAAATATTTAAGAGTGATAATTCATCTAAAGCCCAATATTTCTACATGTGATAATTTTATAGCCCCACCTTTTAAAATATACAAATATAATCTGAAAATTACTCTATCGATGCATTTATTGCGCAATTAAGTAACGATCATTATCTTTTGTTAACATGGACATAAAGGGATACAAGAACAACAATATATATGGAGGGACTTAAGTCACTTAACCCCCTGTCAATCAATTTTTTTTATATAAAATAGACAAATTTTTGATATTTTGTATAAATTATTATGTAAAAGCTTCTATCGTCCAAAAATAATTATAGGAAAATTATTTGCGAATAACTTCATGTAATCTTTTTATATACATTTATAAATCGTGGTGTACGAATAACTTCACAATTGATGTGAATGAGCCTATTGCTTTATAGTATATGTTTCTATGTCTTAATGTCTTTAATTTTCTATTAAGGAAATAAAAATAAAAGAAATAAAAAATAATTAAATTTATGATGCATTATTAAATGGTTAAAGTTAAGTAGTTATCACTTATTAATGAAAAATTAAAATTAATTAACTTTTAATTTTGTAACTATAAACAGTAAATTTAGTTTTACAATGTTTCTCGAAGTGCATGGTAATACTTAAGATACACAATAAGTACACAACTAAAAATATTGATTGTATTTTAGTTGTTTTGCTTATTATGGGTTCCGCTAAAAATTAAAAAAGAAATAGACTAATTATGAGAATTTAGAGTTTTATTTTTATTGTCACAAAGAAGTGTATAAATGAATTATTTATTTGAGAATTTATATTTTTGCATTAAAAATTATTTTAAAAATACTTTTACACTTCATTATAAATATTAAGAGCATTTTACATCAAAATTTACTTTAAATATTTTTACACTCTATTATAAATATTAAGGATATTTTTGCATCTTATTATATTGACAAAATAATTTATTTAAGTGACGTTTAATAGTTGGGAGAAATCAAACTAGTACTATAGACTATAGTATTTTTTGCAGAAGAAAGAAATCACGGCCGTTGATCATACCGACGTTTTTTTGTTCTCGGTCGGTGGGGTCCACTGCCTCTTAAATTGCTGCGTGGGACCCGCTTTCTGATTCGACTGACTGCCAGCTGGCAACAGTTCCAAGTGGCGATTTCTACTTGGTGGGGTTTGGGGGAGCTGCCGCACCCCTTGCAACAATATACGCGTAGACGGTGAGTCTTTTTTTTTTTTTTTTTTTTTTAAATAAAAAATTTCCAAAATGAGATGCGTTTCTTAATATGTAACTCATGGTGCAATACTTTTTATTATATTCTTGTTTCCCTCAGCTAAAGCAATTGATGAGTATGCTAGTTTGAAGACTAAAGCAGCTGAGGCAAATTATGAATCTGCAGTAATTGACCCTAGACTGGAGGCAATTGTTGAGAGAATGCTTGATAAGTATGTAAAGTTGCATCTTTATGTTACTAAGAATAGTTATGTGGTTTCATATCTTTCTATTGCCTCTTCTTACCCCTTTTTACAGATGTATTGCAGATGGAAAATACCAACAAGCAATCGGAGTGGCTATTGAATGCAGACGATTGGATAAGCTTGAGGAGGCAGTTATACGGAGTGATAACGTTCATGCAACTATTAGTTATTGCATTGATGTCTCTCATAACTTTGTATATAGAAGAGAATATCGTCTTGAGGTGAATTCTTCTAAGCCATTTAGTAGTTATGTGTGCTGCCAAACTCTTTTGATATGTTAATGGTTTAACACTTTAGCATTTTAGTTATGAGAAAAACTAATAGGAAGTCTATTTGTATTACATATCTATAAAAATGACATTCTTGTTCTCCAATCTTAAACAGGTGCTTCGACTTCTTGTCAAGGTGTATCAACAATTGCCCTCTCCTGATTACCTAAGCATGTGCCAGCGCCTAATGTTTTTGGATGAGCCTGAAGGCGTAGCAACCATATTGGAGAAACTCCTAAGATCCGATAATGCAGATGATGCACTGTTGGCATATCAAATAGCATTTGATCTGGTGGAGAATGAACACCAAGCTTTCCTTTTGAAGGTAAGAGATCAACTCCCCAGTGCCAAGAAATCGCAGCCTTCAGAGCCAAAGCAGCCAGAGTCTGTGCAGCCAGATGCTGTGCCAGTTGCTGCTGCTGCTGCAAGTGCTGATGCTGCAACAAGTGCTGATGCTGCGACAGGCAGTGATGTTGCTGTTTCTCAGGAGGTTCAGATGACAGATGGGGCTCAAGTGGATGATAGTGCAGCATGTTCTAATCCCCGTGAAGCTGTATATGATGAAAGATTAACGAAAATGAGAGGAATTTTATCTGGAGAGACTTGTATACAGTTGACTCTGCAGTTCTTATATAGTCATAACAAGTGAGGCTCATCTCTGATTTGTTCTTAGTATTGGACTGTTTCTGTATCCAGGTTGACCTCATATGCTGCAAATTAAGTTGTCTAATAAACATTATATTTCTTATCTCTTTTCAGATCAGATCTTCTCATTCTTAAGACGATAAAGCAGTCTATTGAAATGAGAAACAGTGTTTGCCATAGTGCAACTATATATGCTAATGCTATTATGCATGCTGGAACAACGGTTGACACATTTCTTCGTGAGAATCTGGTATCTACCCATTGACCGTGTTAAATTATTATTTCCCTCATAATCATATATCATTTCTGTGTACTTTATATTCTCCTAATACTTCATACTATATGTACGTCAGGACTGGCTGAGTAGGGCGACGAATTGGGCTAAGTTCAGTGCTACTGCAGGACTTGGGGTTATCCACAGAGGTCATCTTCAGCAAGGAAGATCATTAATGGCACCTTACTTGCCACAAGGTGGGGCTGGTAGTGGTGGTAGTCCTTATTCTGAAGGTGGAGCTCTATATGCTCTTGGTTTAATCCATGCAAATCACGGGGAGGGCATTAAACAATTTCTGAGAGAGAGTTTGCGTAGTACTAATGTCGAGGTGTGTACTTTGATTTCAAGTGATATAATTATATGGTTTAGGGTGCAGTAGCTAAATGCTAGAATTTGACGGTGCAGGTTATTCAGCATGGTGCCTGCCTTGGTCTCGGTTTGGCAGCTTTAGGCACTGCAGATGATGATATCTTTGATGAGATAAAAAATGTTCTATACACAGACAGTGCTGTTGCTGGTGAGGCTGCTGGTATAAGTATGGGTTTATTGATGGTTGGAACTGCTAGCGAGAAAGCTGGAGAAATGCTTGCTTATGCGCACGAGACGCAGCACGAGAAGATTATTAGGTAGTTATTGATTCTGTTAAAGGCTGGGAGAGAATACTACTGCCTGTCATGTTTTGTTCCTCAGTGTTAATTTGATTGAACTTATTGGCAGGGGTTTGGCATTGGGTATTGCGCTTACTGTCTACGGGAGAGAGGAAGAAGCAGATACTCTGATCGAGCAAATGACTAGAGATCAGGATCCTATCTTGCGCTATGGTGGGATGTATGCTCTGGCATTAGCATACAGGGGAACAGCTAACAATAAGGCCATACGTCAACTGCTGCACTTTGCCGTATCAGATGTGAGTGATGATGTCAGAAGGACTGCTGTGCTTGCCCTCGGATTTGTTTTATATTCTGATCCCGAACAGGTTCGTGCTTTCTTCTTGGTTTTCCTTCTGCTAATCTGTTGTTGGATTCTTATATGCTTATAATGTCTATTTATTTTTACTCGAAGAAGGAAGAAAGGAAGAATCTTTGTTTGTTGGATGCTAAACTTATCTATCTTTCCCTATCATGACTAATTACTTCCTCAAATGCACAGACTCCTCGAATCGTTTCGCTGTTATCAGAGTCGTACAACCCACATGTTCGTTATGGTGCTGCACTGGCAGTTGGAATTTCTTGCGCAGGTACTGGCCTTAGCGAAGCCATATCATTGCTCGAGCCTTTGACATCAGATGTCGTCGACTTTGTCCGCCAGGGTGCTCTAATTGCCATGGCAATGGTGATGGTACAAACCAGTGAAGCCAGTGATTCTCGTGTTGGTCAATTCAGGTATACCTCCGACTATGTTCAACTTCACCTTATCCATTAGCATTCTTTATGCTTACATTGTTTTTTCTTCACAGGCGACAACTGGAGAAAATAATCCTTGATAAACATGAGGACACAATGAGCAAAATGGGTGCAATTTTAGCGTCTGGAATCCTCGATGCTGGTGGAAGGAACGTAACCATCAAGTTGCTTTCAAAGACGAAGCACGACAAAATCACAGCAGTTGTTGGTCTTGCCGTATTCAGTCAGTTTTGGTACTGGTACCCACTTATATATTTCATTAGTCTGGCATTTTCACCAACTGCGTTAATTGGTTTGAACAATGACCTGAAAGTGCCGAAGTTTGAGTTCCTATCACATGCAAAACCATCACTATTTGAATATCCGAAGCCCACAACTGTACCTACCACTACTTCGGCTGCTAAGCTACCTACAGCAGTTTTATCAACCTCTGCTAGAGCCAAGGCCAGGGCTAGTAAGAAAGATGCAGAGAAAGCAAATGCTGAGAAGGCCGAGCCAAGTTCTGGAAAGGGAAAAACAAGCGACAAAGATGGCGACTCCATGCAGGTACGCCGCTGTGTTGATATTGATATTAAAGCGATGACAAAGATATTCTTTCCTTACCTTTTCTTTGGCATACATATGCTGCATGTGGTATACGATGCATCCACCACAAATAGGGTTTTTTAATTCTCAATTAGTATTAGATTAGGGCGGATGCACCAGAGTGTGCCTCAATTAATTTATATCAAAATTATTTTCATTACCCCATATCCGGAGTAACAATCTCGCTCAAATGCTTGATTGTGGGAACTTACAAAGTTGCTGATTTCGAGCTTTTCTGTGTCTTATGTTGCCAGATTGATAGCGCAACAGAGAAGAAGGCCGAACCTGAGCCGTCGTTTGAAATCTTAACCAACCCGGCTAGAGTAATTCCTGCCCAAGAAAAATTCATCAAATTTCTAGAAGATAGCAGATATGTACCGGTGAAGTCAGCACCCTCAGGCTTCGTTCTGCTAAAAGACCTTCGTCCGAGTGAACCCGAGGCATTAGCTTTGACCGACTCACTCTCATCCACAGCACCAAATGCTTCCGGTGCCTCAGCCACCGGACAGCAGGGCTCTGCCTCGTCTATGGCAGTGGATGACGAGCCTGCACCTCCACAAGCATTTGAATATACATCATAGGTTCATCGTGGAAAATGCTCAATTTCTTTCCAACAAGATCCTGCAAAGAAATCCCAACAGATTTCATGGTGGCCTGAAACTCAGTTAATTGAATGTTTGGAGATGCATCGAATGTCAGTTTGAGCTCGTGCGGTTCTGCTGTTCCTTCCAACGTGCTTCTCACTCGTGTTTTTTTCCTATGTTATATTATATATGAACATGGGGAAATAGGAAAACCGTAGAAAACTGCATTGCAGGAACTCTCCACGAGCAACGGGCCAAAGTCAAACACAGAATTTCTCGCTAGATGTATGATCGATTGCAGGAGTCTAGTGTAGTTTAATTTGCACATTTGCTGTAATCTTATCTTCAACCGCTTTTTTTTGTTTGCATGAACTCGAACTTTGAGTTTCTTTTATGGAACGGGCTATTACATCGTTTTTGCATATTTGCCATTTCCATTATATATATTGAGACATGGTTTCAACTTTGTTGTTACTAGGCTGATGCTGGCATTTAAATTAATACTACATGAAATATTATGTAACTGCTAATGATTTTTTTGTTTGATTATTGCGTATATAAAGAAAAGCTATGTTCGAGTGACAAGAAAGATGAATGAATGAGTAGGTAGATGGGAAATCAAGATTAGTATATTTATGCGCCACAGACAATCCTATTTAAGTTTAAAAATGAGGTTCATTCATTATATTCAACTAATAAGATCAGTCATGGACATGAAGGGAGATGGTGATAACATTTATCATGCATGAATGTACTAGGTGAGGTGTGTACCAAAACACTCTTATGTAATGTGTTCCCTTAAAACCCTTGTACTAGCTTGGAAGATACCAATTTCCCACATCTTATTTGGTGATGGTAGTTTAGTAGCTCACAGGTTGAATTCCATCAATATTTTGCGATTTGCATGCAATTCCAGCAGAGGCGATCTGCTTTTAACTAATTTTAATATATAAGAAATAATACGAGTGTCTGCAAAGGTTGGTGGTTTTAGGCAGTGGTGATACATGTGCAGGATCCAGTTCCAGAAATAGCACGCCCAAATTAATTAGTTTTTGTCACTACATCATGTGCCAGTGCCAATGCTAACCTAATCATCTGAGTAGAATTTGTGACTTATAAATAGTATTGTTGAAATTATATGAGAAGCTAGAGAGTGGCCCCTTGCAGTAAAGTCTGTGTCAAACTTCTCTTCATATGAATTCAGCTATATCAGCCTATTTGGAGTAGGAGCAGTTGGTATTCTACATTAACACACAAATCAAATCACTATCCTGCACTATATAAGTGTGTATGAAAAGCCATTGACATATCTTCTGTTGGGCATAGCAACATTCTTGATCAGCAAAACCAAATGGAAATGGTGGCATCACCACCTCCAATGTGTTGCTCAAACATGGATTTAGCAGATATGATGCAGCCCGACTCAGCCATAAATGCTGTGGAAGGAAAGGGCAAGGGCAAGAAGAAGAGGAAGAGAGGGAAAAGTGGCGAAGAAGTTGAGAGGCAGAGAATGATTCATATCGCAGTTTTAAGGTCTCTCATGCCAACCTACTATACCAACAGGGTACCTACTCTACTCAACAACAATATGTGTGTGTATATATATGTATATATTGAAAGGTGGTGAAAATTTGATAGGGAGATCAGGCTTCCATAGTTGGTGCAGCAATTGAGTTTGTGAGAGAGCTGCAGCAACTTGTGGTATGCCTTGAATCAGTGAAAAGGCAAGAAGCAGCTTTGATCTTGCAGACGGCAGAGAGCAAGTCTTGGTTGGCAGATGTTGAGGTGACCCTCTCAGGTTTGTTTGGCTTCATCAAGATTGTGTCCACAAGGCGCCGCGGACACATCGTCAACATTGTTGCTGCACTTCACCATCTGCACCTTCATATTCTGCACACTGATATTACCACTACTCTCCAAGATCTTGTCTGCTCTTTCACTCTCAAGGTACCTATATTTACTAGCTACTATGTTTTTCCTTTTCTTTTCTCTGTGAGTGGCCATCATTTTTGTGTGTTGCAGATGAGTGGACAAGCAATGCTCACAGCTCAAGATATAGCAAACTCAATTCAGCAGATGTTGATGAATAGCTGCTCTCTTCATACCAATTAATTCTTGAATGATTATTATTTGCTGCCCACTAGCTTCTTGCTAGCTTCAATTCATTTTCATTTTTCTTCAAGATTAATTAGTTTCTCATTATTGGTATTGCTATGATGACTAAATCATGAGCAGTAGCAAGTGAAGAGGGGTTTGTTTGTAATATGACAAAGTCAAAGCATCCTTCTACATATGATGATGTGATGTCACTCATGAGTTGACTTGTCAGAAATTAGAGTTTCATAAAATGATAACGTTTGAGGTGGTTGTACCCATGGATGATTAATGCTGCTGGGGTTGTACCTTGTGCTAGTGTTGTACTTTCAAGAATAGCACATGGTTTTATACAGTTTCTATCTCCATGCATTATGCATATATGGAGTGTATGCACCACGACCCTTCAACCTATTATTCCCTTGTGTTGTGTTTATATAAGTTTTAAACTCCATTATTTCTTGTTAAAAGAACAAATGAAACAATCTGGAGTATCTATATGGACCTATGGTTCTTAAAACTAAGATTCTTTGTTGTTTTATTAATATTATACATGTATTTTAACTCTAATATCTTAGTTAGAAATTATTATTCACATCATTGTTAGCTACAAATTGCATAAAATTAATGCTCGATTTTCTCTCTAAAAGTCGATGTTTGGATGCTGAAATGAAAAATATATTTCCACGTAACATTTAATATTACTTTATACTGGCGAAGTTTTTCACTTGTTATTTTGTAAGTTATGTCAATATTTTGGGCCCCTAATTATAACCATTTTAAGATAGTAAAAATAAATTTTGGCCTGTAAATATAAAAAGATAAAATATAGTCTCTTATTTCACGAATTTAC
>JAYJMF010000001.1:5398385-5409878 GCA_036873715.1 Salvia sclarea | reverse complement strand
ATAATAATAATAATAATAATAATAATAATAATAATAATAATAATAATAATAATAATAAATACAGGAAACATAAAATAGCATAATCAAGAGCATGTTAAGCGGATATTCTGTCCATAATTTCAAATAAAAGGCCAATTTTAGTGTCGATATTTTAGGGAAATATTAAAATTTTCGTTTGAATTCCAATAATAGAAGCTCGTTAGGTTTTGGGCCCATTTGAAATCGAATAATAGAAGTTATAACAATTTTGGGCCCAACGCCTAAATAATACTATCCTTCTTTTGATTCTTTCACTATTCTTCCATGTGAGAAGTCTGAAAGCCATATATAAGACATAGTACCATCTAATTATATATTCCAAAAGAAACCCTCGCAATATTCTCTAAAATAAAAAAAATAGTACTATATTATAGTATAATTTTCGAAAATATAATCAAACGTCTCTTATATTTTACCTACTAACAATTCCAGTTGCTACTCATAAAAACACTTTGGATTGTAGGATATGGTTCAAACAAAAACTATTTTTTTTTAAGAACCTAAGAATCAATGCATTTATATTATAAAGTTAATGAAGTACTTTTTTCAAAACCAAAATTCAATAGTACATTAAGTTTTTACATAAAATGCATTATTTTTTGCTGGTTCTTAGGTTTTTACCAAAAAAAGAATTCCACTATAACTCAACCTTGGATTGTATTTGTTGTTAGTTCGAGCATATTTTAAGGTATCGTGGGAGTTGAAACTCATACATCTCTATCTCACGTTAGAGGTCTACCTATTGAATATTTGGAAAGAGACACTTTGCTCCAAGCCAAAGATGCAAATAAATGATAAGGTCATTGCATTTATATATGTCTCTTTAGTCATTAGTTACTTCACGATATAGTTGGAAGATTTTTATAAAGTTGATCATATTTGGGGAAGCAAATCAATCAAATGGACACCGACGTCAAATATTCTTTTTTTTTTTTGTAGAAAAAATCCATTTGTTATACTCTGATCTCAAATTCTAATTAGCACAAATAGTCCTAATTTTGGGTAGACTAGGCCTATGTGTAAATTTAGTGTAGGTGTTGGGGGGGGGGGGGGGGTATGGATAAAGCATTTTGTAGAGTCCATGGTTTAATAACATTATCAATGAAATGATATTATACTTATATACCCCTCTGTATTTTTTAGAAGACTTCTATATTTTATCAAATCAAGCAAATATAGTTCAACAATAGTCTTAGAAAGTATTTAGTGGGCTTATTAGCTTTCAAAGGCCTATTGGATTGAATATTAATAGCAAATGCAGCCCAATAACAATCAACTTTAGCTAACTTTTATTAGTTCTCACTCATTAAATGGGCCATAGATCACAACAGACAATAAATATTAAATATTAAATAGAATATTGACATTTATAAATAAATAAACAATTATGAAAATGTTCACAAAGGTCATTAATTAAATCGATTTAGTAACAAAATCAATATCTCGGACACATTTTTCAGAAGATGTCTATAACATACGAGGTTTTCTAATAAATGTCATTTACAAAAATGCAACTTCAATAATGAGAAAATAATGTAGGCATGTAGATATGACAGTAGGCCTGTCTAGAATAAAAAGAAAATTATACAAAAAATTGAAAAAATATTTGAAGAACGAAAAATGGAGTATAAAAATTCCACCAACATATTAACTCGGTCGACCGTCAACAAGTGGTATTTTTTGCACAATTTTCTAATTAAGGTGCTTCACTTTATAAGGTTCCAATCCCATTTTAACAATAATAATATTAAGTGAAACTTTAGTTTTAGGTCTAGTCAGCAAAGACAAAAGAAATATAAAAATAAAAAGAAATAAGGTTGAAGCCTTGAAGGCATGAGAAATTGTACATAAGTAATACTTAAATTTTTAATAGAAAGAATTTACTATTTACATTACATTATCTATCCACAATATATACATATATTAAAAATATATAAAACGACAATTAATTATTTACGGTATTTATATAAGGGGAAAAAAAATTATTATGCTCCCTACAGGTGGAGAGATGGTATTTGTTATAATGTTATATATAGGTCTAATTTATGATTTCCTAATCGAAATTAAGATCGCATGATCCTAACTAGGACGTGCCGTCACGTTCCTCGAAGCATATATTACATTAATTTTACTTACATTATTAGTAGTGAATCACTGAATCCTCACAAAGAAAACATTGATTAATATGAATGAAAACCAAAATAAAAAACACGTACGTTTCCAATAATTTCGACGAAGTAAATTAATTGATAAAATTAGTAATAACCCCTTACCTAATTCATGAATTGGCATGTACAAGAAGTAAGTTGCTTAGGTGCCGACCAAAACCAGCAATGCAGAAATAGTCAACTTACTAAAGATTTTCTTTTTCTTTCTCTTTTTCTAGAAACAAAAATTTGCAGTCGCAATGAACATTTTGCTATTCATTTAGTCTCAATCCCTTCCTCTCATGCAAAAACATACACAAACTAAATTAAAGAGAGATGATGAAATCAGCGTCAAATTACAAAGATAGGTTCCACATTTTGGCAAATAGAATTTCTCTCTTCTTCTACATAACATGTATAGCTATAGCCACCATCTTCTCTCTTCACCTCATTTCAAATCACAACAAAATCAAATACACAAATGATTTCAATCAAACAAGCACATTCACTCAACCAAACAAAGGTTAGAATCCCACCACATCTTCTACTCAAAAACCACTTTTCCTCCAATCTCATTCTTTTTTTTTCTTTGCAAATTAAACTATCATTTGCAGAATGCGATTTATTCAAAGGGCAATGGATTCGAGACGAGGCCGGGCCGTTGTACACCAACTACAGCTGCAAAACAATCCCAACATCGAAGAATTGCTTCTTGCACGGCAGAAAAGATCGAGATTTTCTTCATTGGAGATGGAAGCCTCACAAATGCGAGCTACCTCGTTTTAGTGCACAAACATTTCTTAGCATTCTCCGAGGTAAGAAGATGGCTTTCATCGGAGATTCTCTAGCTCGGAATCAAATGGAATCGCTTCTTTGCCTCCTCTCAACGGTTAGTCCATATATTAATTCTATTTTATTTTTTGATAAATTTAACAAGGAAATTTAAAGGATGCGTCACTAAAGTAGAGATCGTAGTAGTCTTAGTATTCATGATTTAGGATTGTTGGATTGAGATTGAAAGTCTTGAATGGTTCTAACGCAATTCTTGAAATAATCATGATACATTGTCTTTGGTGTTAAATTTTCTTGTTTCGTCAAGAAAAAGGTAAAGAAAGTTTGAAATAGTGATAGCTTTCACATGTAGTGATTCTATTCTAAACTTTCTTCAATAAATCACTCCGGGCATTGGGGTGAGATTTTTTGAAATTCGATTTGATTTACCTGATGGGGGCTTTTTATTAGAGGGGGCTCAAGCCCCCTCCATCGTGTATATTGTTTATTACTCCCTCCGTCCCAGCGAAAGTGTTACGTTTGCTTTTGGCACAAGAATTAAGGAGAGTTGAAAAGTAGTGTAAATTGGTGATAGAAATATATAGTACTCCTTCCATATACTTAAACTTGGCACCTACCTTTTCGGCACGGAGATTAAGAAAGTGATGCTTTTGTGTGTAAAATGGTGTAACTACTTTTATTGACCAATTTTCTAAGGCAAATTTATTTCTTTTTTTGGCAAGTGTCATTGCTAAAAATACACCTCAAATAGGAAATGGTGTGTGAATAATAAAGATGTTTTAAAAAACTGGAAACGTAACACTTTCGTTGAGACGGAGGGAATACTTTTTAATTCTTAGTACAATCGGGGGCAGGAGGGGTGCTTCGAAAAAAAGTATTTTTATCACTATAAATTAAAAAAAATTAGATTTTTTTTAGTATTCTTCGAGCTATATATCTGTTTGCGCCTCTGAATACAATTAGCTATGACACATGCAACAAGCTCAATCTATAAGATATTAGTGGGAGATTATATGGCTAAGTTAGACCTATTTGATATGGTGCGATAATATCCATAAACCATGATAGGGAAATTGGTTTAATCTTGCAGGCAGAGACTCCAAAATCAATAGAGAGAGATGCTGACAACAAATTCACAACATGGGAATTTCCAGAACATAATTTCACACTGGCAGTATAT
Organism: Salvia sclarea; assembly: GCA_036873715.1. Lineage (NCBI taxonomy): Eukaryota > Viridiplantae > Streptophyta > Magnoliopsida > Lamiales > Lamiaceae > Salvia > Salvia sclarea. Next base: position 5,405,720 of record JAYJMF010000001.1, on the reverse strand, counting down.
TGGTCGCAGTTCCTTGTCGCCGCCACCGAGCTCACCGTCAACGGCACCGCCACGGGTAGCTTCGACCTGCACCTCGACAAACCCGACCCCCGGTGGACGGATGAGCTCCCGTCCATCGACTACGCAGTCTTCTCGGGCGGACACTGGTTTGTCCGAGAAAACTACCTATATGAGGACGGCCGCCTCGTTGGCTGCGTCTTTTGCCACAGGCCCGACGTGACACACATCGGGCCGGGCCAGGCCATAGGGCGGGCCTTCCGGGCTGCGCTCCGGGCCGTGAACGGGTGCGGGGGCGGCAAGAGGATCGTGAGCTTCGTGCGGACATACTCACCCCCGCACTTCGAGCATGGGGAGTGGAACACCGGGGGCCGATGCAACCGGACTCGGCCCGTTGGGCCGGACGAGGTGGACGGGGCCCGGTCCGAATGGGAGTATCGGAGGGTGCAAGTGGAGGAGGCGGAGGCGGCGGGGAGCAGCGGTGGAGGGAATGTGGTTGAAGTGATGGATGTGACGGAGATGATGGCGACTAGGTTTGATGGACATCCAGATAGGCATTGGCAGAATAGATGGAAGAATGATTATAGAGATTGTGCACATTGGTGCATGCCCGGCCCGATAGACACGTGGAACCAGCTTCTGCTCGAGATGGTCATCGAGTCATCACGAAAATAGCCCGACAGGAAAATTTTTGGACGTGTCTATTTTGTTACGAATTGATGAAATATGTTATTGCAATGATCCATAAAATTTCCCTCGAGGCTAGAGCTAAAATAGGTCGAATTTGATGATTTTTTTAGCAATTAATCCAACCGGGAATGCGACGGCGAGTTGAGCATGATTTTTTTTTCCCAACAGTAACTAGGCATATAATGTATCTTTATGTTAATGAAGGTTCAATAAACCAAGATTAATCAGAGCTAACTTCAAAAGCTAATGTAGTAGGTTGGAAAGTTTTGGGCGTGATTATTTTGCTGTAGCGAGGTGACAAAATATGTGTTATTGCAACAAAGGGTTACGTAACTAAACCATTCGATAACCGGTTAGGGTGTTTGGTAGGCCATATATAATTAGCTAGAGCACCTAGATAGCAAAACCATATGTACTTATCCAATTGTTTGGTTAGGGCATCTAATTTTGTTTTGATGAAATTACTTGGAATGTTTCTCCTATAATCCTTAATACTACGTGCTAAAATAATTTAGAAATCTGGTAATCAGATTTGAGATTACAAGTGATTCTGTTTTGAAATATATTGGTATACTGCATATATATGGAATATTATGCAATGGCAACTAAGTAAACATCTTCAAAATATGTTTAAGTCAATCTTCAATTTGGTATGTGATGTTTTTTTTTTTTTTTTTGATTGATAAAGTTAGTTGTTAGTAGTTAGTTCACCAAGCACCAAACACTCATAGATTACTTCACCAAGCCTTCTTATAACTCCATAATTCGTTCTCAAAGGGAATCGAACCCGGGTCTTCCACTAAGGGAGGAATCCGGTGGCCAGTGGGCTAAGCCCCCTGGGTATTTGGTATGTGATGCTATGTTTACTTAAATAACCATTTGATATATTAGAGAATTGAGAACATGGGAATTTTAGAGGGCCACATAAATTTAACAAGAGACACATTTTCGTTAGGTCGGCTTAACCGTTAGGTCCAACACCAAAACAACTTTTTGTCTAGTACAAAAGAACACTCTCTTCGGCATGGGCCTAATCATTAGATCGGCCTAACGTAAATATTTGCGATTTAACCAAAATACAAAAAGATCGAGAGGAATTAGAGAATTGAGGATCGGGGAATTTTTGAGGGCCACGTGAAGATGTGGCCTAAGTCATTCTTTCATGCACGTAAGGAGAATATAGATATTAGAAAATTTTATATAAAGATCAATTGTTTGATTGACTTAAGATATTAGAACTCTTAATTTGACTTCAATAACCAATCCACTTGACTTAAATAATGAATTTACTAATTATTATTGGTATGTAATGCTATATTGACTTAAATAATTATTTGATATATTAATTATCAATAAAATTTAAATTTGACAAAATGCTAAACATTGGGGAATTAGTGAATTGAGAATGAAGGAATTTTAGTGGGTCGTGTGACGATGTGACACTAAGTTTTTATTTTTTAATCATAATATACTATATGTATAGTAAATATATATAGGGGTGAGTTCAAGTGAGAAGATCTAATTTCATGGGAAATGAGAAGGATTTTCGATTGTGCAAAATGTTTTAACTGTTTGTGCAACAATTTATTTTACATGAATATTATTGCACAAAGAGTATTCAGTTGTTGCACAAAATGTATCTAATTGTTGCACAAATATATATAATTGTTACACTGTGATAATGTTGCACAAAACGTTGTGCAACAACTTTGTTGATATTGTGCAAAACAATTATATATTTGTGCAACTCTCGTAATATTTCGCACCTTCTCACGGCAAAAATAACTTCTCACGGTAACATAATTTCACGCTAGCAGTATACTGGTCGCAGTTCCTCGTCGCCGCCACGGAGCTCCTCGACAATGGCACCGCCACTGCCAGCTTCGACCTGCACCTCGACAGGCCCGACCCCCGGTGGACGGACGAGCTCCCGTCCATCGACTACGCGGTCTTCTCCGGCGGCCTCTGGTTTGTCCGGAAGAACTACCTATACGAGGATGGCCGACTCGTGGGATGCGTCTTCTGCCGTAGGCCGGGCCTAACGGACATTGGGCCAGGCCGGGCCATGGGGCGGGCTTTTAGGACCGCACTCCGGGCTGTGAACGGGTGCGTTAGGTTCGTGCGAACGTACTCGCCCTCGCATTTCGAGTACGGGGAGTGGAACACCGGGGGCAGGTGCAACTGGACCCGGCCGTCGGGCCGGGCGAGGTGGATTGGGCCCGGCCCATATGGGAGTACCGGAGGGTGCAAGTGGAGGCAGCGGGGAATGGCGGGGGAGGGAATGTGGTTGAAGTGATAGATGTGACGGAGATGCTGGCGACTAGGTTTGATGGGCATCCAGATGAGCATTGGCAAAATAGATGGAAGAATGATTATAGAGATTGCGTACATTGATGCATGCCCGGCCCGATTGATACATGGAACGAACTTCTACTCGAGATGCTCAAAGTGTCAACACGAAAATAGTTCGCGCCAAAATTTTGGGCGTCTATATTTGGCTACAAATTGATGAAATATGTTGTTATTGAAATGACACAATATAATACAACTTCATAATACATATTTATGTCACGTATATATCATAAATATTGTTCATGCTCTCATTTACAGTAGAAGGCACATGATGATGAAGATGATGGCCTCAGGTCACATACCTGAAACAGAAGGGAAATGATAAAACTAGAGGCATTCCTAACTAACCAGCTTTCTTTACATATATTGACCACTTTTAGTAATAATGAATTTGCATCATTATTTAGAGTATTTTTGGAGTTATAACATATTTAACATCCAACATATTGCACACAATAGCTTTTATCACCACTCAAATGAAAAGCTTCCGCATCAAAGTCACACAATAAATCATGAAGAAAAAGAAGAAAAACAATGTATAATACGCAGCAAAATTCACCCAAAAGCTTAAACAATAGTTAAGACATATAATGAAACTTCACAATAAAGCTCCAACATTTCCACAGCTGATTTTCTGATAGAACATACATCAAACAGTTGGCGCGCAAACCTCAAAATCCCAAATCACCAGCATCAGACGCCTTCGGGTAACCGCTGTACTCCAATTTGAGATTCAAACTCGCAGAAATAACCTTAAATTTGAGGCGCAGCGCGTCCATGGCGTCGGAGACGGATTCGTTTTCGGGCTCGAGGATGGGGTAATTTTGAAGCAATTCATCCATCTGCTTGATCGTCTTCTGGATCCGCGCCGACATGAAATTGGGGTCGGCGCGGATGGCGGAGGTCCAGACGGCGACGCAGCCGCGGTAGAATCCCAATTCCTCGCCCGTTTCGAACCCGGTTTTGAGCCCGACTTGCTGGCCCTCTTCCTTGCCCGATACAATGCCGTCGGCGTAGCCCTCGTCGTAGCCTTCTCTCAAGTGCGATTCCTCCAGATTTATCGAGGATTCGAAGATGTCTTCAATGGCGTCCATTCAAATTGATTTCGGAGTCTGCGATGAATTTCAGTTGAGAGACTAAAATGAAAAGGGGAAAAACATGGGAAATTCGGGTCGGGTCCTGAAATACCCGAATTTCCCCACCCGAACCCGACCCAAATTCAAAATTGGGGGCACCCGAATTTCGCCAATTATTGGCGGCGGCGGCGGAATTCGGGTGGCGGCGGTGAGAGAGAGAGAGAGAGAGAGAGAGGTAGATACCTGAAAACAAAATATATCCGCAAAGATGACTTGTTTTTTGCCTTCTCAAAAAGATGATATTTTTTAATATCACGAAAGTTCAAAATGACATATTGCAGGTTGGAATTTTATCTTTTAATATAAATGGAAAGCGTGCAAAACATTATTCAAAATCCAATTTTACGCATATATGTCCATATATCAAACTCGCGGCGATTCATTTTTTTTGGTAAAAGATGATTTGTTCGATGATAAATTGGCATAGGTTGCATATGTTTTGAGTATTAATTGGCGAAAGAGGAAAATTTGAATCTGAATTGAAAAGAAAAGGAAAATGTTGAGTATTCATCCTAAATGAAAATAAATAATGGGATATGACTAGGGATGACAACGGGTCGGGTTTTTGAGGGAACCCGTATTTATCAAATCCTGATGGGTCGGATTTGGGTAAGTACGAAATGGGTTTGGGGCGGATATGGGTTTGAAGACTAATACCCGTGACGGGTTTGGGTTGGGTTTGAGAAATTAGCCGTGGGTACCCACTACCCGAACCCGTTTATATATAATATAGATTTTATAATTTCATAAAATATATATAAATATGATACTTCATATTGTGGCCCATTACCTACTATCAAGTCCAATTTAATTCTAAACTTTCTTTTACCTTTTTCTCATGCTAGTTAATTAATTTATCTCTAAGAATTATTAAATATTTAATCTTCTTTGATTACTGCCATCAATTCTCTTTTTCCCCCTCAACTCTTCATTTCTGCAAAGAAGACGCATGCTTACAAGTTTTTATCATTTTAATATTCTCAATTTCTTGGTGAGTTTCAATTCTTCCAACTCTTTTGTTGAATTAAAAGCTTTTGGAAAAATTTATATGTTATTTTATACTTGTTTTGTTTGCTATATTGAATTTGTTTATGCTCACAAATTCTTTTCGATATTTTTATAATATTTTCTATTGATATAAATATTATTGAAATAATTTTTTATGCTTTAGTTTCTAATTAATTATTACTTCATCTTATTAGTATCATATTTAATACATAATATTATGATTTTTTCAATTGATTGAGTGTATGAAATATTATGATTTTACCCAATGAGTTCGGGTCGGGTTTGGGAAAAAAGTTACTACCCGTGACGGGTTTGGGAAGGGTATGGGTTTGAAAATTTTAGACGAGTATGGGTTTGGGAAACGCTTAATGGATGGATACCCGACCCATTGTCATTCCTAAGTCTATTTGTCTTCCGATATTACTCTTAAATAACATTAATTCATGATCTTAAAAACCTAGGATCACTTGTGTTTTTGGACATTTTTTTAACATGATATTTAGGACTCATTATTTTATATTTGTAACTTTTTAGGCAGAGATTGTCTTGGAATTATTTTGCAATAAACTATATATCTTCTAACAATAAAGTGACAGTTTATTTGGGAAGCTCAAATTGCTTTCCAAAAGGCACTAGGTTGTTGTTGACCTTTGAGATTTTCAAACTATATTTTATAAATTATACACACACTACAATAAGACAATAAAGTAACATGATATGGTCTTTTACTACAACATGTTGACAAATTGAGATTGGCGACCATTCTCAAATCTCAATCATTCTTAGGGAAAAAAGCTTGTTTAAATATTAAAAAGAAATAATTAATCTGGAGAAAAAGAAATAATTAATCTAGAAAAAGAAATTAATCGCCACATGATATTTGGTGATGGTTAGTTTGGTAGGTGATGAATTTAAATCTTTTAATCGCCACATGATGTAACAAGACATTTATGGAAAGTTTGAATATTAAATAATTAATGAGGTTCGTTGACCGAATTTTCAATTTGACTGAACCCACATTATCTACTAGTAGTTTTCTTATTCATATTTGAACAAACACGAAAACTAGTTTGTACAATTAAATATTTTATGGTTATATTGTTAATTACAAATTTAGATCCAAAGATTGCCACAATTTTCATAAATCAAGTGTTTTAAAATCTATATCCAACTTTTTGTTTTAAAATTTAAATCGGACTAATTTTTAAGTGCCGAATAATTGTATTAGTAATCCAAAAAGTACTTCTACCGATACTGGTAAAACGAACACAATCAAACTTTAAAAACGACAATTGCATTAGAAATCTCTAATCGACATATCATATAGAGGTGGTCTTCCGTGAGAACGTTGCCACACGAGGACGTGGAAACCATGCCCGAATAAAAATTAAACCATATTGAAATGAAAAAGTATAAAGACCACATTCAATTATAACATTTTAATCAAGTTGATCATCACATACGAGTCTAGAACAAAAATTTGAAACAAAAACAATTTGTTAGATACTTCAATAATTTATTGGGTTTGAAAATGTTATTAACTATATTTCAAAAAATTCGAACCAATAGATATTTACACATGCTCGTTCTTGGCAGCGAGACATATGGTGGACCCGAAGGAGGAAGCCCAATTGTTGCCAGACGATATTTATGATATATTGAATAGAGCTCGGAGTAATTTCTTGATAGGGGTGTTCCACATGTATAGATGATAGATCGACAATTTGGTTGCCCACAATTGACGCTTAAAGATTCACAATTGAGGTATTGGACTGCTAATTTCCCCTTCATGCTGGATATTGTGTCGAAAGACATTGATCAATGAGATTTTCTCTTTTCTAAAATAAAATACAGTAAAACCTCTATAAATTAATAATATTGAGATTATAAAATTTTATTAGTTTAGAGAGATATTAATATATCGATAAATTAATACTTTATTAATTAAAAGAGTGACTTTTAAATTCAACAAATTTAGTACATATGTATTGAAAATAAATGAATTCATATACTATGTTTCATTGATTATATTCATGCATCAACCAATTCTTTGTAACTAATTAAATATGTTCGTGTACAATTAATTATTATATTCATGGACGCATGTATCAATTCATTGGAATATATATACATGTTTACATTAATTCGTTGC
>JAYJMF010000001.1:5374854-5398285 GCA_036873715.1 Salvia sclarea | reverse complement strand
GTCATGCACTATTTTTGAGAAAATTAATTAAAAAGTGATTTGGTTTGGTTGATAACTAAACCGTCATAATTTTTTTTAACTCAAATAAGAGGTGGCCAAAAATTTTGTGGCCACCGGGTGTCCATTTATCACAACTCCTTTGAATATATATCCATCTTTAACAATCTTGTAGTCCAATTAGAAAAGGCTGGACCAATTAATTAGTTCATCAGCCCCACCAACAGAAAAGATATGTAAACTACTACTCAAATAAGAAAAAATAAATAAAAAAGAGAAAACAAAAGAAGAAGCAGAATCAGAATCAGAGCACAGGAAACAGAATTGTACGAGAAAGAAGTTAGGAAGATTCAGTGAAATATGAGCAAGAAAATCTCGGAATTGGAGCCAACAACAAGCAGGAAGCGCCCACGGCATGAAGAAACAGATCCCCAATCAGAAAACGATGTTCAAAATTCACATTCTCTTTCTTTAGGTAGAAGAAACCGTCCCCTCAATTGCTGAGGTTCTCGATTGATATTAATAAAGTGATATGTATTGTTTTTCATTTAGGTTTTGTTTCTGGTTTTTTGTTTTTCACATAATTCTCCAACTCATAGTTTGGTTGTGATTGTGATGTTGTTGGTCGGAAACGGCGGCGTAAAGAGGAAAATTTCACATACAGTGATACTCTGATGGCGCTTCGGATGATGCGTGCTCAGTTTCCTCAAATTCAAAAGGTCAAGTTTTGAACTTCATTTTGTTAATCAGATACTTATTGAACTCAATTTATTGATTGGTTGTAACAAACATGGCGCCAAACACATTATATGTACTGTTAGTTACTTCCACTGCATTAATTCAGCCCAAAACTTAAGTTTGGAGAACTGTGTGTCTTCAGGTTTCAGTTCCGCCGTTTGTCTTGCAGTCGCAGCTGTACAGCAGCATCAAAGATAGGACTGAAGTGGATAGGGAAATAGAGGTGAGGTGACTTTCTGGTAAGCATTCATGTTTTCTTTGCTCTATAATACTGAAATCGGAAGGAGCTCCTTTTATGCTGCATTCTTGTCGATATATGCACAACTCCACTGATGGTGTATTATTAATTGCTTTTGCTCCTTGCCCTTGTTCTTAGGAGTAGGTATTATCATTCTAGAAGTGATGTAACACGTGAGCTTAGATATTGGATGTGGTGTCTAACTAAAGTAACTTTGTGTACCTGATAATACGAACTAGTAGCGGGAAAAGTTCTTGTTATACACCAGGTTGAGTTCAAGCTAGTATTTTATATACTGCTCTTCAGGCTCGTTTTGAGCTTTTTATAAACTTTGAGAGGCTACTAAAAGAACCACAAGAGCTAGAGAAATAATTGGAAGTAGGCCTTTGTTTTCTAGAACTGTTGACAAGAACTTAAGGAGATGGTACCCCTGGGCTTTTGGTGTTAAAGTTTACTCCCTTCCAAAACTCACCATTATATCTTAAAAATATGGTTTGATGAAATTTTCTTTCTTTTGTTAAATGTATAACTTTATATAAATAGATATTAATGTTTTCACAACATAAATCTTTGTATGTAAGTATATCTTTCAATTGATTACGAGTTATTGAGGGTAGCTATTGTCCATATTGGCAATATAATTTTTGAATTTTTGCTGTCTTACTGAGTGCCAGCAAAAGTAACCCCCATAAACTTCAAGCTTTAGCTTCTAGCCTCTCAATTTTGCAGAAAGATGGTTTCCCTGACATTTTACCCTTGTTTTTAGCTAAATATCAAACTTTAGTTTTTCTATCATCTAACAGTTGGAAGTATTTCTTCATGAATTTATAGGAATACTTAGAATCATAATGCAAGATCTGATGTATATCCCTGCCTGAGAATGTCAAATGTATACACACACAATTTTTTTCTCTGTTAATTTATAAGCCTTGGGTTTCTTCTATTCTTCTGTTTCATTGGATTAGTAGAAGTGCTAAATTTTACATGGTTCTCTCATTCTCCCTCTTTCTTAATTGAACTAATTGTTTTCTATTTATACCTGTCTTGTTTATGTTTGTTTATTGCTTGGCATGAACAGTGAATTCTAAACCCGAACATTTTTCTCTTATTCTGCAGTCCCTTAAGAGGGAAAGAGTGGTGCGGATATTTAAGTTAAACACTGGACAGGACGATCATGCCATAATGTTTACAGATGACTACATTAGTCAGGTTGGTTCCATATATTTAAAGAAGCCATCTGAGTCCTGATTTGTTCAATTACCCTTTATATTGTAACTAATCATGTTTATATTTATGCTTTTGTTTTTCTTTCTTTGTAAGGGTTCTTGAGTTGCATAGGGGAATGAATTAGCATTATGTAGGTTTCTTGAATGTTTGCCTTAAAAATAAGATCAACACAACCTAAGGGTTTAGGTTTGCGTCGGCTTTCGAAGGTTTCTTCAGTTGCATAGGGGCATGGATTAACAATTAGGTTTGCATTGGCTTTCCAAATTTTCCTGTGCTGATTACATCACCTTTAACTTTACCTATGTTGATTAAGTACTTTACAACTAGGTCTTTAGCTCATTCTCACTCCACATAGTTTAATCTTGTGGTTCTGGAGATCCTTTGACCTACGAGTCCACCATTGCTCGGGCAAGTGTACTGTACAGCACTTTATGCAAAACTAACTTGATCAGAAGCAAATACTATCAGGCATGTTATGCTATGGCTGTGGTGGTTGTTGGATATTGTTAGCTCCTGCAGTTATCAGATTTTCATTTTCTACCATGGACATATCGTTATTTATGCAATTGCAAATTCTTTCAGAGATATTCTAATGGCAGTATAGTTCCATAGGACAAGAAAATACCAATCTACTAGTTTCTCATCTTTCTCTTGACATTTAGTTACTTGCGTACAAGCAAGGGACCATAGGTCCATAGCTATGTAGAACACCATTTTAGTTCATGTGAAGTTAAGTTTGTGTTCGCATTTGTTGAGGCGGGTGTTTTTTGAATATCTCATGGTATTGCACTTAAATATAGATAAAGACCTAACAAGGCTTACGATTGATAGGTACTCTCACACTTAATATTTATGAGTTTTGGTGCTACAGTACTTACGCAAGCACTTATCTTTAATGTCATGTTTATATTTGTTCAAATAGTTATGGGAAAATATGAAGTAGCTAAAAACTTTTTTCTTCAAATTGGATTCCTCTTGGTTTTCTTGTTACTGCATCAGTTGCTTCCTCTGAGGGCTCCCATTTTGGATGTTTAAATCTGGTTTTTTCTGATTAATAGCATTTTATTCGTTGGACAAAAATGTATCATGTTTGGTTTTAGCTGCTGCACGTTGACTTTTTCTTTTTATTTGGTGCTGAGGTGCTTGCTATCTACGTGTAACATCATGCAGAATAATATGAACCCTAGTTCCCCCCATCAAGACCCTTATCCTTGAAATCAATATATCACTATCTCTCCTCATCCTCAGTGATGATTAATTTAAGGTGTTCTTTGAAAATTCTCAGATTGAACGTGTTGTGAGAAGGATGGAAGAAAACAACAAAAATGATCTTGTAGTGTTTGAGTGGTTCAAGACTCATGTCCTACAGTCTAAGCTCGACACCAGCATTGGTCATCAAGAGCTGGTCTGTAAGCTATTCCTCAATCTGTGTGTATAACTGCTTCATTGAATAGTTGATGCTGTTGCTGATTCATACTGTAATAAGTGTCGGTTGCTCGTATCAGTTTAATTATGCATTCGATAAATTATCCTTGCACATGGTGCTGTTCGCATGATGCATCAAGTTAAATTTGGTTAGAGGTGGCTGTCATGTACTTCTGAAACTCTAGGTGGATTTGGGTTTATCTTGGAACACTATTTTGCATCCTTTTCCGATTTCATATTATCTCATTGAACTTTGTGCTTCTAGTGGGGCATTTGACTTATTGTGTGTGATAGGGATGAAGCAACAAAGACATCAGGAAGTCCTACAATACCTTGATTGTTCTTGATATCCAAGCTCAAGGACCCTTTCTGCTTCGTGATAAAGGTGTTGCTTGAGGCAGTTCACATATTAAATTTTGATAGGTCTGATGATCTCATGTCTGACATATATTTTGTTCCGGTCTAGTTAGCAAATTAGAGTGACATTGCATCGGGGTTGTTAACTTGAGGTGTATCTATCTTCCCGCAATCATTTTGTTGAAGTGTTTTACTCGAAAGAAATTGACTTATCTGTGCTTGGAACGATATCCTTATTTTGTTTACCGGTATATAATAAGTTAGGAACCAAGGCGATAGCTGACGTTGATCTTGGTTGCTTTGCAGTGGTCTTTTCTGTCCTTAGGAGGAAAGGTGAAAGAGGAACATATCTCTCAATTAATTAGTGCTGGCCTTCTTGTAAGTGTACCTATCTTTATTTTAATGTCACAAATGAGTGTACTCAGCCTTGGCTTTGATCCCTCTTATGGAAAATGGCTTGGCATGCAGTTAATTGGTTTCAAATCATTAAACTTGTCCAGCTCTGTTCTGCGGTTCCATCTTTGTTTCTTACTTGATGTTGTATCAATATATTCCTAAAATTTCCAGAGTGTTTTGACTTGGGTTTATGGAATGAGAGGAACACCACGGTAGTTTCCGATTTGTTATATTGCTTTTTAACCATTGCAGTTTCCTTCTAGATTCGCCAACTTATTGATCAGAACATGTATTGGTTTTCAATTCCAAACATTGGCTCAGTGCTCAAAGGTCTCTCACAGGTAAGAATTTGATGTTTCAATCTGTAAACATTTGATTCTCCAATTTCTTTGATTTTTCTTAATTAAATTTTGGGAAAGAGTACTATGTTTGTAGGATTTTTGCTTCATTGATTAGCACAATACTGCATGTGAGAGATTATACAGTTGATACTCTGAAACATACTTACAGCCACCTAATACTGCTCAAGTATGTGCTGAGGTGGCTAGGCTGCTGGGCCCACCTGGAACTGGAAAAAGAGAGAAAATTAAGAAATTTAATACTATAAATCAGCCTTATTCGGACTTGTTCCCAATTAGTTTGATGTTATTCAATTGATTATGGTATGTGACACACTAACACTCACTATATTGAAATCAAGAAACATTTGTATAGATGTTTGGCTCATTATCCTTGAATGTGTGATATTCTTTCTTTCAACTCTGTGATATGGAATTACAATTATCTGAATTCTGAAATAATAAGATAACTTTCTACCCAGTAAGATCATGTAAGCAAAGATGTATATTATATTGTATTGTTTGATTTTCTTGCACATTGAGATGTGTGATTCAATAGTTTTGTGAAGAAGCACTATAACACACATGAATATGAAACATAATACGGGTCTCAGTTCGAGATTGTGAAACATGTTCCCCTTAAGCGATAATGCACATAATTATCTGTTTCAACTTTCAAATATTATGAACTCTTTTTCAGGGGAGAAAGGAGCTTTTGTCTCTTCTAAGCCGAAGGAAATATAAGGAGATGATGATGGCTTCTTTGGAGACGAAGCGTTTGAGATTTTCTCCTCTGGATATGAGATTCCATATACGAGATCTGATTGGTTCGGGTCAACTCAAAATCATTCAGACACCAAGTGGCTTGATTGTACGAGTTGCTAAAGATTGAACTATGGTAAGTACCTTCTTTTAAGTACATTTCACATTCGTGAATAAAAAATGTTACCGTATTTTCTTTCAATGCTACCACATGATGTGCTGCTTAAGTTAGTGAAGAAATTGGAAGTTCTAAATGTGCAGACGAATTTATATGATTTTTGAGAATGCTGTCTGAATAAGGTTTCCCGCTTCTCTGTTGTACAACGTTTAGTCGAATAATGTACACGTTCCCTCTTTCGAGTGAGATTCTTATGATGATTCTCGTTTTTCGTTGGCAGGTTACTGTGATTGTCTTGACAAGAAAGTGTTTCCTTAACAAGGTTGAGGCCTCTGCAATATTGCATCTCTCCCCGAAAAGGTTGGCAGTTATTTAAACGAAAAATGTGAAGATCTTTCTCCTCCATTTCGAGCTTTCTTGATAAATAATTCGAGGTTGCGGACTTTAGTATATGTTGGTATCATCAATTGAAATAGTCGTTTATTGCAGGGATTTAATTTATCTTGTGTTGTAAGACTAGATGATAAAAATATGTGGTCCAGATTATACACTGACTTTTGTTTAATTTGTTACTATTATCTAAAATAAGTAAGGCATATCTGTTATATTAAAAAGGGTTATGGTTATGTTAAAATTAATAATCTTCTCTCTCCCCTTTTTGTGTAAATCATTAATCATCTCTCTCCTTTCATCTATATCTATATCTATATCTATATAATAATAATAACACCGGATTTTGTATATGGTAAGTTAACTTTTTGTTTTTATAATAATATAATATATTATGATTAATACTAATCTAGAGGAATGATATGCTACACACTTTATGTGAGCACCTTATATGAGCACCAATCACATTTAAGCTATATTACCATGATTTTTTTTGTTATATATATTTTTTTTAATCTTTAATACTTAATTAAACATGATTGACATAATCAATTTTACAAATTGCATAAAAATCAAAGCTTGATTTGTCATTTTTCTCTATAAATCAAGTTTCTATTCACATAATTAATGAAAACATCAAATACACTAAATTACCCTACACAAAAATGTAGATTTCAAATCTACAGTTAATTTCCACAAATTCATTAATGGAAATACCATGAATAAATATGGATTTATTTAGCTATATATTCAAAAATTCCAACAATAGCAAGAAAAACATGTGAAGTGTTGAGAAAAACTTATGTTCTCCAATGTTATAAACTTTAAGGATTGATGTAGTTCATGTGAAAAACACTATTACATCAGAAATGACCAATCCACAACAGGGGCGTAGCCGGGGGGGCACTGGGCCCCCCTGACTTTTTGCAAAAAATTACTATATATATAGTATTATTATTTTAAATTATAAAGATTATATTAAGAAAAATTTATTTAATTTTACAATTTTTTATAAATTTATGTACATTTTTCTTTCTCAAGTTTAAATTTAGTCATTGTTATTTTTGTTTAAAAGAAATTTAAATATTTTGCTAGCTTTGTTTTTATAGATAAAATAATTTTTTCATATGATTGAGTTTGGATTATAATTTATTGTAGACAAATTTGTTGTGAGAATAAAATTGAATTTTGTAAAGAAACATTCATAATATTGAAATGTATAAGTGCCCTTTATATAAAAGGATTACAGTTTCTAGTTTCTAGTTTCTTTTATACAGATAGAGATGAATATGGGATACAATATGATATGATTTCCTTTCAAATTTGTAGACGATGAAACTATTGTTCAAAACAATAATGTAAAAATGTTATTTATATAAAAGCTCATATTTTTAATATATTTTTAAAAATATCATGTAAAGCTTAGGTTATCAATATAATTTTTCAGAATACAGAATACGTGGGTCCCAAAAAATCGGCTCAAGGTCTACCGCCCTCGAATCCCCGTATATTTTTGGCTCCCACTGAATTGAACCAAAAGTCTAGCTACGCCCCTGAATCCACAATGGTATTTTTTTATGTCCTCATATATATATGCACATATTAAGTGAAAAATAAGCCGATGCATTAGTATAAAGCATATCAAGTTTTTTACTCCCTCCATCGCACAATACGTGAGACGTTTCTTTTGACCACGGGATATAATAGGAATGTATATTATTTAAACTTGTGTGAGTGATAAAGGTTTCCGAAAAAGGAAACGCCTTAAACTTCGTGAAACGGTTTGATTAAGAATATGTCTCAAATTATGTGGGACGGAGGGATAATTTTTATGTTGAGAAAGTCGTCCCCCTTTTATAGAATTCCTGACTCCGTCCCTGAAATCACGGATTAAGAAAGACAACATAAAGCTTATGTGGAAAATTCCATATGGCACCATTATGTATGCTATGGTTTGCACAATAAACCTACGAGAGTATCTCAACAAGGCCATTTTATTTAAGAAAAAAGACAATAAAAAGATCCATTAACAAGCATATGGAAGAAACGATAATAAACAATCTACACGAAACAAAACAAAAAATGATAAAAATCATTGCAGTGTAGTGTTCTTGGTGGAAGACAAAAACTCTTCACATTGGGTCGGTAAATAACTCGTCTGAGGCGATACACCATAACACGATCTTTAAAATTTATTATCTATTTAAAGAATGAAGAAGAGAAAAGTTATGTGGAAATGAATTCCGCTGATCAACTATTCTGCTGCTCATCAATTGAATTACAAAGAGATCGATCGATTGAAGTCTAGAAATCAAGAAATGAAATATTTAAAATTCTTAAAAACTGTAAATAGTTTGACAGTGAAGCAAAATGCCTATCTAAGTAAATACCATACAATGTCGATGCCAATGCATCCAACTAATAGCATGTGTTGGCCTAATGATAATAAATAATGTCTAAGATCAAATGTCTCAGTTTTGAGTCCACCGTGATACTAAATTTAAACTTATACATGTTTGTTAACCACAAAAAAAGAAATTAAAATAAAAAAGCTTCTCTAACTCAAATAGCTACATTTGATTCCAGTTAAGCTTATGCGCCACCGAGTATAAATTCAACTGTGTCTGTGCTAGCCTAGTGGTTAATGCAAAAGCAACTTAAGAAGTCGAGACGCCACACGATCTTTGATCTTCGTACATCGTAACATCATCGCTCGTCACAACAAGCTCATCAACATCCGATTTCATCTCAGCTATCAGAACACCCATCCTCTCATATATCTCATCACGCCGTGGATGAGCTTTATCCCCCACCAGGAACATATGCACCTCTGCCTCGACCTCGATCCAGCTGCAACCGGGCTCTTTCTTCAGCCCGCTACGCCTCATCATCCTTCTCATCTTTGACACCTCGCCCCACATCCCTGCATCCGCAAATATGTTCGATACAAGAACATACGCAGACGAGTCCTGAGGGTCCATCTCCAGAAGGGCGCTCGCTGCTATCTCCGCCACCTCCACGTTCCCTTGCATCTTACAGTTACTAAGAAGGGCTCTCCAAATCACATCATCCGCCTCGAGAGGCATATCTTGGATCAGCTTCAAAGCATCAACGATCCGGCCAGACCTCCCGAGCACATCAACCATACACGAATAGTGCTCCAGCTGCGGCTCCAAGCCATACCCGGCCTGCATTTCGTGGAAGTAGTGAAGCGCTTCGTCTACAAGGCCGATATGTGCACAAGCACGGAGCACTGCCACGAACGTTGCGTGGTTGGGCATTACCTTCTCAAGCAGCATGTCTTCAAACACCTGCAGAGCCTCGTTTCCGTATCCGTGGTGAGCATAGGCGCAAACCATTGCATTCCAAGTCACGGAATCACGGACGGATGCTTTCTGAAACATCAAAACCGAGTCTTGCACGTTCCCACATTTTGAATACATGTCAACTAACGTGCTGACGATGTACACGTCCGACTGCAGCTCTTGCTTGATTACTTGAGCGTGGATCTGCTTCCCAAGCCCGGCATTCGCTACATTCGAACACGTGTCAAGAACTGTAGCATAAGTGAAGTTATCGGGTTTGATTCCCATCTCCAACATCCTAGAGAAGTACTTCTGCGCCCCTTCGCTCTGTTCAGTTGACGAATACCCAGAAATGATCGCATTCCATGAAACGAGCGTCTGCTCCTTCATCCGGTCATGAAGCTTCTCGGCCTCTTCCACCACCCCACACTTGCTATACATATCAACAATTACGCTACCAACGAACGAGTCCAACCCCATCCCACACTTGATGACTCTACCATGGATCTCCCTCCCGTGCTGCAGAGACTTCCCGCCTGCACAAGCTTTCAAAACACTTCCATACGTAAATTCATCAGGTTCCATTCTCGAACGAAGCATGCCAACAAATAGCGGCAAAGTTTCCTCATTCTTGTTCTGCTCACAAGCAGCAATGACTGCATTCCATGACACAGCATCTCTACTCTCCATTTCATTAAATACACGGCAAGCTTCGGGTAATGCCCCACATTTACCGTACATATCTAAAATCGCATTAGCCACACAAATATTGCAACAGAAGGGAGTCTTAACTGCTAAACCATGTATTTGAGTTCCTAGCAAAAAGCCTTTGCTCACTGCACAAGCACTAAACGCCGCAGAAAGGCTTATTTCATCAAAACCAAGACCAGACTTCAATAGCTGCAGAAACAGCTGCATACCGTCAAATCCAAGATCGCCTCTTGCATATCCAACAATCAATGCATTGTAGGACTGCAAGTTATGATTTGGAACCAAGTTGAAAACCTTCCTAGCATTGAGCAAATTGCCACATTTCGCGTACATATCCAACATTGCAGTGCCCACTATGGTGTCACCTCCAAACTCGCTCTTCAGTGCGTGGCCGTGCAACTGTGAACCCAACTTTGCATCGGATAAACCGGCGCAAGACCTGAAAACACTAGCATAAACGGATTGGCTGACCCCAACTCCCTCTCTCTGCATTTCTTTGAACAGCTCTAGTCCACCCTCGAGCTCACCATTTTGAACGCTGCCACCAATAATCGCACTCCACGACACCCAATTTCTCACCGGCATCGCATCAAAAAACCGTCTTGATTCGTCCAACATTTTGCATTTCGCATACATATCCAACATAGAGCTTCCAGTCACCACATCACATTCAAACCCCAACTTCACTACAACTCCATGTACTTGTAGCCCTAACGCGTAATCCTCCAAACTCGCACACGATTTCAACACCACAGCAAACGTGGTCTCGTCGTATGCCATTCCGTCTCTCCCCATCATCACAAACACCTCAACCGACTTCAAACAGTTCCCATTCTGCAAATACCCCGAAACCAGAGAATTCCAAGAGATCACATCTCTCTCAGGCATCAAGTCGAAAAGGGAATGCGCCAGCCCCATTTTCCCATTGACCGAATATCCAAAGATTATCGCATTCCAAGAGACGCGATCTCGTTCAGGCATTCTGTCGAACACTTTGCTTGCACAGTCCATGCGGGAGCATTTTATGTACATCTGGAGCAAACAATTGTACACAAATACTGTGGGTCTGAATCCAGATACGATCATCCGTGCGTGGGCTTCCCTGCCTGCTCCGCGCGCTTTCGATTTGGAGCATTCTTGAAATATGCGGGAAAATGTCTTTGGGTAAAATGGGTGTGATTGCTTCTCCAATGTAGAGAAGGAACATATCAAAGGTGGAGGTTGGAACGGAGGCTTTCGCCGGAAATGGAAGATTCGGGTTGAGAAATGAGAGGCCATCGGATTTCGAATTCATGCTTGGCGGAAGTTTTTGCAGTTAGATGAACTCATGAAAGTGAAATACAAAATTTGCGAAGCTTTTCTTTTACTTCTTCTTCTACTTGTTAAGTGTGATTAGTATTTTTCTTAGCCCATTTTTCGTATTGGGCTTTTTTGGTTAGTAATTTAATTATTGGACAATTAGCCCAAATTTCTAAAGATTTTCTCTTAAATAAGAAAAGTATAACTAAATGAGCTGTTATCTTTGAAATGATTCTTTTGAAGAATCAGAATTTTGTTATAATGGAATAACGTATTGTGAGTAATTAATACTATCAAATACAGATATATGACATTAATATATATCTGAAGGAAAATACAAAACTACAGTAAATAGTAGTAAATCTCAACAATGCAATAAATTGCAATTTACGCATCTTGCAAGTATTTTATATCTATTTATATTTCTTCATTTATGAGTATATTTCATTAAATAATACATAAAACTATACAGCATAATTAACTATAGGATTGTGGTAGCCTCGTAGCTTATTGGTAATTTTATTTGTAAGATTATATATGCACTTTCTGAAAGAAAAAAGAAAAAAGAAATCTTATTATGAAGTAATTCATGAGCATCACACGCACGAGCGCGAATGTATAGTAGTATAGTAATTCAATTATTTTAATTATAATATAAAGTTTGAACCTTCTTCCGCATAAGTATCAAGACGTAGTTGGTAGGTTGTATGCAATTCTCCACAATTGCCTAAAAATCATTTGCGAGTTGATCTAATTTAACAAAAGAGAGTGATTTAGTGCATATTTAAGCATTTAAACTTATAACATACATAATATATTATCAGATACTAACATTAGCAAATATGTCATTTTGGTTTAGTAGTTAATTACTACACCAAGATTTTAACCTTGTCGCGCGTCTATAAATGTGTCGAATACAAATATATTCACGAGCTTCATGAATTGATCTTCGAATAGTTTTCTTCGTTTACAATTTCATCAACACATCTATCACAATAAGAATGGGAACGGTGAGTGTCGTTTAAAAAGAAATTAAATCATGAAGAAAGTGGAAAGACAAAGTTTGTAATTAAAAGGTAGCGAGCCGCGAGGCATATTTTTTTACGATAATAATACTATAAGGACTCGTTTGGGATAAAATATGGGATTAGATGTGATAAATTTGACTGAGGTTAGTTTTACTATATAATAAATTAATATGATATTTGGTAGTATGTATAAATAGTATTTAATAATATGTATTGGTGATATGTATTAAAACTAAATAAAACTAAAATCTGCTATAATTAAGATTTGTCATACGTATATCACCTCTGCAGGAGGTTTACATATACCCATGAATCCGTATAAAATTTTCGAACCTTTGATTTATAAAGGATCACGTATATATGTTGTACCAAACAAGATATTGGGGTGTATTATTTATATTATACACCCTAATTACTCCTATCAAATGAATAGTAATAAATTGCACCAATCATGATATTTGAGTAATTAAGAATTGTTATTTCATTCTCATTGGCAATTTAAGGCGACGTAAGACTCAATAGTTAGTAATTATTTATGGAAAAATGTGTGTCGAGTAAGAATTGAAGGAGGTGATGACTCATTAATATACATATAATTAGGGATTGATTATTTTGTCAGAAATAATTTTTATGATTGCAATTCATTGCTTGCAATAGAGAGAATGGATTATCACATAATCCATATCCACGTGTACATACCACATGTAATATATTGTTTGGTACATTATTTTTATACAGACATGGTCCATTACCAATCATTATCTTAAGAAACTTTGCCCCAAAGAAATTATAAGGGGAACCTTTTTTTTTACAAGTCGATATAAGGGAATTTGTTATAGTTTGCTTTCTTTACGTGGAAACCGACTTTGGTTAATCATATCACATTAACAATTATTCTTAATTTTGAACATTACTTTTACAACAAAAAATAGTTTTTATGAGAACACTCCCCCTATACACATATATACTTTATAATAGTATTATTCTCAAGTTTTATTGCAAATTTTTACCTCATACTAACACGTGAGCTCGAATTTATAAATATAGTTGTCCACTTTATAGCCCAAAAATATCTGCTAACAAAAGCTTTACGTGTACCATTGGAAATTGATTTGGCATCTTAAAAAAATTCAAAATAACGTCAGAATTTCACCTTTCACGTCAGCATATGAAACGCCGTTCTCTGACTATCAGCTTCTGGCAATACAAATACGTATGTAAGCTTCAGTTGTCCAGAATATTAACTCAAGCTATAAAGCGAACTACAAAAATCATAATTTGAGTTGTATTTGTAATATTTATAAAATTCATACCACACTGTCACTATGAGATCAAAGTTGGGGTTGAAATTTATGAATAATATTATACATTATACATGTAGATATGTAGAAGCGATCAACAAGAAATATCATGATCTCGCAACACTAAGTGAAGGTTTGTGTGTGTGTGTATAGTAGATAAGTGAAGTTGTTGTCATGGGACATGGACACCTAATATCGAATAAAAACCGTGATCTTCAAGCCAGCCGCAATTTTTATTTAATTTATTTTCTATTAAACTTTTTAACATCTTTAGGAATTTGGACTCGCCACAAAAAACACCTATATATATAAAATAATATTAATTCGTTGTATTATCTCATGATCTGGTCTAGCTATGTGCACAGCTCATCTTGAGGGGCTATTTTTCTTATTCCATATTGGTTATTAATTAGATTCTATTATTGCACATGGGAAAATAGTGGGAGAGAGGAAGCTTAATTTTTTTTTTTTTTTTTTTTGAATACTTATGTTAGGTTAGATGTAACTTGTAAGCCAAGAGAAAAATAGCTACTAAACTTAGGAGTAGAACGTGAAATTAAAAGCCAAGGCATCATAATATGCAAATAAATTAGGCTTAGCTTGTATTTAAATATTAATATGAATGTCACTAAATCCTATATAGACCTCTTGCGTAAATCTTTGGATCATATATAAAGTTAAAGTAGTACTAGCTAGCTTTACCTATTATTTGATGGATCACTTGCATTTAGAGTAACTTGCTCACAACACTCATCAATTTTTTTTTCTTCTTGTTTCCAATATATAAAAATTAAATGCAAAAATGAATGACTTGATAAAATTAATAAACTGACGTGACCCTGCAGAGACAAAAACCCATGCACGAACATGCATGTCTCAACTCTTCATACTTTAAATAACGTGAAACTTTTAAATATATCAAGATATGCAGTATGTTTGTCTAGATATATATGGCCAAAATGTATACCTATTTATTAATCATTCTGTTAATTCTAATTAGGCGATATCTATACATATCTCTCATATGATGTGGGACTCCCTAAGCTAGACAAAAATAATTAATTTTAAAAATAACTAGTGACAAAATATAATCGACTGTACAATAAGCTAGGACAAATACCATTAATTGCCGCTGATGATCAGGTTCAATCATCTCAATTTAAACCAATGTCAATTTATAAAGATTTGAGTGATCTAAAGTATTCGGAATGAATTTCATTCATTCGCACGTATTCATTAAATGCCATATATTGTTGAACTTTACAATAATAAATGTATGTAATAATCGACAAAATAAGTAGCGGTATTTCTAACGCGTAAATGACATGGATTTTGTGCTCTCGTCATCTTTGATTTTGTCCAAATACTATAAACGCGTGCCGTTATATAGTGCGATTTATATTTTTTTATATAGCTTGTGAACTTCAATATTCTAAGAAAATTTATAGTACAAATTATTACTCGATACATCTTCGTCACAAAATATATTTATAAAAAAGCTCCCATATATATTTGCTAAAATGTTGCATTCACCCCTCAACATCTACTAGCTAAGATCTCTCCCGAAATTGTTAAGTATGATCTAATAATAATATTAATATTGAAAATACATTATGTCATAGGTGAAAAAGCATTATAATCGGTGAAACATTATGGCACAAAATAAAACATAATCGTTAAAAAATATTATCTAATGCATACGAAAACATCATCAAATCTAGAGAATTAATTTTGATTTTTCCATCAATCAAGATCAAGGGATCAAATTGGATCATAATTAACAATTTTAGGAGGGATCCTGATGTGGTGCGATTCGGGGATTTTTTTATGCAGAAATTGGCGCATCCGAAGTTGCTGAGGAAGTGTCCGATTTCGACAAACGCGTAGTGTTTTCCAAGCAGAAACAACGTTCTGAGTTAAAGTTATCGCTTCGCCATGAGGTACGATGGTTTTTGGCCACCAAAGATCATCTGGAGGGTTAAAATCGCATTTTTATTAGTTTTGAGCTTTTTCTGTAATTTTTAATAGTTGTTGGGCTTTTCTATAATTTTTAATAGTTGTTGGGATGCGTCCCGTTTCGGGCCTCGTTTAGGGCTTCTTTTCAGTACATTAAGTTTTTGTTGTATTTAAACTCTCATAAACGTTTTTGTGGGACAGCCTTTTGATTTGATTAATGAAAACATGGTTTCCTCAATATCTATCATCTCTCGGTACTCTTTGAATCAACGAGATTTGATAAAGAATTCTTCCTAACCAGGTACGCTACATCAGCCACCCCTAAATATGGATTGGAAAAGATAGACCTACTTATTTAACTGTCCAAGCATGCAAAATATGATTTTATAACTTAATTAGTCCTTGTAACCCTTCAAGTTAGCAACTACTTAATTAGTTATCGGCATAATCATTTTAGCAAAGTGACGATTAACTTAAATATACCTAGCTAGCTACATATAAACTCTTTCATCAATTATTCTCTTATAGAATAAAATATTGTATTTTTTTGTTTACAAGTGTAGCTCTAAATGTTGCAATTTGAGAAATTTTCTTATCAGTCGTTTTAATAGAGGTGGTCCAGCCCGTGTATATTATATTATTCGTTTAACATATAGTATGTCGTATTAATTTTTACATTTCAAAGTTATTGTCAAATTTACTCGAATAGACCCTTTAAACATCCCATTCTCGAACAATATCATGGGACATTACACTGGTTCAAATACATTACTGGAAAAACACTATATAAGTTAGGTACGTACTCTACTATACTAATTTTTGGTAGAGGTTAAAAGGTTATACTATTAAAATAATATGTCATTTTTGCCCCATTTGGTAGGATAAAATATAATTGTGAGGACCCGTTACAAAATAAGGGCCCGGCCAAAAACTACTATTATACCCCTTATACAACTTCAACCCTCCCCCCCTTATTAATTAATATGTCCTTTTCTTGATTCCCTCATATTATATAATTCATACTAGTCTTTTCCTTACATGCCCAACCAAATAGGCCCTCAATCTACAAAATAATAATTTGACAATGAAAAAATTACAAAAAATATACTCCTAGGTGGGAAACACACCATCAACGTTTTAGTCAAGAATCCTCATAATCTTTCACATTGTAAGCTCACGAAGGACTATTTGCACCAAAAAGTTCATTTTCAGTAGTTTTACTTCAATCGAAAAAGAAAGGTAAGGTTTTTCTTACAACTTGAACTACTCTACGAATCTACAAGCAACATTAATTTTACCAGAACCTAATAGTGCATTAATTTTATCCATTAAGTGCATTATTTTATACATTTAGTGTACAAAATTGTAGATTTTTATGGAAAACAATTTGAATTTTATTATAATCGAAGGACACATATATGTATGAGAGAGAGGGATAGGATAATTAAGCAAGTGGTTTGTTAGGTAGGGAAGAGCGATCAAGGGAAGTTGTGAGGGGTTATGAGTTTGTATGAGATGCATGGTGCCTTCTTATCCACGTACTTGTTTTATCATTTAATACAATCTATGCTTCTCATTCAATATTATATAAATCATTCCTCACCACTTCATTATTCATATCATACCCATTTTATCCAACCTATATGTCGGCTCGGACATTTTATTTGGTGCCACAATTCTTATTTTTTTGTCGTTTACTATAATTAATATCTCACACCCCACACTTTGAAAGAAAATTAGAAAACTCTTGTTGTCAATTTAATAGTTTATTCGACTATTAAGTAGTACTCCTATTAATTAACAATAATGTATCAACAGATAATCTCATACTTATCATATAGTGAAGATTTAAAATAACCATGTGATTTTTTATTTCTACGAATATTACATTTTTCACCATATCCCTTGAAAAAAATTATATATCATCAATTTAATTACTAATGTTTTGGTAATTAAAAAATTTCCTTTTCAGTTTTTAATTCGAAACAGATCCCAAGTCTTGCAGAACATAGAGCGTCAAACCTTTTATATATTTTCTTTCAATGGAATCTCAACAAACCGAAAAATCAAACTTCATATGTAAATCAAAAGGAGAAAATAGAAAAAGAAAATACAGAGCGAATCTTACTTAGAGAACAATTTTTTAAAATCATAATAATTCTATTTCTAATCATCTATATAATTAAATCCCCATCTGAAATCTAATCACATTTCTCATCAGTCCTCTCTCATTTCATATCAAAAAGCTGATAGCCCCTAACGAAGTGTCCAAAAGTTGTGGCCAGTTTTGCATATGTAAACGCCAAATGTTTTGTCTAATGACATGGATTATTTTTGCGATTTCAGTACAAATTATGTGCAAATTATTAGTTATCAACTTTAGCACAACCATACCTAATAATTTTAGTCACGCCAAGGGGTTCTATATATATACCAAAAAAAGAAAAGCATGAATAACAAAATATTTTTCTTAAGGGCAAATCATGTTTTACTAACCTATTAATTTTTATGATCATACATAAGTAACATAACGTTGAACTTTTAGGAATTTTAGTAAAATATTTCACCTTTTGTTCTTAATAAAATTTACATGGGAAAAAATAAATTAACAAA
This sequence comes from Salvia sclarea, assembly GCA_036873715.1. NCBI lineage: Eukaryota > Viridiplantae > Streptophyta > Magnoliopsida > Lamiales > Lamiaceae > Salvia > Salvia sclarea. The sequence goes on along the minus strand of JAYJMF010000001.1, from coordinate 5,380,086 downwards.
CTTCGTATACAAAGTAGACGGCTTTTTGCAATTAAAAAATCTGGTTTGATTTAATTTTATTAACCGGTTCGATTTTATTATAGAATTTAACTAATTTATTCTTTATAAGTTTTATTTAACTAATTAGTTAAATTCTAATATATAAAATCAAACCGGTTAATAAAATTAAATCAAACCAATTTTTAAAATTGCAAAATTCCCCCTAACTTTGTAGACAAAGTTAATTTGTTGATTTATCACTGCTCATAAAATTAATACTAATTGATATCTATAGATGTAAACAAGAGTATATTATAATTAGAAATTAAATAACAAAGTAAGCATAGCTTGTGATTAATAGAACTTATAGCATGATAAATTTTAGTTAAAAATAAGGTTAGGATCCGATAGTATCATGTCCATAGAGATAATAGATTATGTGGATGAGATATGAACATAGCGGGATAGCAAAAATGGATTGGATAGCAAATTTGCTACCTAGTAAGCAAGAAACTGGGGCACACCGCCTCACACTCCTTCACGCACGTGCTCCTACAGTAACACGCAGATAGCACATTGCACGCATTAATTGTGCGTCTGGGCGTGTTTTCGCCACCTTTTGCGCATTTTTTGCGTTTGCGTTTTTCTTTTTTTTCCTTCTTCTCATTCTACCAATTTAAATTAATTTATTTACCCAGTGCATGATTTAAATCATTAATCACAAATAAATTCATATTACCACTTAATTAATATTTCATAGTTGGACATGGCTTGCTAGCTAGCACCAATATAGAATATTTTTGGGGTAGCACCCATAGAATTGAATATATAACGACGCCATTAAATAAGAATATTACCATATATGCATGATTCGAGACTCAAAAATCTGGTTCCTAGAGAGGGGAGATTCGAGCCTGCAAATATGGTTCCCGACAAGGTAATTACTACTAAAACTACTAAATTAAACCAGATATAAAGAAAACTACTATTGGTGGAGCCTTTTGATTTATCATTTTCTGAAACATTGAAACGGCTAAGCATCAATAAATTAAAATGCAACTATTTAAGGCATACAATATTCCATCACACCCTCATAATTAACGACTACAACTAGCCTTTGTCACTACGTCCTTTCCCCAATATAGTATCTATAACGTAACTATACCTTCATTTAATCACATAATATACTTTTATAACCTTATATTTAATTTACACAATAAATTTTAAAATTAAAAAATAATTAAATTAAATCCCAGCAATTGCGATTGCGACGGCGCTGGGCCTCAACACTTTGGACATACGTTTTGTAGATGTGATGATAAATTGAATTAAAGAAGCAAATTATTGAACACTTGTCATTGCGGGAACTTTTCCACAACATGCCGACGTGTGATATAACCCAGAAAATGCGAAAACCAATTTTTTCCAATCAAAAGTGTACGTCATAAATAGATGCTACGCAAATAATTAATGGGATTTTAATAATTAGCTCATATGAGGTTAAACTCTATTAAAATGACATTTTTGTTTATATCTATAATCTTGTAATTTTCACGTGCCCATTTGATGTAATATCCTCGCACAATTATTTGAATAACAGCTAGCAACTCTTATTCTATTATTTCCAACAAAATGACAATCCAGTTTGGTGAGCTTCAGACACCAACAATAATTTCGTATTTTCTCTCATATATACATTTATTTATTTATTTATTTATTAAGATGCAATATATAATATAAACAAAATATTATATATGTGCCGCAAATGTGCCTCATAAAAAACACGAAAAGGATAGAAGAAAAGGGGCATGAATTTCTCGTTTAAGGTCAATAAAAGAATCTTGATTTTTTATCAAAAACTTTTCTTTTTTGCATAAATTAAGACGTATGTGTGTTATATATTTATATATATATGATATATAGAAAGTAATGGTGTAATGGATGAAAAAAAGGTGGCAACTTTCTCATTTGTCAAAAAGTGTGCAGTGTGAGATTTTATCTCTAAACTAAGCTTTTTTGGATCTTGTAATACAAGCCATTTATAATTATTATCCCAAAAGTAAGGTGGGAGCATTAATTATCTTGAAAACACATGAATGAGAAAGATCAGTTAATTCTGTTGTAAAATATGTGGATTAAGAATACCATTAAACATATATTAAAATTATGAATTAAATGATAGTGAAAGGAAGCTTGCTTGTCAACCTCTAAGAGAATCTTAGGACAGTGAATGAACTATTTGAGAATTAATTAAAATATAATTAACTGCTAACTATAAACTTTGCTAGTGGGGCCGCCATATATGTAGGGCCCAGTAAAATTCCTTTGCTGACAAATGAACATATTCTGATTCTTCTGGATTATTTTAGTATATTTTTTGCTCCACGAAAAATAGAATGACGTAACAATTGAACTAAAAGTTCAAGGAATTTAGACTGGACATGAATGAATTCACGATTGAAAATATTATTATTTATTCATATATAGTAAATGTAAACAGAACCTAATTAAGCTATTAGGCCATCGGCTTGGCCAACTTAACTCTATAATTATGTGTACAAGGGAAAAAAAGAGGTTAAATTGTAATATATGGAAATTAGATTTGAGAAAAGTTGTAGAGAGAATATAATGTTTCTTCTTTTAGGTTAATATATTAGACATTTGATTTAAATAAATTCTACCGAAACGGAAGAGGTTGATGATGACTTTCCATAAATTTGGCGACCATATGTATATTTGCATTTAATACACTTGTTGATTAAACTCAAAGTGGTTGGATGTATATGCTTGAAATATAATTACGGAACATCAATTGCTATTTTTAGAAGGATTTGGCCTGGCTAATTTTGTTAATATAAGCTTTTCTATATCTTAAGCAGAACACAAATAATATGATAAGATCAAATGGATTGTTGACAAATAAATAGCTCGCTTAGACAATTTGCTTTTTCATGCTATGGGACTTTTAAATTCTAGATTATTGAATTTGAATCAAGCTTACCAGAAATAGCATTACATATTGGTTATACGCATTGATTTCATGGTATATAATTATTAATTTGGTTCAGCATCAACCTTTAGTGAAGAGGTCTTTGGTTGGATTAATCTCACCCAAATATGAATTTCTTTATTTTATGTAAGAATGTGGTATAGTTTGTACTCCTATTAGTTTAGAAGTTTAGTTAATGGATGAATTATCAAATTATTTATAATATTATTAGTTCAAATGAATGACACGATATCCATCTTATACTCCCCTCGTCCCTTAATTATTGGTGTACTTCTTTTCGTCACCGGAAAGTAGAGTTGAAAAAGTAGTATAAGTTGTATAAAGTAGTGAAAAGAATATATTATATTTAAAGTTGTGTGTGGTAAAAATGTCAAAAAAAGGAAATGCACCAAGATAGTGGAACATCCCAAAAAGGAATGTGCACCAATAATTGAAGGACGGAGGAAGTATTTGGGTCGATTCTCGTGAGAAATACATTTTTATGACAATTTGAGAACACTGTACTGAACATATAAAGTCAATATTGCATATTCGTTGGAAGTTACACCACATTAAAGAATTAATGGAACTTTCAGTACTCCTAACATGATTTTGGATCCAGAAAGCACATAAATTATATCATAAAGTTACATACCCCATGATTTAATTACTTTGTACATTTTATGTTTAATATTAAGCGTACAAAATATGGATATACTTACATTGGATGACGAAATTTTTCTAAAATAGGAGGACATAAGTTCCAGAAAATTGTAAAATTTCGAGTTTTCTTATGCATTTTTGTGTTTAACATTAAGGCTCCGTTCTCTTTGAAAGAAAATTGAGAAAAAGGGTGGAAATGCAATATTTTTCCATCTTTTCCGTCATTTTCCCATGTTCTGTAGGGTGGATAAAATTTCTCGGTCAGGAGGGAAAATTTTCCCCGGGCAGCCCTTTTCCACCCTTTTCACTCAAATCTTGGATAAAATTATCATGGCTGAGGGGTGTGATAAAATTATCAAGAGGGATAAGTTCATTTTCTATCAAAGAGAACATAAGATAAAAATGGTGGGGACCACCAAAATGTAATAAAATTTTCCCTTGTTTTCTTATCCTTCATTTTCTAGGGATAAATTTTCCTTCAAAGAGAATGGAGCCTAAGAGGAGAAAAAATCCACAGACACCCTTCTTACCATTAAAAATTCGTTCAAAACTAATAAAAGAACAAGAAAATTATCAACCATTGAATAAAGAATATCAAGGCACCAAATTTGATACTCCCTAAGCTAAATTAATTACTATGTATATATATAGTTGGAAGAATATATTCTCTGTCTAATAAAACCACCGATTTTACTAATAAATAAACATTTCTAAGAAAATTTATTCATATGTGCATTGGGGCTTCTTGACATTACAAAAACCAGGGCCAAAATTATAGTTTGCCAATGATTATCTTTAGTGCCACGAGTGAGCTCAAAGCAAAATATTTCAAAATGCTACAATTCGTGCTATTTTAAGAATCAGTAGTTAGCTTAGGTCTAGATTCCATATATAACAACACTTACAAGACTTGAAGATTAATGATCAAAGTTAAAAAAAAAAAAAAAAAAATAGCAGCAAATTGTGGCGTTTTAATTATTTGGCTTTGAGATAACACTCGTGCTCAATTCTCTGTGGACATTTAGTCGTTTTTGTTTTGGTCTCTAAAAAACCTCAGTCAATACCGAACTAATTGAAGTTTTATAGGATAATTAAGTTCTTTTAATTATGTTATAAGAGAGACTCTGGTGGACGGTGGTTCAATATTATAGGATAATTAAGTTCTTATAAATATTTTATAAGAGCGATTCTGGTGATTCAATATTGTTGGATTGACAGTTATTCTTTGTCGGTGCATGAGCTAGCTCGTAGTTGTGTATTGTTTTTGTTACTAAATGAAGTGAACTATTTTTTTTTAGGGTTATTGCGCCTAAATACACGAACTTTGGCCAAATTCGACTTTTGCGCATGATTGTTCAAATCCGCCTATAACTACATAATCTTTGATGTACGTTGTTCTGATTTTTTTTAGAAAAAGGATTTTTTTTTTATTAAAGGCATGAGGAATGCCAAACCATCATCAACAAAAGGTATATAACAACAGCAACAACACAGCACATCAACTCAAACAACAGATCACAAAATAGGGACATAAACATAACCTTAGACAAAACCCCAAAGAGGCGACCGACACCAATCTCGGAAGCTCGGTCGTTGCGAAT
>JAYJMF010000001.1:5342211-5365007 GCA_036873715.1 Salvia sclarea | reverse complement strand
AATTTTGTGAAAAATATAAATTTAAGAAATAATTATGAATAATATTATAAATAAATAGGAATAGTTAATATATGAATCATGAATTTGATGAAGGAATCAAGGAGGAATCAATGAAGGAATGGAATAGGTAATACCATGTGTTTTGAAAGGAATGGTTATTTCCAATGGAGGGGGGAATAGTGATTCCAAAGGGAATGGTGATTCCCATGGAAAAATCATACCAAGCAATGGAATGAATATATGGAATGAAGATAGGAATCACCATTCCATTCCCACCTCCATTCCATCATACCAATCACCAACTAAGATCCATATACATCTTCGCTTCTAACATTTTATTGGTTGAGCACTTAGAAATAAAAGTTCTTTATGTTGAGCACTTAGAATTCTCATATAAAAAATAATGAAAAGTTTATTGACGATTGAGCCAAGAGAACTAAGTACTAATTAATCTATTTTAAACGAATCAGATTTGTACGTCCCCTTCTGGCTTGGCTCAAAAGAAGAGTATTACATAAAATGAGTTGTCAAATATGCTTCTACAAGAGAGAAATTAATGATTATTTCATCCTAGGTGATGGCCCTGAAAACTTTCTAATAGTAACTACAATCTATTGAATTTAGTTGATTCTACAATTTATTAGAGTTGAAAAATAGGTATAAGACGAACTAGGACCAAGCTTGTAAAACAAACTTCATTCCAGTATTTCGTTCCTTAAACTGTCGAAAAAATCAAAATTTGACGAGATTAAAAATAAAATCTAAGTAAGTTTTAAATATGTGTGCCTTTTGTTGTAAATCTTGATGGCTTTCCTTAATTTCAAGTGCTTTATGTTTCCAGTTTCAAGTTTTAAATAATATCTGGATGCTTTTATCAAGATGATCCATTGACAATTAATGCTTTTGATGGGTAATTAACGAACAAAACAAACAAAAGCACATACGTAAAACAAACAATGTTTATGTAGTAAGATAATGCGTTTCGCATGTAAACACAATCAATGTTTTTTTTTAAAAAAAGGCCAGGAGCATGCATATTTGGATATTTCATATCCTGTAATTTTAGGAATTCTCATAATATTATCGCGTAAATATTAGTACTATATTTACCATTAATATACACGAAAGTACATTAGAGAAAGGATATAATTTATCCATATATTTATTTGGATCAACGAATATGATGTGTTGTTGAAGCCATCCATTTTATCCCACATCGAATTGGTAAAGGTTCCTGACTCTATATATAGAGTGGAGTACCCTCCTACCTTATGAGGTCTTTTAAGGGGGTGAGGGCCAAATTCTAATATGTGTTTCTAGTTAACAATATAGGAGAGTTTCTATTTGATCTAATCCCTATATATATTATAGTATTTCCTTTTATTTGTTTACATATTAGTATATTACTAATACTTATTTTATGGTAATTATCTCCAGTCTTAGAAAACAAAGATAATTCTCTTTACATTACAATAGTATTTATTTTTATAATAATTGTAGGTTATACAAGAGAGAGAGAGAGAGAATATGAAGCCGTCACTCTTAATTTCACCAATATCGCACGCACCTAATCTTATCACCAAGAAACCACTAAAACCCTAACCCTAAGATCTGCCAATCATGTTTAAAAATTTTCATTATCTATCCTTATTCCTTCCTCAGCTAGAAATTGGGACAAATCATGATTTTCATATAAGATTTTAATTATATTATTATGTGGCTAAGCACCCATTACATGTACCAACATCTCACATCACATGCAATGGTTGATGTTTTTCCAAAAATCACCACTCTCACGAAGACACGAGAAGAGGAGGCATGCACAAAAATAACTACAATCATTCACATATATATCTATGCTCATTATAAAAATAAAATAAAATATATAACTATATACCAGGACATCATAGGTTTTTTTTTTCTTTTTTTGAAAATGACTCTCAACAAAGATGAATTTGAGACTCATCGAAAAGAGTTGGAATTGATCCCTTCTTCTAAAGTAGTACTATGTTTTATCTTTTTATTTAAGTACATATTCATAAATGTCAATTGCATATTAATTAATTATGATCATCAAATTAACATAGAACTTGTAACAAAATAAATCATGTGGCTGAAGTGGGTTTATTAAAAAAATAAAGCTTCACCCCTCGACATACATCTCTCAAGCAAGATACAATAAAGTAAATTTTAATTTGGGTCCAGAACAATCAGTATTTTAGTCTCTGATTACTTGTATGAATATTTTCTTATCACTAATGATTGTTAGAATATACCTCGACAAATGGATGATGCTCTTGTGAACACTCACTTGGCATGTCAAATTAGTTCTGGAATTTAATATTTGTAAATTGTAATTAGTAAAACCTATATATTTAAGACTACCAGATTCAATGATTCTGAGAATTCTTTTTATAGATAATGGTGTCTAGAATTTAATAAAAGCTTGCAACATATGCATGCTAATGAACCAAAAATAGTGATGCTTATATCAATAAAACTACACAAATTAGGAGAATAGAAAATATTATGTTAAGCTAACTACGGCATTGAGACGTGGCCGTAATAGGGTTTGATAACCTACGAATTAATTAGTTTAGCTATGAATTAATCTGATTTAGTCAGTTTCAGTTTTGAAGCCTTATGCTTACGATTAAATGATGTATGTATTTGTGCTAGTCGAAAACGTAATTATACTCATTAGTTTGCCTTTATTAATAATTTTCAAAGTTTTTTTCTTCATAGTGACCGAGTATATATGATCCTTATCTTTCCAACTAATTAGGATTAGACCATCACCAAATTATTTTTGATTGGAAAATTTCTTATTGGTAGATGAGTTTTCGATAAATGATTCTAATCCTAGGTTTCTCAATTTCTTCATTTTTAGGGAGCTTCAAAATGGAAGAATTAATGTGAACTAGACAAGAAAAGTTAGATGATTCTCAAAGCTATGATAATTTGTTTCTCTCCTTCTAATAAATGTGAAATAAGGTTTACTAATTTCAAAAAATAAAATAATTAAGTGAATCAAAACATAATATTTCTTGGTGATCACATACTGCAACACGGGAATTTCTCAACATTTTCTCATAACTTTGGAGCCTAGAATAAATTAAGCTGGTCCCACTTTTTGTCATGATCTAAACCATATGCTCCACACCTAATTATTGTTAATTAAATGATACATAGTATGACACCTATGATTTTGTCTGCGATCTTCTCATTTTCAATCCAGTCTTCTCAACTTAATTATTATGACATAAAATCTCTATCTAAACCGTAGCATATACTCTCATAATTTGATGATGTCTGCAGTGAATAATATAATTAATATATATAAGAATATATATAGCATTAATAATTCTTAAAATGAAAAAAAAATCATTGATTTTCACTCATTTAATTCTTCACTCAGGAAAAAAAAATCATGGGCCCACAATTGTTTCGTGGGTTTAAATTTATTCTGGTTGCAGATCAAGAATGGACAGGATGGATTTTCCTATTACATGATTGGCATTCTACATCAGTAAGCCTTGCCTTGTCTTTATTTTCACATCGATCACCTTCAATTTTTAAATTCCTAGTTAGATCTAGCTCTAGTACTAGCTTATTTAATGTGTTTGTCTCTGCTTTAAATTACATTTCTACCTATTTATCCCTTTCAACAGCTCAATCAAATTGAATATGTCAGATGCAACACAATTGATATAGAGATCTATATTGTGGAACTGATTTATTGTAGATATTTTTCATTTACGTGTTTGTAATTAAAAAGAAAAAGGAAACCACTCCTTTCTTAGTAGTTGCTTCCAAGCCCAAGTATACAATTTTTTTAAGAATTACAAGTGGTACAAATATAATATCATATAATAAATTATGGCTCAACACTGCACGCAGGCGGAACCACTATATCGTAAAAAGACGGGACAACTACCCGCACGCAGCCGGGTTTACTACCCACACAAAAGTGGAAAAATACCCACACAAAAGCGAGATTTTAACTCAAGACCTCACAAAGAGAGTCACTGAGTGTCTTAGCCTAGCGGATTGAGCTAGGCCTCCTCAGCAAGCCCAAGCACACAATTAATCTTACTTGAACAATTCATTTTTTTTTTGTATAATGCAAATCAACGATTGAATCCAAGACCCTCTTTTTTGTATATAAAAGATTTATAACTTGGGTATTTTAAGAGAGACAAGAACTAATATTGAGTTATTAAACTTATCGAGTTGAGTATTTACGATATAGTTATCGACGTAGGGACAAATGTTGTCGTTAAGACTCGATACAAGGCTCATATGGAGTCTTCTTTTTGAAACAACACAATCTTAGGTTTTATTTGGAATATTTGAGGGCAATTAAGAAGGGTATTAATTGAGATATTTTATTATGCTCTGATAAATATTCCTGGGCCATATTTTAAATAGATTATTCATTGTTGATTTTGGACGTACCTAGTGGGCTAGCACTCCATCTCTCTCTCTCTCTCTACATATATATACTTAATTAATTAATCTTCTGTCACACTATAATTTTACTCTAGATCTTAAAACACAATTACTTTGCTTAATTAAAGTATGACAGTAATGTCACATGATCTGATTAAGTGTTAGCTAATTTAGTTAGCGTTGATGAAAATGTGGTCGGACCGGACCTACTATGTCGCAAGGATATGCTAATTTAATTACCCAAGTCAGTTCACATATAAAGTAGATATGATTGTTGATTTGTTATTAGATATTGACAAAAATAAACAATATTTCATTTACAAGTTATGTTGGCAACATTAATTGCCTCAAAATGTATATCCACACAATTAAAACAATCTCGATTGGACTGGGGAGGTGATCATGAAGTACAATAGCCTAGTTTAATTAATCACGCTAAGGTGAAAAATCCTCACATTTAATTTCCCTTATTTTTTTGAATTTAATAATTTTAAATATTTATCCTTAATTTGCTGCGGGAAACTGAGGACAGTAGACAGTAAAAGACCAAGTACATTGAATTAGTAGATTTTATATGAGCAATGCATTAATTGTGTGTGAATCTATATTTGTCACGTAGCATTTGTATTCATTTACAACAACCCCCTCAAAAAAGGTCGCAAAATATACAAGCTATATCGGAATATAGTTAATTAAAAGTAGTATTTTGGAGGTTCTATCTGGTTTATTTGGATTTGGATTTTACTCTTTTATTGCAGCCTAATGCCCACATTAAGATTTCTTCTGACTTTGGTCTTTCTTCCTAGTTCCCACAATGTACACGCACACACACACACACACATATATGTATGTATCTATATCTATCTCTCTATATATACATCATATATGCATAATAATATGTGTAACCATAACTAACTGCACAAGCATGAATAAGCTGAAAGAATAATGTTATAAGAAAGTCCTAGTTGCCTAAGCTATATCGTGTCTCTCTCACACTCTCTCTCTCTCTCTCTCTAATCTATATATATATACATATATAAATACACGCATCCAACATCATCACCCCTCAAAAAGAGAGAAAAAGGAAAAGTATAATACATAGAGAGGTAGAGATTTATTATCGATCAAGCCTTAGTGCAGCATCTTAGAAAAAGAAAATCGAATTCTTTTACAGATCATCAATATTCGATTGATTAGGTTTATATTGGGGGAGAGATAAAATGGGGTTACGAGACATCGGAGAGACGCTGCCGCCGGGTTTCAGGTTTTATCCGAGCGACGAAGAGCTGGTTTGCCATTATCTCTACAAGAAGATCACTAATGAGGAAGTTCTTAGAGGCACTCTCGTCGAAATCGACCTCCACGTTTGCGAGCCATGGCAGCTTCCCGGTAGGTATCCCCCCTTCCCTGGCCTGGCCCTGGCCGGGAATAGGGTTTTTGTTTTTTTTTTTTCTTTTTGTAGGGTCGAGCTGGTTTTCATCAGTACACGTCACGTGTATGTTGATGATGGATGTCGTTTTATTCATATAGTGTGTGTGGATAATATGAGAAAAGGGAATAATATTTCTCAACCACCCCCTTCCCACCCTCCCCTACCGGGGTGAGGTGGGGTGGAGGGGGGGGGGGGATGGGTTGGGGGTTGGGAGTTGCTATCTTCTTCACCATTTTGATGAAAAAAGAATTTATGAGTGACAAATGGCATGTGCATGTTGGTTCACATTAAATTAAATTTTATTATTTTTTGATAAAAAGTACCTTAAATATTCAGATGGTTTTTGAGGTCCATTATGGGCACGAGTTGTCTGTATCTTAATCTAGACCAGACAGTTTATCTCAATGATCGAATGTTGTTGCAAAAATGAGTCCAAACATTCATTTAGATGCATGCATCTCTGTGTGTGTATTTTGGAGATAAAATTTTATCTTCCATTTCTCCAATAAAAGAAGAAAAAGAATTAAAGAAAAAATAACAGTCACGCATATTCTTTTTTTACATTGAAAAACCTTAAGGCAAAAAAAGTTATGTCAAGAAAAGTTGGTCACTTGGTTGTCTTGTTTCATCTAAGAGACAGAGAACTGAGATTTTTAAATGACTAACTTACTTTGTTGCATGTGTCTTTTGTTTTAGCCATGCATATTTTTATTTATTTTATCTATTTTACTCTTAAAGTGTGACGATTTTCAGAAAAGGGTTTTCTCTTTTACAAGAAAAACAATAATTTGGGGCGCTTTCCTTGCCTTTTTGTTACATAGTTCCATTCAATGAATCTTGCAATTCTTTTTATATTACTATGCAGAAATCCGATAAGATTTATGAACAACCAAATTCATGACCTTAAAAAGAGAATTTTTCAGGTGCATTCTTTTAGGAAAAGGGAATTAAAAATGGAACAAGTTACATAACTCTCTCGTTTTGAATTATCCTTTTAGTAGTATATCAAGCTTTAATTACACGTTTTTTAAAGAAATGTTTTTTCCTTTTCTCATTTCACTTTTTTCCTTTGTAATGATCACCAATATTAGGATTAAGTAGGAATATATACATTGTTAAAATTGTGTTTGTGTGTGTGTAGGTGAAGACAAATGTGTGACATAGACTTCTCACCATAGAAGTAACTTTCTCATCTATGTAGAAAAGGGTGACACACATTTTCCCATTGCTACATATTAATTTCCTAAATCCATTGTGAATGCACAAACATGCCTTGCGAATCTTTGGTGACTTGTAACCAACTTTTTGTCACTTTAGCAGAAATTGTCACATAAGCAACATAATGTACATGATGGGATCCTAATAATTCATCTCAATTTAAGCACATCCCCATTAATTTCATTTCTTAACACATACGGCGTCCCAATCCCAAATTTTATTTAAATTTTCTTTCGTGGCATATGTCAAGAACGCGTCAAGAAAGACGTGTATTTTTTCCAATATATATGTTTCTATTTATCAAGCTATTCCACTTAGGCTAACAAACATGACATATTATAAATTTTGTAGACGTGGCCAAGCTCAACTCGAACGAATGGTACTTTTTTAGCTTCCGAGACCGGAAATACGCGACCGGGTTCAGAACGAACCGGGCCACGACCTCCGGCTATTGGAAGGCGACGGGGAAAGATCGAACAGTGCTCGATCCACGGACAAAATCGGTCGTTGGGATGAGGAAAACTTTGGTTTTTTACAAAAATAGGGCTCCTAATGGGACCAAAACCGGATGGATCATGCACGAATTTCGCCTTGAAAACCCACATGTCCCACCTAAGGTTAGTTCCTTAATTTGTGTTTACTTGTCCCTTTATTGTGTTGATTTAGCAACTCAAAGAGAATAAAGATTATGTGTGAAGCTATGTAAAAAAAAGAAATTTCCAGTCATTAATTCAGACTTAGGTGGCAATCATGTTGGGAGAAACTTGAACGAAACTCCTTTGAAACTATTACATGAAAGATTCTCCCCATATACACTATATTATTTTCACTCTCTCACGAGAAAAATTCTTTTATGCCTTCTCATTCCTGTGGGGTCTCTCTCTCTCTCACACACACACAAATTCTTTCTGAAATCATTTGTCATTTTTTATTTAGTAAAATATCTTACTAGAGAAAATCCTTATTCATGAAATTATACGGATTCTTTCTACACCCATATAATATAACCTACCAAAAGAGCTACTATAAAATTGTATATATATTTCTCAATTCTTCTTTATTTATGCATTTCGATATAAGTGTTGAGTGTCATTTTTTTCATACATACTTAGACATGGGCCTATTTAAATTTACACGTACTAGGATATGTCAAAAGATGATGCATGAATGATACTAGACTAGCTAAACCTATATCATCTATGAAATTCTATAGCTAGTAATTAAAATCAAATTAATTTCAGCGTATATATGTACACGCATTTAGAAAAAAGTAGGTGCAATGATGATTGATTAAAGCATGGTTTAAGTTATCTAACTAATCAATGGCCTTTTTATATATTGACAGGAAGATTGGGTACTATGCAGAGTTTTCCACAAATCAAGAAGTGAAAATGGTAACAATTTCATGAGCCCACATAATTTCGACGTGGATACCACGGCAATAGCCACTTCCCCTAATTTGGGTGCCTCTGCAACAAATATTAATGATCGTTTCAACATGAATACACCTTGTGCCCTTCAAAATATCACTTCTTTCCAATCCCACCAAAACCACATGAGCCATAATCCTAACCCTAACCCTAACCCTAACCCTAACCCTAGCACCTCACTGGGGCTCGATTTCGACCTTATATCTCGTGACCATCACATGTATGGCTCGACCGCTCATGACTACAGCCACAACAAAATGGGTGAGGCTACAAAGTGTGAGGATGACTATGGATTCTTGTTCGATTTCGACGGCCCCAACGCGGTGCCATCGGGCCTTGAAGATATGCGATTTGTTGATGATAGTAGCTCGGTTTTCATCTAAGTTTGATTAATTATTATTTGTGGGATTTGTTCACTTCATTGTTGGTATCTATATATATACATGTATTGCATATGTGATGTAGCATGTTTAGGAGGGAGATTAGTGAGTATGTGTTTGTAGTTAGTGATGTGTGATTAAGATTATTTGTGTTTGATTTGTATATTTGCAAAAAGAAATTGTTTAGGTGGCCAGTATGTGGTAGTTTTAGAGTTAATATATAATTGGATTCAACATCATGCATGCAAAAGATTTTATTATATTCTTGTGTATTACTATAAATTTAACACATGTAAAGGTCTTTGACTTTGGTTCAGCAAAACTTTACAGCCGCGGAAGCGACACAAATCATTATCCTGCATCATTTTGAAATTACATTTTTCTTTAGTAATCTATTTAACCTAAATTAGCAAATATTTGTACTGGAATTCTAGAAAATTGACAAATATATTTTAATTAATATCGTCAAACTCAGAATTTCACCACCCACAAATAACTCAAGAAAAAAATCCATCAAAGATTAATAAGATACAACTAAATCGTTCAATATTTTTGATATACAATTTTATTCACAATCTTACAACTAATTAAATTCCAATACTATAAAAATAACTATTGTAGCTAGATGACTTTTACTACATAGGTAGATGACTTTTGAGGTAGAAGCATGAAAATAATTTAAATAAATCCATAAATAAAAATAAAGACCTGTGGTGAAGTCACGTAGAACCTATAATTAAGGGAAAGTTTTGAATTACAATCATAGTATAATAAAATATATCAAGAAAAGGGACCCAAAAATGATGGGCCTAAGAAAAATAGGAATTGGGCCAACCAGCCCAACAATAAATTTCCAATTTTTATAATTCTCCATTTCTTTTACAAATTCTCATATCCTCCCTTTTCCAGAATCTCCCCTACAGAACTGTTTTCTTCTCTCTCGTATAAATGTTTAAACTAGTCATTTTAATGATATAATTTCTTGGCCAGATCTCAAATATAAAATTTCAAATATGTACGAAATTTGTAAAATCCAATCTGCTGCAATTGCACAATAGAATTGAATCATGATTAACAGAACACCTTTTTAAATGATCGATATGTAATCTATGTATCACGGAAGAAAAGGATTTTATGAGTTCTTTTGCTTTAACTGGGGAAGGTTTTAAACTTCTATTACAGAACAGAAAGAGAGCCCAGACAATCCAATCACCCCATTATTTCGACTTATATATAATTGAGATTCCAATAAAATTTCAAGTCATAATTGGAAAAAATGCTAATTAAATTACGAACTATACCGCAAAATGTAATTATAACACGATTTTTGGATTTTATCAATTAAACGCATAATCTTTTAATGTTTTGCAATTGGGTCTCTCGCAATTTTTCTGGCGGACGGAAATCAGACTCATCGCCCATTCTTTTCGTGAGAAACGACATCGTTGGACATTGGAAAATTTTAAGTCCACGAAGGAAAAATTAATATTGAGTCAGATTTCTGTCTGTTGGAAAAATGGCTTGAGTCATAATTGTAAAAAATTGAAAGTTGAAAGTTCGAGTATTTAATTGATAAGACCCAAAAATTGTATTATAATTACATTTTTAGATATAGTTTATAATTAGTTCGACAAATTTTTTCTAAAAAATTTATGGATCTGAAGTGTCAAAAGAAAGGAGATAAAATGAATGAGATGGAAGAGTATTATTTATTTAATTTAATGGGATCATTATTAAGAATATTTTAGTCAATTCAATACTTTTTTGCATGTAAAACTACCATATTATTAGAAACGTGGCACTATCTGCTATTTCCTCAAAATTATACAACGCAAAAATTAATTTTCGGGCCCAACTTTCCAAAACTTACAGAAGCGGGCCCGCCGGCACGCCCTTCTGAGTTCTATGAAGGAGAGAAAAGAATCTAGATTCAAGAAGCCAATTTCTTTTAATTCTCAATTTTGAATTTGAATTAGGGTTATCAGTAATCAGTATAAGCTGAAAATCTAAGAGCAAATTTTATCCTAATTACCTCATCTTTCTGCTGTTCCTGTAGCGCTAATTTCGTTTTCGGTATGCAATTTTATCCAGTTCCTGGCTTTCTGTGTTGTTTTTATTTATTGCTTGGTGAAATTGAATTCAATTGCGAGTGCGTGCATTATCTGGAGCATGCGATTATTTACTAGCAAGGTTATTCTGGTTACAAGAACTTTATTGGTTATGTTAGTTTACTTGATTTCAGATAGTTGCTAAGTGTTTATATGCAGTGAATGTGATGGATACTTATTTGGAATTTCAAAGATTCTGCTTGAGGATGCTCAAGTGTTGTGAAATCTAGCATCTTGTATGCTCTCTGCATTCAGAATCTGCCTATGCTATCTTGATGTCTATTGAAGATATTGCAAGATGATATCTTTTGATGTTTGTCATGTGCTATAGTTAGTTATGTGTTGTAAAATCTCTTAAAAATGTGAATCTGGGGATGATCTTGCGGGCAATTGCATCTTTTGAATATGAGTAGTTCTTCTTAGGGCTGCCATTATCTTGCCCATGATTGTACTCTGCAGGTTTTATCTGTTTTGTGATGGCTAATTCTACCCCATTATCTTGCCCATGACTATCACTAAAAATGTGATTTTCTTTTTCAGGAGAGAGACATGTGATGCACAAGGGCATGAGTCACGTCTGAGTGGTTATCCTGTCTAGTTGTGTGTCGTTGATGAGAACTGAGATCATATTTTCACAAGGACAGTTTTTGTTTCTCCATTGTTAGAGATTGATGGTGGGGAAGAAGAGATCATCAAAACACGTCACACACAATGGAGAAGAGAATCTCTCAGTTCCACCTGGATTTGTGTCATTGACATCCCTAACATTGGAGAAGACAGTAACTGGTCAGGATGGTGCTACAGAAGGAGAGTGTGGAGCTGGGTTAGTTGGTGTTCGTCATAGTAATTCTGACATCGAAAGGTTTAAGACCTCACTATTACAGAGATCATGGATATCTCATGGCCAACTTGAGCGTGTTCTTCATCAAGATGACTCTGAACAAAGTGGAGTTAATCCGGTTGTTCTCTACTTTCTCCAATGCAGTTCTAGAAAAACATATTATCACAATGTGTGGTTATTTTTTAAATTCCTTTCTTTCTTGAAATGTATAGATATAAGTTTATAATATACCTTGGTTTTATGACCATAAAAAGAGAAAGCATGAAATTATACCAAGGTAGCAATATTTATCACCATTTGAATATTTGATTATTTTAGAGATAGCTGTTAAGTGGTTTTATTTTAAGGTGTTCTACTCTTAAATTAAGGGATGTGCCCTTTGTGTTTCATGGTTTGTGAATATGATGAGTTCTTAACTGCTAGTATACTCATTAAGGCATTTATATTTCCACCAGATATTATTTTGAGACAATTTTAAAAATAATATTGGCACTTCATAAGAACATGAGTACTATGCTTTGAAACTTCTATTGTCACATATTGATATTCTGAATTGTGACCAGAAAATAAGAAGCAATGCACAAAGGATACATGTGCATCACATCCGTGCTTCATGAAAGAAGAGTCAAACTGCAATATTATCTAAGTATTGGCATTACACTGTTGGATGTGCTTTATTGGCTTATTTTCATGTATAGTGTTTGTGTGTGTGTGTGCGTGTGTGTGTGTATGTATTTTTGTAATACTGTTAGATTACTCTTATAGTTAGCATAGTATACACTCATCACCTATTCTAATTGTTGCTTTTATTCTGTTAAGTTCTAGCCATAACAAGCACTTTTGTTGTGTGTTTGTGTTGGCCTAGTAAAGTGGTTAATGGTTGAGGCCAAAGGTCTCAGGTTCTAGGCCACTGTGATGCGGTCTTTAAGATTCTTTATTAGTTGGCCCACAAAAGAAAAAGAAAAAAAAAGATTGTGTTTTGTCACTTTGTGGGTGGAAGTTGTTTTCCTTTTGTGGAATCATTGTTTTTCGGAAATATTATTCTTAGACTCCACCTGATGACTGATATCAAGTTTTTTTCCCCAGAAAGTTCCAGTTGGTGCTCCCCTCCCCAAAGGAGTGATCCGGGGTTGTGAAGACTGCCATGACTGTGTAAAGGTTTCTTATTTTTTCTCTTTATTTTTATTATTGTATTACCCTGAAATATGGACTATGTAGGAATAAGACCATTATAACACCTGTCTAGGAAATTTCTTGTAGGTTACTGCTAGATGGCATCCTGAACATTCACATTTTCATGTGCTTGATGATGCTCCGGTGTTCAGACCCACTGAAGAAGTATTTTGCTGCATCCTCTCCCCCTGTTTTTACTGTACCATTGTGGTTTAATGGAAAATAATTTGGCTCTGTAGCTGTTAATCTGCATGAGGTTGAATCTTTGCGCAGGAGTTCGAGGATACGCTGAAATACATAGCAAACATACGACCAAGAGCAGAGAGCTATGGAATTTGCCGCATTGTTCCTCCAGCTTCCTGGAGACCTCCATTCCTTCTGGAGAATAAAGAGATATGGGAAGCTTCGAAGTTTAGCACGCATGTTCAAAAGATTGATGGTCTCAAGAATTCAAGTTTTAACAGAAAAAGATCTGGTTTGATTGAAAAGATCAAAACTGAAATGCCAAAAGATGCAGCAAGCATGGAGCTTGATTCTTGCAATGAAAGCATTGCATATTCTGAGGAAGCTAAAACATTTGATTTAGTATCTGATTTTGAGAGTGGGCCTGAATTCACCCTGAAAAGCTTTAAAAAGTATGCTGATGATTTCAAGGTACAATATTTTCGTGAGGATGACACAGTTGCAACTGGCCAAAATCAGAGAGAACCCCTAATTGCGAGAGTTGAGAGCGAGTATTGGCGAATAGTGGAAAATCCAAGTGAAGAAATAGAGGTAAAAGAGATAAGAACAAATTGTAATAAATTTGCTGTGATCTATTTGCCTCATAGACTGAATTTGTCTCGTTAGGTGCTTTTTGGTACTGACTTGGCTAATCAGACCATAGCAAGTGGATTGGCAGCCAGTCGAGCAACAGATATGTGTACATATAATGAATATGTGAAATCTGGATGGAACTTAAATAATACTCCAGATCTCTATGGCTCCCTTCTTCGATATGGATGCTACAACTCATCCACCGTTTCGGTTCCTCAAATGTTCATTGGAATGTGCTTTGCATCACAGTGCTGGGTAATGTTATGAATATCTTTGTTTTTTTGCTTTATTTGTGTATCAACATCTGCTTGATAGTTCCCATCAACAATGCATTCATCTCCTTGTACATAAACTTTTCCTTCGCAGATCTTCACATTTTGTTGTTTCCCCTTAATGTAGGTTCTCACTACTTTGTTTTCCTTTTTGATTTGTTGGAGAAACAGAGAAATGAAGATCACCATTTGTATTCATTATCTTACATGCACATGGGTAGTCCTAAAGTATGGTATTCTATCCCAGGGAACTATTGCTTCAAGTTTGTGGAAGTCATGAAGAAACAGTTTCCGAAGTTGGCAAAACATCCCAAGTTACTCCATGAGCATGTGAGTAACTTTATTATTTTAAAGAAGGATTCAAAGGGGAAGAAGTTGTTAGTAGGGAACTTGAAGTGCTGTATACATCTGTCATTACTTTAAAATGTTAAGAGTAACTGATACACTTGATAAGGATCACATTGAAGCTTTGATTATTTTCAACTGATGCTCTTGTGCTCAGATTCACCTCGAGTTCTGGAATATGTCTTGTCGATTTTGAACTCTGCCATTTCAGATAGTCACTCTGTTTTTTTTCCGGGACTTTTTATGCTGCTGCTACTATTCACTTGAAGGCAGTTTGTATATATGTATTTACTATTGTACATGCTTCTGTATGGCAGGTTGCTCAAATCTCACCCTCTGTGCTAATTGCTGAGGGGATTCCTGTGTTCCGTTGTGTGCAAAATCCCTTGGAATTTGTTGTGACATTCCCTGGAGCTTACCATTCGGAATTCAGTTGTGGGTTTAATTGTTCAGAAGCAGTGTGTTTTGCTCCTGTAGACTGGTTACCTCATGGCCAGAACATAGTAGAACTATATGCAGGATATTGTTTCAAGACGTCACTCTCTCATGATAAGCTGCTGTTAGGAGCAGCCATGGAAGCTGTGACTTCTCTATGGGTTTCTTTTACAGAGAAAAGCCCCAACCCCAAAATTCGTCTTTGGAGAAGTGTCACTGGAAAGGATGGAATCTTAACCAAACTACTTAAGGTATGCCTCTGTCGAAATGCTTAATCTATATTCAATGGTTTTGGCGGTTTTTGATTTTAAATCATCTATACTACCTTTTCCCGTTAGCTGCGTGTTAAGAGTGAAGACACGAGGAGGAAACACTTATGCAACATGTCGATGGCTAGAACAGTGGGCAACATGTCTATGGCTAGAACAGTGGGCGACACTGATGATGACTCCACTAAAAGGGAGTGCTGTATATGCCTATACGATTTATATCTTTCTGCAGTGGCTTGTTCGTGTTGCCCGAATAGATATTCTTGCCTGCACCACGTGAACCAGCTTTGCACTTGCGGTTGGACAGCCAAATGGTTCCTTTTGAGATACGAAATCACGGAGTTGGAGCTCCTGGTTGGGGCTCTGGAATGGAACTTTAAAGCTATGCATAGCTGGGCTGAGAGAATACAGCAACTCACTCCCAGTGCTGAAAAGAATCCCAATTCTTCGTCTGAATCGAATGTCGCAGCTTCCAGAGTGAGTCTTCCGCCTGCTCTTGATTTGGCCAATGGACAGAACACAAGGACAGGCAGCGTTGGCTCAGCTCGTGTCGTGCCAGCTTCTGGAGGGAATGCTAAGGATGAGCGCGGAGCTTCAAGAAGCGTGCCTTCGGATAGTAACGTCGTCATTCTCTTGAGCGACGACGAGGATTGAACCCACCTGCAATCTGCCAGGATTTGTAATTTTGAGCTCATTTGCTCTTATAATTTAAAGTCTCTTAGGTCTTTCATGTTCATGAAGTCATGACTCCGTATATATTAACCCCTAAATGTCACATTCTGATCATAGTGAATTATTTCGTGATTGGGGATATTACCATGTCATGTAATAGGGATTGTTTTGACATTACTTTTGTATATAAAAACGAAAAGATTGGACTATGCTTGATTATAAAATAATTAAGTGTATTCATGGACAATTTTTCTTAAATTAAAAACTAAAAAGAAAAGCCTTGATAACATAACTTGAAAAGAATCTGCGTTTCTTCAGGCTGCCCAGATCTATTTTGCCCATCGGGCTGTCCCTAAATACTTGCAATGAATTGGAAAATTGGTCATAATTTTAAGAATTATTTCGTTGAAAGTTATAGTCAAATGTTGATTAATCACATTTACGGAAATTGATTTTCGCTAAGCATTCTATTATTATTTACTACTGTACATACTTTCATGGATATATCAATTTTGATGCGTATAATATAAATGACTAATTAACTAGTGTCATGTAGATAAATCCATATTTGATCATTTTATAATTTGACATCAAAGTTAGTTATTGACACCTTATTCCAAGTTTATTAGGGTTAGTTATTTATCATGTTAATTCCAAGTTTGTAAGTCAGTATTTACTTTCTTCCTACTTGGACTAATTTTACATTTTTTTTTTTTTTTGTTTCTTTTACTCTTCTATGGTTATTCCTCCTTCCTCAATTATTCTTTGCGTGGCAATATTACATTCTATACCAAATTCTAAATTATATTCAGATAAAGAAGAATATTAGTATAAAATATAATGAAGTTGAAATTTCAACTTCAAGAATAATAAAGAGGTATTAGTCAATTATAGCACCATTTTTGCACCCACAATTACGTTATTGTCCAACCTTTCAATAACATACAAATATGGGCTGATCTTTGCTCCATTAAATTATTTATAGTCTGATTAACTAATGGCCGTTATCTCATGTTGACGTAAACAAACGGATGTGACATGTCCGTTAAAAATGTCAACAAAATAATAAAATAATAAGGTTTATTAGCCACTTATAAGAATCTTTCCATATACTATAATTTTATAGTCCGGCCTTTCAAAAATATCAAATATAATCCGAAAATTATTCTTTCATTATATTTATGGCTCGATTAATAATAATAAAAAAAAGTTGAAAATTAACAGAAAAATATGTCACTTCTAAACTCTCGTATCATTCTCCGAATAATTTTTGTGATTTTCTCAACAAATGATTAATTTATCTCCTTTATAAGAAAATGAGAAGGAATTATTCGGAGAGGTTCAGGATCAAGGCTACAAATATGTAGATCAATTGACTGAAACAAAGGAAATACGAAGAATGATTAGGTGAGAAAATAGGGCGCCGGCGGAAGCAAGGAAGTAGCGACAGAGAGGTCGCCGCTACCGCTAAGCTAGCCTTCCAGAGGTTGCCCTCACTGCTCCCAAGCTTCTCATTCCACCTCCTCCGCGATGGCCGGTCATTGCAGAGCTCCAAATAAAGTGTTTCACCATTGTTCAATTATTTTGGGTAATAACTCTTAAGATTTGGTAAATATCTCTCACAGTAACAAAATTGGTGGCTAGAAAATGGTGAATGGCGGTGGGGATGAAAATCTTAGAAGATGAAATGGTGGCGGTGGAAATTGTACAAGAGGATATATTTGTTATTTTCAAAATTTTATAAAGCTACAATTGTAATATGCTATTTTTCTACCAAACACTTAAGCCATATTATATTCCATCATCTTTTCTCCTCTTTATTCAACCATCCTTGTTTATCTTAACCAAAATACCAAACACACCCTAAATGTCAATTAGAGCCGTTAGCATCGGCACCGGTATTCCCCCGGAATCGGTTCTCGTTTACCACCCCTAGGCTATTATTTATGTTTCTTATGTTCAATCATCCACTCAAGTATAGTGATTTTATGTTTTTAATGGTTGTCTTCATGATTTGATTAGTTAAGTATCTGTGAATAGAAAAAGCATGACTACGAAAATTTCAGAAGTTCATAGTACATTTGCTTTATATAACTAAAGTGGATTTTTTTTATTTTTTTTTTTAAATGGCAAACTATGATATCACATGGAATTCACCTATTATAAAATATTTCATACAAAGGACAATTTAATACTACGTACGAATTAATTAAAGATTTATTAATAATGAATTTAACACATGGAATTTACCATTAATTAAGAATTTAAAATACTGAATAAATAATAACGAATATGAAAGTATTTCGAACTGATAATAATCTTATAGAATGATACCATGGATTTTTATGCATTATAGGTTTGCATCACTGAAGTGTTGAACTACAACATTGATTTATTACAATTGAATAAATCATAGCAAACCTATACTATAAAAAGTTTTGGGCCATTACAAGTTAGAAACTTTGGGCCATTTCATTGCAAAAGTTTTGGCCCAAAGTTAAATAAAATTCAATAATATAAAAAAGAAAACAAAGAAAATATACTATAAATTTATGGGCAGACATTTCGGCCCAATTAAAGCACGAGTTCTTTTGGACCGATTCATTCATATAGTAAGCCCAAAGAAAATAATTACACATTCGTATCTCATTAAAGAGAAAAAAGTATACAGATGAATTAAACAAACGAAAAGGAGAAGGATTTGAAATTCCCCATTTCAATATAGCAATAAAAAGGAATACTAAATAACAATATGACATAAAAAAATATACAAAGGTGTTATTATTCTGACACCCAAGCCCAAGCCCACCCTCCAAAAAACGTTTTGTTCTAGTGTAAGTAAGGTTAAATTTGTCTTTACACCCAACGACTGCAACTCAAACTGATCAATGGAGGTGAAGATAGGTTTCCATTTTTTGAATTTTCGAAGGTGGGCTGAGACAAATACTTCAAAAGAAAATTGCCCCTGTTTGCAAGTATCCAACTCTAGTTTCAAAAAAAACATTTTGAACCATTTCTCTAAACCATAGTTACATTAAGAAGATAATTAAAGTCACTAAACAAATTCATTCACAAGAGAGAACACGTGTCAATGGATTGATCGTAGCCTGAAGGCATTGCCCCATGGGCTAGCACCTAAAAAACCCAAGTTTGGTGGCTAAATTTTTATTGTAATCATATTAACTATAGTATAACTCGTATTTCGATAATTATCAAGCTAATCACGCTCTTATAAATTACACACGTAATTTTTTATAGAAGAATGATATGCTACACACCTTATATGAGCACCTTATACAAGCACCAATCACATTTAAGCTATATTACCATGACTTTTTTTGTTTTTTATATTTTTTTTAATCTTTAATAATTAATTAACCATGATTGTCATCATCAATTTTACAAATTACATAGAAATCAAAGCTTGATTTGTCATTTTTCTCTATACACCAAGTTTCTATTCACATAAATGAAAACATCATGAATCGAGTTTTGATTTTTAGGTAATTCGTAAAATTGATGATGCCAATCATGTTTGGTTAAGTATTAAAGATTAAAAAAATATATAAATTAAAAACAAAAAAAAATCATATTAATATAGTTTAAGTGTGATTGATGCTCATATAAGATGCTCACATAAGATGTGTAGCATATCATTCCTCCTCTTTGATATATGGTCAAACTAATTAAATTTGTCTATCTACACTTCTACTGTTATACAGTAAATAGTTTTGTCACGATAATTTTTTTAAGCTAATGACGATGATAAATCTTAAATAGAAACAATATATATAACTGATCTTATCACGTGTGACTGCCATGCCCACACGCACCCAATGTCAGATGATGAGTTTCTCCCAAAATCACAAACTATACCACCCGACAAAATGCATAAATCTTCATCTATACAAATAAATTGTGATTCTACCTAACATATATATGAAGATATAATTGCCACTCATTCTATTGCATATATAGTAATTCCACAAGAGCTCGAAACAACTATGTATTGATGTTTATTCGTCCAATCCAAACATTTGATATCATCTAATTCACTTTAATTATTTTGATGGTCTCGGTTTCTTGTCTTTTAATTTGTTTTATAAGTATTAATTAAAATTGAGTTAATTTCCATCAACGGATATCTCATCCTTGGGGAGCCTTGTAATCATTTGTTTCTTTTTCTTTCTTTTTTTATGTTCTGTTGAGGTAACTTTCGTTACATCTGTTTAATGAAATTTCTCCTTTTACTGAGCAAAAAAAAAAAAATTGAGTATATATATCTGGTGCGGTTATAATGAAAACCTTGTTATTGTCGGAACATGAGAACACTTGTATTTAACATATAAAGTAATTGCATTCGCAGTAAAAATGATCTGCATTGGAAAAAAAAAACCTTACAAGATTCGAACCCGACCAGATCTGCATTCATTCACTGAAGAGATGCATCAACCTTAGATTACCAGGATCTAAAGACTGAAAGTGATTGTCACGTTCTTACGAATGAAATCGATAGCAAAATTTAAAATACCCAACAATAACAATCAAACTTTAACATTCTTGGTAATGTAAATCTATCCAATTTCCTAAACCAGATTCAAGTTGAGAGTTAGATGTACATATTCTGGAGTGCTTCGTCTTGAGCAGGTTAACTCGGTAAATTTATAAATACTAAATATACTCATCTAGTGATTAAATAGTCCCACAAACACAGGATAAGACTCATCTTATATGATAATCTTATCTACCAAATAAAGATTAGTATTTACCATTTTTTCCTAATATGGGGAAGCATCAATAAACTTTAAGAGCCCCCAATTAATATTGAAACTCATGATTAATTACATACGCAAAATTAGTAGTGAAATGGAATACTAGAAAAAATAAAGTGTTGAGACAAAGAATTGCAAATTAAAGTGGAAAAAAGAGTAAGGTTAGGCGACACAAGTGACAGATTTGCACGTGGGAAAGTGGGACCCACTCGCCCACACGTCTAATCGGATTGACCAAAGAATGCGGGATTCTCGTACGGTCGTCTATCAATCCACCATCTTTTTTTCCCCGCCTTGTCTAATTCTTACCCTTTTTGCTCTCACTCCCTATTTCTCTCCCTAAATCAATAATTAATTAAATACTCATCTTATCACACTTGGGTAGTCTTGATCCATAAATTTAATTTTGGGATGCCGCCGTCACATAAGACTAATCTTGGTTATGAATTTTGGCAAATAAAATTAATTTTAAATAGTCTCACATCAATTTAATCTCGCATGAATGGAAGTAATTTAATTATGAGTACAACTTAGGTGTTTCGTGTTTGGACCAAAATTCCAGAGAAATGATGTAGTTCTAGAAGTGAGAGAATATTTTTGGCAGACGTAATTAACTATTGGGCTAAAATGATTTAGTAGACGTGATTTGGGAAACTGTGAGACATTTATGTGTAACTAATTTACATGTTATAGAAATAAAAACATGCTGAAAATAATAGTGCCATTCAGATATAATTAATCTTTGTAAAAGTGAAAATGTACTTAGTTGTCTTTAAGATAAGCCATAAGTGAGATATTAATCATTTTCTCTAAAGAGATAATATATTTCATCCTCTCTCATATATGGATATATATCTCGTCAATCTCTATGTTGCTTCAAACGGAGTGTTGTCGTAGTTTTGCACCAGTCTTATGTATTTTTCTTAAATTCTTCATTGATTTTTTATGTATATCTCTCGGAAGTGAGGAGGGGCTACTTCTTTATGCCTTTACATCATTTTACCTCCAATTGATCAGGTAATAGATATATACCTAGTACAATATTTGCAGGGAAACAGATCAAATGAAGCTTATTTTTCCCTACGAACCTACGACTAATATATTTTAGTATAAATTTTTTGCACATGTAAAGTTATTATACTTCGATTATATTGATATGCGATGTTATTTTTTACCGATCGAAACCCAATAATGCATTAACTTAATATAAAGTGCATTGGTTTGTATGTACGGAAAAACGAGTTTTGTTTATAACTCAACCCTATGTTTGTAGTTTGGAATTTTTTTAGAATTTATATTTTTGTCTGGTGTCTCATCCATTAATGTTATAATTTTTAAATAAATAAATTATAATTTGCAAATAAAAGTTTGATTGGTTTGAACTTTATATATATAAGCTCTAACACGTACCAAGACTAGGGTGTATTTTTATTTTGGAGATTGGTTATCCACCATAGTAAGACTACGGTGGATATGATAGTCTTGACATATAGACGACCCTTTTATCTATAATTTTTACATTCATATAATCTTTCCAATTCTTATTAATATGGTCAAAATTAATCTTTTGACGTACACATGGGAAAGCAAATCGAGAAAGCTTTTGGCTTTCAATAGAGTCGTCAGCCAATAATAACGCTCTTTATAGTGAATCAACATATAAACGAACAAATTAGTCGATTTCTAACGAAAACGTGAGATTGTATTGAATAAAAAAAAGGTTCTAAATATATTGGGTGGAGATAATAATGAGTTTATGCCCCCTTACGTAAATTAGGCAGGTTACTTTTCCACTAAAGGCATAACCTAGTTACACAAATATAGCTAGCAAGGTGTAGAATAGGTCATGTCATTGGGTTTGGGGAGATTCTATCTCTTTCTTATTGGATATAGAATATAGTCCAATTATTTTACCATTTTTATTGGATTTTTGAGTGTGCAAGTAACGTTTGTTTCAAGGTACAAAGATCATGCTGATCGAATTTCATCTTATTCCATTGGAAGAGAAGCTTTGAGGAGATTGATTCCAGGCAACTGGAAATTTCGTCGTTCATTAGAAGATGAGCTCTGACTCTATTATTTCATATGACATATAATCTATAATATATATATATATATATATAGGGGTGGGCTAAAATAAAACCCTCCTTAAAATAAGAACTACGAACCAATTGCAAATCA
>JAYJMF010000001.1:5321163-5342111 GCA_036873715.1 Salvia sclarea | reverse complement strand
CATATTACCATTACACTACTGCACTTGTATCTCATATCACTAATATATTCAAATAAATCAACATAAATCACTAATATATTAGTTATTCTTCTTGCTTTAATTTTTAAACCGTTACATTTTGGAGAAATTCCCTCACGTCCTTTTATGATTGATTAGTTACTATATTTATGGTGCAATAAAATGACTAGTGTAACCCCCATCTATTAATATGACATCAAATGAATTGTTATTTGCAACTAATATGCATAAGTTCTCCTCAACCATTGATTATGTATAATCTATGGCTATTATTGGTTCTTGGTTCTTAATTTAAAGTGTGGTTCTCAAAATAACCACACCCTATATATATATATATATATATATGATTTTTGAGTGTGTTAGCTTATATATTAATTAAGATTCTTAATTGGGGTAGATATATTTATATATTCATGCATATTGGTAAATTCGGGTATACTAGCTGCTGTTGTTTTACCCTCTGTCAGTACTCCATTAATTGTTTAAGATCTCCTGAAATCACTCATTAAAAATGCATTAGCTCCAAGAACAGTTTCTAGGAAGTTGTTGACTAAACAGTGAAAATTGTTTATTATTTGAGATATTTTGGTTCACAACAACTTGTATTTCGATAAAAAATATAATTTTACGGTAATTTTTATAGTTTAATATCCACTTATTTTGTTTGACCGTAAATAAGATTGAAATCCACGAGGGGGCGTTTGGCTAAGCTTATCTTAAAGAGCTTATAAGCTCTTTCAATAGCTTATAAGTTCTAAGATGCTATTCTTCAAAAGCTTATAAGTTATCAAAGTGTTTGGATGATGAGCTTATAAGCTAGAAAGAGTTTTTTGAATTTAAAGAGAATACTATAATTATAAGAGAGAAAATATTGACAAACAAAATATATGTGATGAAAATATTAAAGCATAATAAAGTTATTTTGATTAATTGGTTGTTGCTTATAAGCTTATGAAGTAAAATAAGTTGGATTAGAGCAACTTTTTTTTTTTGGGGGAACTTATAAGTTATAGGCTGTTGAAGAGCTTATTTTATCAAATATTTTGGAACAATTTATAAGGTAGCCTAAAGATGAATGACGATTGAAATGAAGTTATTTAACGGAGGTCAACGACGCCCACTGTACTTCTTAGCTAGCTGAGTTTCTAGGCTAGTCAAAGAAGTGGGAAGCTCGTGTCAAATTTATGTCAATGATCAATCCTTCCATTTTAATAAAAATATACTAATAAGACTAATCACACAAACTAAACGCCACCTAAGCCTTTGAGATTTATGCAGGATTTGACATATAATATCCAAGATTTTTATGTAGAATTAAACTAATTTGGCAAATCTTAGTCGATGTTGGCTTGCATCGAAGCCAATCTAAACGGGACAATTTTGAAGATGAAAGTGACTTGACGACGAAATCTCGAGAGATGAATCTAATTTGAAAAGAATCTTGTTTGATTGGCCTGAGCCCGAGAAGGCACTATGAAAACCGAGTATATTGACCTAATTAACGAAGTTTTCTTCGTTAATGGTTCGCAAACTTCATTACTTTGCTTCTATTGTTTTCTCTTCAAAAGTTGTGCAGTTTATTGAAAATATTTTGGCTTGAAAATTAGAAAAAGATAATTATTTAGAGAGATGTGTATCCAACTCTTATCGCTTATAGAGTTAGTAATTAATTAGTTAGCTAAGGTTGCAAAGACTCTCACTTTTATATTACAAGATCAAGTATCTCAATTAGGAAAACACAACCCAATTTTTGTTACAAGATAGTCCAAAAAATTAGTTAAGTTTATAGTCCAATTGTTTATATATATGCAAATGCAACTAGTAAGAAAAGCTAGCTAACTAGCTACGACTGTATTAATTAATATGATAATATCTCTTTTTCCAGTGATTTTTCTTTATCAAATTTCTGTTAATTAATCAGAGTCTATTACAAAAAGTTGTCACAACTCACAAGGCACAACTACGAGAAAATAATCAATAACAAATTAATTCCCTGATAGATTATCTTAAATGGATTTTGGCAGAATAAATATAGCACTTTCTTCCCGCCTTATAATATAAAAAGTTCTATATCTGTTATTCAAATAAATTAAATATTTACATATTACTAGTATTTAGTTAATAGTATTACATACTACAGTAACTGCGTAAGCTGATTAAATAACTTTATTTCGTAACAAGATTAAATGACTTGAAGTCGTAGATTTAAATGTTAGCATACATAAGTCATAAATATATATTAATACAAAGATAGATTATTTTCTTCCGTAACTCATAATTGGTAACAACAGATGGAATATGTCCACCGGCTAGTAAATTAAAAGTAGTTCCATGCACACACACATAAATTGTACTCTACTAACTTAATTATTAATTAGGTGGTGTCCTGCATATTAAATATAATTTTATTGTAATTAACTATCATTATTTTCACGTGTTAGCTAGTAATTTAACTTCTAGTTATTTTGACTTTTAACCTTCACTTGATCAGACAACAAATTAAAACTGGTTTCTTTAGAAGCAACACCATCATGGAAATTTGATTATTATATAGTTTTGCACGAGGTAGAGGTTTGAAATCAAGTACTATAATTAATTTGACAAGGTAAGTTTGCTAAACAAAGAAAAACACATTTATTGACACGCTAATCCTCTTCAGGGTGACACGAACTATCGATTGGAGGGAAAGCGTGCGTCTTATCAACATGTTGCATTTTGTCATAGTAAATTTGCATTTCTTGTGTATAATATCCATAATTTAATTAATTTGGCATAATAAAGAGCGTTCTTTGCTCATCTCTTAATATAATTAAGTTCAATAATATATCCAACCATTCAAACAAATTAAATATTTACATTTATCGCAAGCTACTCAAATAATACAAGATTAGTACTCCGCATATAGGATTTTAAATCTGTAGAATTTAATGTTAGCATACAGTTAAAGGTGAGATATTATTTTATTCCGTACGTATATATGTAGCTCATTCCTCGATGGACAGATGGAAACTGTGGAACATTGATATGTCTGGCTAGCTAATTATAAGCACATTGTTCTGTTGAATTAATTTGAAGGATATATATTTCATTCCTTTTACGATTGATCCTTATAATTAATTTTGGTTTTTAATTAACTGCACTTTTTTTACACGAGTAGTCTTTTTCCTACACTAGTGTTTGAAATGTATTGTTGTAGGATTTTCCCTTAATTTTAGGGTTAAGATTTAAATATGAATTGATTTTTGTTCGTGGTATAATATTTAATGACCTGATATTTCCAAATATTTAAAAATATGATCTAAAAATCATTTCGTTTTACAAATATAGTCCAATTTGGAAACGACATCGAAGTACGTGTAACATGGACTAATATATATTGATGTATTCGTTAATTCTTGCCACGTAAGAAAAGATAATATTGTTTTTTTAATTTTACTTAAAAGAATCCACGTAAAAAGCATTAAACATTTTTTTTGTAAATAATTTAATTTTTTAATGTTTTTAGGTGGACTTACTCTAAAAGTGTCAAAATGACATAGTTTTGTAAGAATTAATATTGGCCACATTAGCAGATGTGGTCAACTTCACGTATTCTTCATTGTCATTAAAAAATGGGGCTATATTTGTAATACTATGTACTTTTCAGACCATATTTAAATACTTTAACTTACCAAATTATAAAATAATCACACGAAAAGAATAAGATTGCACTATTTCATTTTGGCCCTTAATTTACCACTTTAAGCAGAAGCAGCAGTACTATGCCGCAAAAACACTCTTTGATTTTCTGGTCTCCTTTTTTTAAAAGAAAGGCAAAAATACGTTGGTACACCCTCAAAGTCGTACCAATTTAAAATGGAAATCTTGATATACAAATTTTGTCATTTGTAGTTTTACAATAAATTTAAGTTATTTAAGATAAGCTATTAAGCTTAGTCAAACAGTGCATCATATTAGGGCTGGGGAAATATGTCGAAAATACCGTATACTGCACTTAATGTACCGAAAAAATATCAAAAATACTGAAATTTTTGGTATACCATAATTTTCGGTACGGTATGATACCATACCGGTCTATTTCGGCACGACAACGGTATGGAACATCTGATACCGTCAATATACCATTACCATACCGAACTTCGGTATATACCGATTTTTCCGGTATATACCGTTATCTCAATATTATTGACAATCCGGTATGTGCCGATATTACGGTATATATACCGTAATACCGATATAAATTGAAAATTTTAGCTTTATTATAATATTAATTATATGAATGATTTATATGAACATATTTTTATAAATTTAATATAACTCTATTTTAGAGTTTACTTGAAGTTTATTTTCGGTACATATAGATTTATTGAAGATTTCAATATTTACCATACGTTTTGGTATATCGGTATACCGTGAAATCATGGTATACCGACGGTTGGTACAGTATACCGAACAACCGATATGATAACGATATGTGAAAATGACATACTGAGATTTTCAATATACTGAAGATCGGTATACCGAAAGTTTTGGCACGACAACGGTATCAAATTTTTCATATCGAAAGTTTCAATAAGGTATACGGTATGGAAAAAAAACTTCAATATACCATACCGACCCACCCCTACATCATATTATACTTTTTTTGCTTGATACTATGAGATAGAGATATATTTGACTTGGATGTTGGTTATATATTAAGTACTATATATCAATATTATATATGCTTTTAGACTGTGACATGACATTATTCAAACGAAATTTTCTATTGCATTTATTGTTACATTCTCTATTACATATAAATGAACGGCATATGGAAAATCCTAGGGTTTACAATTATCAAAAGTTAGGGCATATATTTTACTTGTATAAAAAATATATCAGAGTTCATTAATATTGCCACATATTTATCATGTAATAGTTCATTTAAAACTACTTGTAAGATATAATTAATATCCACGTAAGTTGAATAAATGTTGCTCTAAAAACCATATGCAGCTATTTGATTGGTATTCAATTTGGATTCCTTATTTTTCTTAGCGAAGTGATTTGTTGTGGGACGTTCGCATGTGTGGAGGATAACATTTTTCTTCGTCCCAAATGAAACTTTTTTCTACAATAATTAATCCTTATTAGTTATAGTGCAAAAACAAGAGAGGGGATCAAATAGAAACTACCCTCCCCATTTTGTTAACTATGAATCGATCTTGTCTGTTGATCTTGATTAATGGATGGTCCAGATTGATCTTTAAAATCTGACATGCTTTCTTACTCATAATATAATGTTTTATTTGTACAATACTTTTTTACGTGTTAAATAATATTTTTATTATTCTGATGCTTTCCTGATGCTTTTAACATAATAAAAAATATTTTTTATTATTAATCTAATACTGGTTTCTAGTTAATAGAATGTGTAGGATTTTCAACTGATCCTCACCCGCAAAAACAAATTACATTATTCTTCAATAAAAATATGATATTTTCTCACGGTAGATAACACTTTAGCTGTGAGGTAAAAACAAATACTAACACTTTGAGACATCCGGAATTCCGGATCCCGCACGTAAGATTTTGTGATTTGTAATTGATTTTTGAATTATTTTTCTCTTTGGACATTATTGAGAAATGTAATTCATTTTACGTACCTTCTAATGAGATAGAGAAAGTGATATGGCTCTTAGGGTTTGCACGATGGATATTAACTAAATTAACTAGCTAAATACTTCATCCGTCTCATTAGTATTGACACCTTACTTTTGGGCACGGAAATTAAGGAAGTGGTG
Source organism: Salvia sclarea (assembly GCA_036873715.1). Lineage (NCBI taxonomy): Eukaryota > Viridiplantae > Streptophyta > Magnoliopsida > Lamiales > Lamiaceae > Salvia > Salvia sclarea. Next base: position 5,336,307 of record JAYJMF010000001.1, on the reverse strand, counting down.
TTTTGTGTGTAAAATAGTGGGCTCCACTAAGTTGACTAGTTTTTTTAAGGCAGAATTCTTACCTTTTTTAGTATGTGCCATTACTAATGGGACAAACTAAAAATGAAATGGTGTCAATACTAATGGGACGGAGGGAGTAGATAATAACGGTGGATCGAAGAAAAGGCGACAATTGGCAAGATTATGCTGATAACATAGCGAATATGCATGGAAATCTTATGTTTCATCAGATCTTAATAATAAACAGTTTAATTATTTTTAAAATCATACTACTATACATATATATAAAAAAGAACTCTTTGTGTGGATATTATACTAACACATATAGTATTTAACACATCAAATGAAAACAGTAGTTAAATTGGTTCGAAGTTAAGAAGTGTTATTTATAGTTTCTAAAAAAAAGTGTTATTTATAGATTGGAAGAGGTTGAGATGGGCCAATATTATGCTTGTTGTCGGTCAAATTGAAGAATTCTCAGCTTTAAAGAAACATTTCTTTTAGGCTTCACTTTACTACTATATGCTACTACATGTTAGAAAAAAGAAAAACAACAGTCAGCAGAATGTTGGAAAAAACGAAGTATTTGATCCTTTATTTTACACAAATTTGGATACAACCATATATATGTATTTATATTGTATTTTTCCAGTCATGTCTTTGAACCAAATGGGAACAAGTTTCCAATTCCAAAGATAAAACCAACATGAAAACGCATACACAAGAAATTATTCTCAGGATCTAGCAAATATTAGGTTAGTTTTGTGTCTGCCAATTTCATCAATTCTGCCACTGAAATGACAGCACTACACATGCATTCAAACTCAGTTATGGGGCCAATAAAAATTTAAGTTTAGACAGAATCAACAGCAAAATAATAGCAACACCAATTAATACACTTCCACACGAACTCTCAGTCCAATAATAATCACCCAAAATTTAACAAAAAACCTTATACTAACTCCAAGTCTTGAATCTTCATCAGACACTAAAGCTGTAAAAGTTGTTAAATTCAACACATACCAAAAAAAAAATTATAAAAAAAGACGCAGCAAAAGTCGGCAACAGAGAAAAAGATTTGCACCAGAAAAATGAGTCATGCAAAAGACAAAAGCATATATCCGTCCATTTCCTCATACATTCAAACCGCAGTCTTAATTAATCTCAATTATCACTCATAAACTGATAAACAATAACAATAATAATATAATATTATTTTCTAGCATATTACTACATCATTTTTAGGGAAGTCTCTAACCCTAAAAATAGAAACACTTAAATAGGATAATCAATCATTAAGGATTAATTAATTTTATGCATGTGATGTTAATTAATTAACCTTCGGCGGGGGGCGGGGGAGGGGAGGAGGCGGCGGCGGAGGAGGCGGCGGGGCGCTTCCTCTTCTTCTTCTCGTAGCTGATCCCTCTTGCTTTCGACTGCAGATCGCGGACGTCGCGGAGGTAAAGGCGGACGGCGCGGGCGCCGAAGGGGTTGGTCTCTGGCTTGCCGCCGTTCTCCTCGTAGGCGGCGCGGAGGCGGCCGATGAGGGCGTCGAGGCTGCCCCACGCCTGCCGGAGCGGGCAGGGGCAGGGGGCGGGGGGGTTGGGGTGCCCGTAGAAGGGGCAGATCGGGGTGTGCACCTTCGTCTTCCCGAACTGGTCGAGGTAGCGGAGGAATTCAAGCACGTGCGCGCCGCTGCACCGGCTGAGCGACAGCGGGGGGCGGTGGTTCTTCAGATACTGCCCGAAGGTGTTCCAGTCGCGCCGCTTCTGGTTCTCGTACCGGCTCAGCGTAGTCCCTGACGTCGACGACGACGATCCGCCGCCGGTGGCGGTGTTGTTGTTCACGCTGCTGTTGTCGGAGTTGGAGCTCTCGATCTCCGGGAACGACGACGAATCCATTGAATTTTGAGATGCAAAGCTCCGAATTGGGGGTTTTATTTCATGATTTTTTGGTGTTGTGGGAAGCTAGGGCTTGGGGGATTTATAGATCGATGGGATTGGATTGGATTTGATTTGATTTGATGATGAGCTCTTGAGCAATCAGACTTACAATCAGCAAATATTAAACGGGGCTAAAAAGGGAATGGGAAAAGGAGGGGTTTGGTTGATTGATATATCAGAAGATTACCATTTTAGAGAGAGATGATGGATGGATGGATGAGAGAGAAAAGAAAGAGCTTCATAAAGGAGATCCCTGTTGGGTCCTCATTCATTTCTTTTTTTTCTTGTTTTTGGATGAATGAATGATGAATGCTAAAGAGAGATGAAATTAATATACTGGGATGATGAGGCTGGAAGAGATGATGGATTTTTGTGGATTTGTTTTTCCCAAAATAGGGGAAACAAGTGATTTTCTTATTTCTTAATGGACTGTTAGAGCTTGTTGTAGTGGGGAGAGAGAGAGTTAGGGCTTTTGTGAAAATGGAAAGAGGCAGACAGTAGGTTGAGATGGAGACAGGGAAAAGGTTGAAAGTTAGGAGACTGTTATTATTTTAATAAAAAGAAAGAAAAACCCTCAATGTTGACGCCCAGGCCGTACAATAATGGCTTCGCCTCACTTCAATGGGAATTATTGTGTGATAAAAATACTGCCTAATTCGGATTAAATGTCGGTACTGCAACACTTTATTTATAAGAATCCAAATTTCTGAGGGCTGTTAGGTTCTGAATTTTGGAGATCGACTAATTAATTGTAAAGAGATTAAATGGAGGAATTAATAATTCTAAAAATAAAATGGAATTAAGAAATGGGGGAATATTTGAATCTTGGAAATATTAATAGTGAAAACAGTATTAATCCACATGGTTCATATTTATATTAAATATGAATTCAATATTTAAAAGGACATTATGTATTTATTTATAAATTTGTCATATCAAATGTGAGATCGCATATATGTGAACCTCCTCCGTCCCAATTAACTTCAGATTTTTTTAAAAATAAAAAAATTGGCACAAAATTTTAGGAGAGTTGAAAATTAGTGTAATGTGGTGATTCGAGTTAGTTGTGATGGCTAAAAATAAAGACGACTCAAGTTAGTTGCGAGGAAGAAAGTATATTCTAATATACATAAATTGTAGAAGTACGTGCTTGTTATGAAATGAGCTCTTCTGCTTATAAGAACTTCATCGTTCTCCACATATATGTACTGAAACATATATATGAGTAAAAGCTTGGTTTGAAATGTGAAATATTAGTTGAATGGTACATTTCAATGAATAATAATATGAAAAAAATAATTAGATTGTAGAAATGGGATTGTGATGGGTGGCTAAACAACCTAAGACACGGAAGTCACATTGATGGCTGAGAAATGGTAATACTAAAGAAACACTGTGCTAAGTGTTGGTCGAAGACTTGAAAACAGTCTGGATTTCTAAGAAGAGAATCGCCTCTGTTCCTGCTTCAATCATGTTCCACCATTATAGCAACCTGCTCACTGTCATCACTTCCAAATCCTAAATCTTCTTTTCATTTTCTGCATCACAACACATGCAATTTCCTTTTCACTAGATCGAATCGATATTCTCCTCATGTGACAGGCGTCCTAAAGTGTCGTTTATAGTGAACGGAAATGCCTTTTTCATCTTCGATTTCAACTTCCGCACACGAAATTAATTAATCAACTTATCTTGTTTTTTTCTCCACACTCATATTTTCATCTTCAATTTTGACGAAGATCAAATCTAGCTATTATTGTCATTATGAAGGTGTATTATTCAAGTATATATATATATATATAATGCAATATTAAAATATAATAATACATAATTTGTCTAGATTGAGCTATATATACTATGAAAAATTTATCATATATCCTATTGTTTGTTGTTATCTAATTCAAGAAGTTACGTAATACTACTAAATATACAACTACACTGGTTGTAGTATGCACTTTGGTATTTAAATACGAAATCACGTACAATTGTACATTTTTAATGTAATGTTTATAGATATATATGATCTCCATAAAATACAAGAATTTTGGACCTATTTGGTTGAACATGAAACAACTTTTAAATATCATGACCACTTAAATACATGGAGTTATAGGAATTGCAATCATATAACAATTCATATTTTCAATTGATTGAAAAACGAAAAGGGGAGATCATGTCCATGTATGTGTCATTACTCATTAATTGGTATGCCGTGTCCACATAGATAAATTTGTATTCGATCTTATGAATTGTGTTATTGTGATTGAATATTTAATATTGTCATTTCAATTGACATAATATTTGTGTGAATTCATAAAGCCCACTAAAAATGGTTCAATATATTTGTTGACGTGTTTTAAAATTGTCGAGCACATATAGAATGACAAATATTAATATATCTGTAAATTTCACCATTTGAAAACTTATCGTAAGATGTAATCCCTTCTCTTTTTAAGTGTCTCTAGCCGTCAAAGTACACCTATAAAGAGAAATTTACCTTTGTAACCTTATTAATTATCATGATAAATGCATACATACAACTAATTATCAAATTTCAAAAGTATTAAATAAGAGCAAAATATGAAATATAACACAATTTTACTCTCAATTGTGACTAGGACATTTATTAAAAATAGTAACAAAAAAAGAAAGGAACGTGTTTAAGAATTTTGTGCAGTTCAAGTCGACATATGGTTAATGATGGCATCGATGAGTGAATGTTGTAGTTGAAAGGATTATAGTTATTAGATCGACTAGCCGATATATATCGTTAAAGATGTATGTACGACGTCTATATATAGTAGTGGTGTTATGCATGTGAGATTGAGGAGTAGGTTATTTAATTAATTTATTGTCTTTTTATTCCTGTTCTTCTAAGTTAGGTATGTCTACATTAATTTCTTAACAAAATCGCGTCTTTTATTTAGAGTTTCATTAATAGCCAGTCTATAATCTATATATATAGCTTGGTTAGAGATTTTAATTTATTTGAGGGAGGGATACGACTTCCTTCCTTAATTATCCGTAGTACTCTTCTTTAAAAATCAATTATATATATATTTGTGTTTCTGGTATTCGGAGTTCATTTAAAATCAATTGAAATTCACTCGTATATTTATGTGTTTCCACATTCCATATCAACGGATTAACTCTAACATTAACATATAGCGAGCAAACGAGATGGCTCGTATGCGAGATTAGGGTTGAATGATGCGATTTGAATAGTTGAAGCCTTGAATTAATATGCAAGAATTTTATATATATATATATATAAAGAGAGAGATAGGTTCAGGTAGGAAAGGTAAATTTCGTAGGAAATAGGAATGAATCTAGGCCTTTGATGGGTTAGATCAATGGTGGAGATTTACACTCAGTTGTGCTAAATGTTTGTGCTCCGTGTGCTACGGAAAGGTTGTGCTAAGTGTTTGTGATGTTTGTGCTAGGAGTTTGTGTTGTTTGTGCTAGAGAATCTGTGTTACGAAATAATGAAATGTGTGCTAAACTCATATATTTAAATCTGTGCTAAATAGTAATACTGATAGTGCTACACACATATAAAAAATGTGCTAAATGAAAATTTCGCACCATAACCCACCCCTATACATGCCATAACACAAAATACATTACTCAAAATGGAATTTATCTCAATGTGAAGATCAAATAGAATGATGGTTTCAGTTGTGCTTCAAGCTAGACTACATATTTACTTAATAACATGAGACAAAGTATAAAAGTGGTAAGATTTTTCCAATTTCTCAAGACTATATATTGTATGCTTAAATGAAGTAATAAGGAAACTTTTGGTTAATTGGGTCACATCCGACTCAATTTCCATATTTCCAACCTCGTGCTATATATCTACGGTTCGGACCAGCCAAACAATTTTTCTTTTTTGCAAGAAATTTTCGGCCATAATTCTTCATTTTTAGTCTACTCGTACCAAAATGTGGATTTCTTACTAGATCGAAATCCCTAAATCACATGAATACAATATATACCAAGACTAATTTAATACATCTATAATTAAATGACAACAAATACTGGATAAATTTTTTATTTCCACAAATCTTATTAATATATATTGTGTCCAAAACACATAAAAATACCAAGCCAGCCCACATAATCGACAATATATGTATAATAAACTTTTTTGTGACTTGGGGGAGGGAACTCACACTTATAAAGTGGAGGTCGCACCAATTGACGTTCTCATAGATCGATATAATAATATACTATAACACAATTAACAGGAAATATATAAAATTGAAGCAATTTTCAATTCTTAGACTTGAAAGTCTTGACGAACTCAGGAGACACGTTGAACGCAGCCTCCAAAACTGATGAAGACAACGCTTTATATGCCGATCGGTCACCTGCTATCGGCATCGACATAGGCCTACAATAAAAACAATGTCATGAACATTAACTAGATCTCAAACCGAAATGGCAGAGCTGACATACCTTGGAGATGTGGAAACACACAAGAATTCGAAGCCTTGGTGGGAAGCTAGCAGAGCAGAAACAAATAATTTGGGCACGAAAATTAGTTGGCCCTCCTCCACAGCCTCATCTAGCATTCTCATACCATTGAGCCCTGCAATTTGAATCTGGGCTCCACCTCCGGTGACATACATCATCTGATGCGCCGTGCTGTAATAAGGATCGAGTTCAGCCTCTGGTTCGAGCCTCATCAGTTTGAGGGCCAGCCCGACCTCATCAATGGAACAACAATCCTTCATAGCATCAAGATGAATGACATATTTGCAGTTAGAATTGTTAGGCATGTGAATGTCCCCCTCAATCTTAATGATCAATGGGCTAGATTGACTCTCTACTAGCTCTTTGGACTGTTGGTCGTTGAGAGAATATATTTTGCTGATGAAGTTAGTAGAAAAGCCGCGGAGGATGGCGTTGGCGCCTGTCAACAAGAAGTAGTTGAACTGCCCCGGCGAATACGATTCACTGCTTTCTCCTATGAATATAGCGCTGAAATCGGAATCTCCGGCGTTGAACCACCACGAGATAGTTCCAAGTGGAATGGGAATGGCGTCTCCTTTCTTCATCATTATGACCTTCTCTTCTGGGTTGTCTGGAGAGAAGAGTCCTAAGGTGCAACTACCTTAATTTGCCAATATATATATTGATTATGATTAGTAGAGATCGAAGAGAGTTAAATATGTCATAATATATAATATAACCTTGAACGACATAACCAATCTTTGAAGTGTCAGCATAGTGAGGCAAAGCGAAGCCTTGTGGGTGCAGAACAAGTCTACCGGCGGCGATGGCAACAGCCGGAGTGGACCAGCCGTAGTAACCGCCACCTTCTCCTTCAAATATGGTGGTGTCAGCCTTCTGGGCTTCTAAATTCAACTCCATCTTCCAAGGACTCGATGCATATATGCCTGCCTCTATATATAATTAATTTACAAGGTATACCTCACGCAACTCCAACTTGCCTCTGCCTCGTGTAAATGCGATAACGCATTCCGCCTAACTATTAAGTCTACGTTGCTTTCTGTCTGCGAACTAATTACCTTAATTTGTTTGTTATGAATGGTCTCTCCACCAATTGATCCCATGAGTAGAAGCCGTAACATGATTGGAGTTGGTTATGTTTACAGATTTATAGATGAATAGATAATTGCGATTCTTATATAAATAGTTCATTTATAATTTACATAATTACTCTTAAAATTAAATAAATAATAGGGATATATTAGGCAATTCATATATTTTGTCACCAATGCTCTTTTCGTATTATTATAGATTCTAGACTACTCGATTCGAAAATATCATATCATTTGAACTATTCGATTCGATTCACGAATATTTTATTCGAAATTTTGAAAGAGAAAATTTAAAATACTAGTATTTTGAATAATATAGAGCTATAGACTATATGCAATATATTTACCTAACAAACACTTAAGAATAAATGCTAAAATAAGGAGAAAATTTTTAAATAATATTTTGAATTATATGAAAAGCTATAGCCTATATGTAGGGGTGTGCAACGGGTCGGACCCGGATCGACCCCTAGGAACCGAAGACCCATTAATTTTTGAAAAAATGGCCCGACCCGGACCGAGCTTGGGATCAGGACCGACCTCGAACCGACCCAAACCCATGCTCCGGGTTCGGTCCGGGTCCGGGTCTACCCGCCAAAGACCAATTTTTTTAATAATTAATTAATTTTTAAATTTTAAATACTTAAATACATACTAAAATTCAAATTTTAAATACTAAAATACAAATTTTTTTAATAATAAAATAATTTAGGGTCGGAAATGAAAACATATTAAAAAATATATGTATAAAACTAAATAATAATAAATATAAAAATAAAAAATATATTTTTTTTTATTTGTCCGGTCCGGGTCTGGGTCTAGCGGGTTTGAGCGGGTCTAGACCCGGACCGACCCGAAAATTCTTTGGTCCTAATATTTAGACCCAACCCGGACCAATGCTCTTTATGGATCGGACCGGACCCGGCCCAGACCTGTCGATGGTGGACAGCTTAAAATATAAAAAAGAAGATAAAAAGATAGGTGGTGGAAAAATGTGGATGGGAACAGTTTAAAATATGAGGTGATGGCAAGTTGCATGTGCGGCTGCTTAGGTCTGCGCCTCCACCAGCTCTAATTTCTTCGATTAATGCCGTTGCTAAATAAAACAGAGTGATGGTTTTTTGAGTTTGTGGTTCAATGCTATATATTTACTTCATAGCATGAAATTAACATATAATACTAGTTGTTACTTTTTCCCAATATCTCTAAGAAAAAATAAGTATATATTGATATTGTATGCTTAAATAACATCATACTTGCAATATATCAATACAGTTTTCCACTTTCTATCTGTTTGAACAAAGAAAATTTTCCAATTTAAATGTGCCTTTCATTCTTATTTGGCAGTATTCTTCCTTTACACTTACCCTTTAAATTTGATAATATTTTCCTTCCATTGGAGTGAAAAAAAGGAAGAAGAAAGGGTGAAATCTTTTTTTATTGACCAGGAGGCCAAAACAAGGAAAAAATTAAAGGGTGAATTTTTTCTTCTCTCTCTTTTCCTATGATAATTTTTAAACCAAAAGAACACAATCTTAAAGTTTTAATATGATAGCAATTAGTAAGTGAAGAGTCCTGGATTTTATGTTGTTTAGTTATAATGAGTAATTAGATCCTTTTTCAAACATGAAATGTACCTTGAGGAGGCAACTGCTTACTTCTACATGAGGTATACTGCTATTGTATGTTTTTTTTTTAATTATTATAACCAAAGAAAAGAAAAAACCCCCTCACACGCTACTCTAAGGTGACTCAAACCTCTGACCTCTCAGTTGGAGGGTAAGCGTTTTACCAACAGGCTGCGCTTCGTTGTCAGAATTTAGTTTCATTTTAAACGGTTAAATATTAGTCTCATAAGGAGAATATTGGTGCTGCAAGGGATCGAACTCGTGACCTCAAGCACTCCCTACATATGCTATTATATGTCTCAATGTCTTGGATCACATTTTTGGGATTCCCATTTCTAAAATGTAAACTTTTTTCTTTCAGCTATTTCGCTTGCCACATCATCCCAATGGTGCCACGTCCTCTTCGTTTCGTGTGCAATTCAATCTCATGGCAAAATTAGAGAAATCGAGAAGTGATGTCCTAATTCAACTTTTCAAGATTGTGTACAAAATCAGAAAGTGGTCCTTCTTCTTAAACAAAATACTACAGTACATAGTACTTTAGAACTAAGATTTCATTCTGAATCTTTGTTAACAGAAATACGATGCTTATATTTTGAAATGTTTTTTACCTGTGTCTGCTTCTTTAATTGTCTATTAATATTTCACATATATATTCTGTTTTCTTAATTTTTGAGCAGTAAGAAGTTATGATATATACTAAAGCTTGAAATCATTACCAATAGTACACGGCGTGGAAATTCTTTATTAAGTATATATGAATGAACTAACTACTGCTTGATCGATCACAATTGTTGAAGGCCTTGATTTTTGTGGTCGTTGCAATATCCTCTGCCCCAAAATTTTGAGCCGTTGCGTCCTCATTCTGAAGCGAGCAACGGGGATTGGACGTCGTTTTTTTGACATGTTAGACGTGAGTAGCCATGGCAAGAGGCATCACTAGGCAAGTGATGGTGATGATTAGCATGCTTGATGCTGTCCCTGCTGAGTTAGGCTCTCCCGTTGGCCCGTAGTCGCCGTCTGTTGGCTGTGTTCCGTCGCCACTGTCCCCACCGGGTGAGTACGGATCGAAGGTCGTTGTGGGGCTGCAATTGCCAAAATATCTCACATTCACATAACATATGCTTTTCTATATTGTTGTGTAATATAGTCTCCCATTCTTATAAAAAAGAGGAATACTATATATATTGAATTACATTAATTCTTATAAAATTAATACATTTTGGACGAGAGAGATATGAACTTTTGGTTGGTTGATGTAACATAGGTGTTATACTAAATGGTTCGGTTTCAGTTAATTAGGATAAAAGGTTTGAGTTAATAATTGAGGTGAGTGGCGTACCTAGGCGGTGGTAGGGCCGTGGGCGTGGCTGGAGGCGTGGTGGGGGCGGATGGAGGCGTTGTGGGGGTGGAGGTAGACGCCGGGAAGCGACAGCTGCCGTGACCTAAGGCGACACGTGGTGTCAACTGTCAAGTCGAGGCAAAATAAAATGATGTAAAGCTGAGAGCAGAGTGATGATTGATCTTACTTGGATCAGTGTTGGTGATCTGTGCTGCCCCTCCGAAGACACAGCTTGTAGGGACTGGATTCCTTCGAAAATAGTCATTGAAAGCGTACGAGGCGTGGTCGGCCAATGTGTTGGGCTCCCAACACGCCCCGTTGGTTTGGATGGCGGAGCAGTCCGTTCCTCCATACCCACAAGCGTAGTCCAGAGCCACTTGTAGAGCAGTCTGTGAGGTCGAGGGGTTGGCTATGCACCAAGCCCCTCCGCCTGATGAGGTGGGCCCGCTCGGGTTAGGACCCGTCGTCGTGGGAGGCCCCGTCGTTGTGGGAGGGAATGGGACAGGCCCCGTTGTTGCAGGAGGCAACGGGGATGTTGGATTGACTATAGGCGTCGTGCCTGGCGTGGTCGGGTTCACCACGGGTACGTTGTCTCTCCGCACTTGTTGATAGGCCAGTTTGTGGCTCCATTTGGGTGTTTTCTCTGCACATTGTGCGCCTAGAAGAGGCAAAAACAAAGTTGTACAAGGTTGAACGAGATAGCAAGAAGAAGATTGCGATGAGGAGATGAAGAAATATTACCTGACATGAAGAGAAGAAGAAGACACAGGAAAAACAGCATTGTGTGATGCACTAATTTGGTATCCATAGCTGTCTTGAAAAGGGAGATTTTAAGCAAGAATTATGGTGGCTGAATGGAGAAGCTACCTCCATTGGCTTGATGGAGTTTATATAGAATAAAGGGTGGAGAATAGAATCATCAATTTCTTGCAGTCAAGACAGAATGTGAGAAAACTTAAGGAAGGAGGCATTGGTGTTGTGGGAAAACTTGATGCCTAAATAGGGAAGCAAATGTGCTCTCCAATTTATCTGTATTATATAAATCTCTTTTTTTCTTCACTTTGTCTCTCTCTGTTACAACATTATATAATCATTTCAGAAAATATTCTGTATTACAAAGATTCATTATATTGTTTATATCTTATGACTTGAGAAATTAAGTTCCCCTTCTATATCAAACATAAATACTTGTATTCACAATTTATTTTGTAACTAATTAACTAATTATTTTATTTTTTTGAGAGTACTAAGTAACTAATTATTGATGTTGACAAAGTTTCCCCCCATGTAATTCCTGGCTCCGTCCGTCCTGATCGTGTGCCTTTGTGTTTTTTGGTGGGATTTGGATAATTAATGTTACTTAAATCATAATATCTTTTGGCTATTATCAAGGGGTGGTGGCGCAGTTGGCTAGCGCGTAGGTCTCATAGCATCTATCTGAGTGATCCTGAGGTCGAGAGTTCGAGCCTCTCTCACCCCATTTCTTTTTTTTCTAATTTTCACTTTATTTCTTTTAGGCGTTCATTATTTGATCGATTATTTATTGGTGAATAAAACTTTGTTATAAATTTATTATTTACAATTGTAGTACTATTACTATCCCTGCACTTATTTTCCCTTTTGAGTTATCCACGAAAAATGTGCACATTTTTTTACGGACATGAGGCTAAATAATTCTTATTACTTTTCTCTTTATACTATCCACTTATTTATAAAAAATAAAATTATTACGAACCACTACTTTATCTATAATTATCCTTACAATTAAGTGACCTTTCTGTACTAATATTACACTCATTAAATTTATCAAAACTTGTACTAATAAAGTGTGCACCATTTTTAGTGGGCGGTGCCACGAGCTCTCTCCAATAAATCATTGCTCTCGCCAATAAAACATGGCTCTCGCCAATAACATGTACGCTCGCCAATTAGCCGTCATACACTATCACCATCAAGGGGTATTTTCGTAATATCCAATATAGGGTGCATGTTTTTATTATAGTTGGTAAAAATCATTTTTTTTTATGAAAGTGGGTAAAACTCCCTATTTCCTCTTTTTAAAAATACGGTTATCAATTTTCTTGCGATGAATCAGGGCTTTTCTTCTCCCTCTTCCCCACGTTCTCTCAAAAATTTTCTCAAGCAATATAATTTTTCCAGATGATAATTTCTTCGGACGTCTCTTCTCTCTCAACGCCTGGATTGGAAGTTTTTCTTCCATGTTTTTTTCGGTCGTTTCTCCTGCGAGAAAGAGACTTATGCTTCGAAAATTAAGTACAAATTAAAATTCTACCCAAATATTTGTCAATATGGTCATAGGTCTCAATTTGTTAATTTTTTTTAGTATTTGGGGGCATTTGGATCTGTAAGTGTTGTTTTAAAATCTAAAAGATACTCGCTCTCTGTTTCATCCCACCACCATTACAACGGGCTATTGAAACCATAATTCTGCAATTTTGAGCTAAATGGTGGATTGGAAAAGCTTTTGGGATTTCTGATTCAATAGTTGGATTTTGAAAGGCTATGTTATCGTGGTTTTCATTACACTTTCTCTGACGTTATTAGGTAGAATGCTAATTGATTTGTAATGTTAATTATGTGCAAAGTCAGCCAATTCTTTGTCAAAGCTAGCTTGCCGTTCTGAAGATATTTTCTCAACCTTAGAATGCACATTTATTTGTAATTTTACGTGCAGAATGTGCCTGCTATCTGTTTCTTAATTTGGAAGGTATTTTCTCAATGTTAGTAAATTGCAAATTGATTTGTAATGATATGTGAAAAATCAACTGATTCATCATGAAAGCTTACTGTTTCAGTTTTTTTTTTTTTTTTTTTTTTTTTTTTTTTTCTAATTAGATTGAGACTGCAACTGTTCCTAATAAGGGTAGATTCTACAAGTGTAATAGGCTAATGATATAATGCCAATTTGTGCAGATTGCTCAGTGGTAAAGTTGGTGTTACAATTTTTAGCTTATTAGTATTTGATTATTTATAAAAGAACACTTTTGGTTGCCTACATGTATTTACAGAGACCCTTCTTCTCGGCTTATGATTCTTAATAATTATCAATAAAATCAGCTCTCTTGCAATTACAATTTGTGTTACTTCTATACAATGCTCCTTTTACGTTATTGGCTTATCTGAATTATACCAAACTTCAGTATGTAAAGTTTTAATGGAAGTTGGAGTAAATTCATGAAAACGTATAGTTTCAAATTCATTTATACTTCTTAAATTCACATCGGATAAATTACATATATTATAATTTTATTTAAAATAGTGCATATGCCAATAAGTGTTCATAGTGGAAATGGTTTGAAATCAAGTAAATATAGTTCCACAATCAATTGTACATTGCAATATCAAGAATGTAAAGTGTTGGCCCACCGAAAACTCATATTCAGGAAGATAGAAAAATTGGTATTACTATTACAAATTTTGTATATGAGAAAATATTCGAAAATATAATAGCATGATGTTATATATATATATATATATATATATATATATATGTTCGTTTAAAATATCAGAGTTATTTTGATGATTGTCGCCGCGCATTGCGCTGGTGGGTGTACTAGTTGCACGGTAATTTTTATTTAATTAAAAATTAAAAGTGAATTACCATTAAATTACAAATCACAAATATATAAATATAAAGTCGTAAAATATTGTCAACTGTTAAAAAGTATATTAAACTAAAAAAATTAGACACAAAATGTGTGGTGTGGTCATACTAATATTACAAAAATAGAGAATAACAGTTTAACAAACTTACGAATGGATAGGCTAAATAAAATTAGAAGTCCTTAGTCCTTACAAAAGGCTTCTATATTTCCATAAATAGGGGTAGACAAACATCAAGAGCGACAATTAAAAATTTAGACACAAAATGTGTAGTCATACTCATATTACAAAAGGGAAATAAATTAACAAAAATTGTAGAAAATGTAGGGGTCATTTGCAATTTTAAAAGTTTCGATTCAATTTACTTAAAATTGACCGATTCGGTTTTATTAGAATTTAATTAATTTATTTTTCCTAAAATATAGTATTAATCAAACAATAAAAATTGTTATTTATACTATCGTGGGAATTGGAAACACCTCCGACCATCGCCAAAATCCGCCCTCACCGCCTTCACCAACGGCAATGCCCCTCGCCGCTGCACCACTATCGCCACTCCTCCGGCCATTCTCCGCTGATTTTTCTATAGTAATTGAGCATATGATATACATCTTGCCTCATATTATTTTGGTAATTGACGGGCAATAAACTTTATGATGTGGTATATAAAATGAAGCGTAGATTATCTAAACTCTGAACGTAACAGAGTTCAAATTGCCTCATAGGAATAGTTTAAATAAAAACACATCTGCTCAACGTTTTGCGCCTAATTAATTGGGTAAACTTATCTATATACTATACTAAAAAGAAATTCTCTATATAATTTTTCTTCTAAAATTTATTTAAAAATTAAAAATCAAATAATTTCAATAATCTCCAATTATTATCATAATAATTATAATTAATTTTCCCTCTAAAATTTATTTAAAAATTAAAAATTATAGAATTTTAATAGTCTATAATTATTATTGTCATAATAACTATAATTAGCAATAATAATCGATAATAAAAATTTACCTATTAATCATCAACAATAA
>JAYJMF010000001.1:5298945-5320705 GCA_036873715.1 Salvia sclarea | reverse complement strand
TATTATTATTATTATTATTATTATTATTATTATTATTATTATTATTATTATTATTATTATTATTATTATTATTTATTCTCTTGCTTCTAGATCAGCGCTCGGCTTTGTTTCAGTTTTATTCTAAAATGGCTTTAATTTGTACTAAATATTTTCGTCTTATGTTACAAAATATATAGACAATTACATTTCTTTTATCCAGTATTTAAACTTAGCATATTTTTCTAATATAACATAAAACTATATTTCAGAGTTTAAAATGTATACTTATATCTATAAAAGAATTAAAAACAATGAGCCAACTATATTAAAAACCAAAATAGTGTGTGTTGGCCTCGTGATAAGGATTTAATGTTTGAGGCAAAAAAATCTCAGATTCAAGTCCTTTGTGAAGAAATTCTTAAATTGTTTGCATCAAATTATTAAAAAAAAAATCTCATAACCCACTATCTTATGTTAGTATATGATAGTCTTATACATATAGAATTTTGTAATATATGAGTATACTTGTAAACTAGCTCTATCATTCATATATGCACCAAAACCAAGGTATCTATATAGTACAACAACAAAAAAGATATCATGGAGATTGAACAGGATCGATGTTGGTCGATCGACACTTGCAATTAACTCATTTAGCAACAGGATTTTAAAATTGAAGGCTTAAACATTTAATTAACGAATCTTACGAGGTAGGAAACTTCCTTCCTATTGTACATTAATTTATTCAGAGATCGACTTATATTTTCCTTTATGGAGGCATATTATTTTATAAATAATTATCTAGGCCGGCACTAATTTTTGGGGCATCGTGCTGAAAATGGTAACAAATTCGCAGGGTTGGTATTCCACCTTTGTTGATTTCTTTGTCAGCTTAATTGCATGTTACTTTATAATGTTTATCACAGTTATATACTAATAATAAGACATACAGCTTAAATGAACCAACAACGAAGAATTGGGTCCGTGTGAGTGAGTCACGTGATACAACAAGAACCAAATAAACAATTTAAAACAAAACGCTTCATGTAAATCCACATTGTAGTATCTACTCGAGCAAAAGCTACCCGATTATATTAGGCAAAACCCATCTACAAGTCCATTTTCAACTTTTTTTAATAGGTCATTGTACAAAATTAATATTTTAATAGATCCCCATGCTTTTATATTTCAGATTATTAGGTCCATTTTTAATGGATTTACACATGCAGTTAACTTTTCCGTCAATAAAAATCCACGTCATTTATTATTATTTAATACAAATCATATTCACAAAGATAATACAAATCAGTGACGTGTCATCCTTTAAAATGCGTATTATTATTCAAGATCAAGATTATCCAACTCTAAAAATTATGTCATCCATTTAATTAAACTACTTTTAGGATGTATCAAGCAACGAGATAATATACGAAACCCACTTTCACATTAATTAGAAATGCTCTTCAGTTCATACAAGAAAACAAAGAAATGAAAAGAAGATTAAAGCCTACTCCTCATCAACTATAGAAATCAATAACAGTAGTAATTCTTATCAACGAAAGTAATAATACACTATTGTATTGACATAACTTGCGTGCATAGATAAATGATTATCTATACTGAAGCATGGTATTTTTTTGAACAATTGGTGTCTCTCAGCTGCAGGAATTCGGTTTGACATTTCTGCGAACAATTGGAGTGCCAACCTTTTGTTGATTTTAAAACTGCAATATGATTTGTTAACCATTTTTTCTAAGGGAAAGAGACCAAGTTTTCAACCAATAAGTCCGACCACACGGTGCTGAGGGTGATTAGAAGGAGTTTTGCAAGTTATTTGTGGTATGTAAAGGGAGATGAAGGTTGGGGTTGGGATGGTGATCAATGCTTTTAACGAAGGATAAGAAGATGATTGATTTAATAAAGGCTGCATTGACCACACCTGTTGTCACGAGTAAGGCTAATGATGGGGAGAAGATAAAGAAAAAGAAAACAAGAGAATCTCATGATGATGAGCGTATTAGTTGGAGATGTTTTCTGGGTTTGCACAGAGTTTCAGAATTTATTTCCTAAGCAAAGACGAAAGGAAACTAATTTTCTTTGTTTCACATAATTCCATGTGTATTTTATTTAATTATTTTATATAAATAATAATTAACGAAAAAATTAATAATTTTGACAAATTCGTTAAAAAATAATTTAATGATATGAATTATAAAAGTAAAAGGACTTAATAATACGAAAAAATAATAAAAGGACATATTGAAATAAAAAATAATTTAATGATATGAATTATAAAAATAAAAAAGTTTAATAATAAAAAAAATAATAAAAGGACCTATTGAAATAAAACAACAAAATATATTATTATTGAAAAGTAGGCAATGGCAGTCCTTGGAGTCAACGTATTATTTTGTATTAATATTAGTAGTATTAGGCTGATAGCATTATTATAACTCTTGTGGTGGGCAATATTGTGAATATAATAATAGGAGATGTAACATAATTAAATAAACCGATCGATCACTGTCACAAATGAAAATTTTGACAAGCGATCTAACAATGTAACAAATTAGTCGCGAAAAGACTAAAAGAGTCAACTTTATTAGGCTGCATGATTATTTGACAGACCTAGTAAGCGAAATTTGAAACTAATTAATTTTTCTTGCTCACACAGTCACACATGATATATTTATCAATTACTTTTTCAGTCCTACAAAAATAGTCTTAATTTTTTTTTCGGGACTAAAAATTGTAAAGAGACGTTTACCTTTCTATGGTTGATAATGTTTTTATGATTGATAATGTACATAATTGATTATCATTTTATCATAATTACCAAGATTTCTCCGATCCTAACCATTTTAATGTGATATATATATTCATCAAGCAAAATGAGCTCAAATGACGATAGAAACTATCGCGAAAGTTCCCAATGTTCCATCTTAGTAAGAAACGTAAATTTGTACTATTTTTTTTATCCAATATCTAAATTAATCCTTAATAAGAAAAATCACTCATATTATTAAGTCATTGATCTCTAATTAATTAGTCTTCTGTTTTCTAGATAGTCTTACGTAATATGTGGGGTCAACAACGAAACTCGTCAAATGAATTCGAAGAATTCAAACAGAGAAAATAAATTCAAACTTTTGCGGCAGTTTATTAATAACAATATCAAATTACTGAATTTTGTATCGTGTGCCACATATTCGATTTCATTGTACAATTTCTGGTTCGATGGACTTTAAGTGACGTTGTCAGACTTTCACACGAATGAGTTATTATTGTTTGTTAAATATATGTAAAATTTAACCAAAACAAGGAAATCAAGATAAGATAATTTATTGGTTGCGTGAAATATAGACGGTCCAATAATAAATATTATTATCATGCAAAAACTAAGAATTCATCATTTTAGATCGCTGATCTTTGCATAACACGTGCTTGACATAAAAGGATACATTGAGTATTGACCTAACAAAGGGTATAATATTCTGTATTTAATATCATAAAAATCTCTCGATCATTCATTTAAGTTAATCAAAATATGTGAATCAAAATAATTTAAACTTTGGTTTTTTGATAAATTTAATGCAAAATTTTTCAAGATCACATCATGAAGAATTCGAATATGTAATCTTTGGCCTCAAGTATTAACTAGTTAAAACACACTAATATATAATTATGACACAGAGATGGTTCCTACCGTAATCCATCCTTCTATATCGAAATGGAAACCAAAATCATTATTTAAACTCTAAAATGAGCGCACAAGAGTCCATAAGTCATAAGCCAACTATTCTATTATCATATCTTTCGGTTACCAAATCATGGCCCAAGCCCACTTATTATTGAGTGCAATTGAATGTTTTCTTATCGGAACAGCCAGGACTGGCGAGTAAACCCTAGCTGCCACATGACCTATCTATATATACGAGATGGCTAGGCCAGAAGGGCATCCAATCATTCACGCTCAGATCCCCTCCACTTTCTATCACGTTCTCTGTTTTTCACTCTACACCTCCACGCTCTCATCTTTCCACGTCTGGCTATCCGATCAGTCTGACAAGCTTCAATATCTCTAAGTCCGGCTACCCGACTAGCCAGTCCGACGAGACGCACCCCACTCTTTCATCCCTACTTCATTAATCTCTTAAATCACTTATTTTTATCATTATTTATATCGATTATTTATATTGTTTGACTAACTTGAGCGTCGAAGGCCCTTCCATCGACATCCCCACCGGTGCTCCTAGGAGGGTTCTAACGTGTTCTTTGGTGTCAGGTTGCTAGTGCCCAACCAACAGGACATACCCTACGTTCCATTCCGTAGTTGTTGGATTCATCCCCAACAATCCTTGATTTGCGAAAAGACTTATACTTGTTAAAAAGCGTAATGAAAAATTAGGTAGTTGGACATACGAGGAGTTGACCGATTGGCTACCTCGAGTTGGCCGGTTGGCTGACTATCGTCCAACAATATGAGGTAGCTAGTTGGCCAGCTCAAGATAACCGATTGGTGACAAATGTGTAATAAAATAAAACTTTTGTCTTGTACGTGTATTTGCAGATGATAATTTAGCCGCTTAAGGCATATGATCAATGTTTCATAATTAAAAGATGACATTTTAATTGAAGACATAACAATGTGAGTATTTAACTTTATTCCCTCTTTTATATTTTATATTTTATATATTCAGGCTGATTTAATACATAACCTAGTCGTTATTTTGTTTGGTCCTATGATAAAAACTATATATGAAACTCTATGTGCGTGTAACTTTGACTTGCAGTAATCTGTGTTAGATTGGGATTTTGGGAGCAAGTTTAAGCCCAATTGGGGAATACATCCAATTTAAATTAATGGGCTTAGGAACAAGTTTAAGCCCAACTGGGGAATATAGACTATTTTAGTTTAGTGGGCTTAAAGCCTTAAATTACTACCAATAAGATCTCCTTCAGATACTCCTTTTCAATTCTAGCTTGAAGTTATTTTTGCTCAAGAGATATTTATTCTATTACACTCTCGTGAGGAAAAAAAAGTTTACAAATTGCAAAAATCAATGTTCGATTAGTTTCTTGAGATTTACGGTATACCACATTAAATTTGCCAAAATGAAAAGTTCATTTCTGAGTTATTAAATGAACAGAGTTACGCGAATATTTTATGCTAGTGTTAACCAAATTTCTCTACTTATAGCATTAAACAATAATAGAAAGATTAACCACTATAGAAAACCGTAAACACAAAGTATTGATTAGAACCTACTCTTTATTACCATAAATCAAGAGCTTCTTCCAATCCAAACAAATTAATTAAACAACAAACCGATCACAAATAATAAAGAGAGAAGAAAAGGATATACAAACTTATTTTTTTCACAATGAAACAAATAAATTAATACAAACCAACGAATGAATGAATTTGTCACTAACGGCACCGTACCTTAATCAATCGAATTAGTATCGATGAGCTTGTAATTTGCAAGAGCTGAATGGCCACCTCTTATGCTTCTCTTTTGGTAGTGTGTGACAAAATCAATATAATTAACTTGTTTATAGACAGGGGGATTATTTTGTGACACCACTAATTCTTCAATAGGTGCATAAATATTGGTCATTTCTTGACCACGAGGAAAGAAGAAGCATGCAACGGAAACTCGGCTCCCTTTCGATCTACATAGCACTCTGTGCTCCACACTCATGAATTTGTCATTGCTCATCAACTGCATATATAAATTGTATATTTTCAAATTAGAAATAACATAACTATAAATGGCATTCCATTTGTCTATACTAGTAAATTATTTACTTCAAAATAATTGAAATTTACTAATAAATAAATATAAAATTATATTTACGAAAGTTTGTAGATTTGAAACACAAATATATGACATACTAAAAATACACGTTTTTCACGGGAGCAAAAACACGTACAGATACGAATTGTTAAAAAGAAGAAGAAGACATGCACATGTTTAAAACGATGATCAATGAGATAGTATTTAATTATTATATATAAGTGAGAGAGAAACTCAAATGTGATTATTTTTTCAGATCCTTTTTTAGTTATTATATTATTCATATGATTTATAGAATATTGACTCGTATCAACACACATATATTCCATGTTCATCGAAAACTCAACTACGAGAAATAGTTTATAACACCATTTTAAATGCCAAAATATGGTAAAACGTCCAAATGTGAAAATAGTGCATGGTTTTCAAATTCTTAAAATGTGGAGAGGTAATATCTGTATGTAAAGAGAATTTACATTATACTAGTACTTATCCAATAATAGGATAGGTGATGACGGGAATTTAGTTAAAGCTTAAAATCATAATTATTGTACTAATGGGGTTGTCAACTATGTATTATTTGTTTGGAATCAAACAAACTTCTGGCTAACTCTACAAAGGCCTAATAAGTTCATTAAATGAGGGATTTTAATACGTCATTAAACGAGAGATTTAACACGCAAGATAAAAAGTCATTCAATTAATGAGCTTTGCTCCTTGAAATTATCATTTAGTTAGCGAAACAAAATAAATACTTTATATACCTTGCTCAATTGACAAAAAAAAAATCAAAGATTAATTTAATTTTTTAAAAGATTAATTACTTAAACATGCTCAGATGAGGGTGAGTTATGGTGAGAAATCCGTTAGTGTAGGAATCTAGGAAAAAATATTTTCGTCTAGCACACCTTTCGTATGTCTGTAACACCATCAATGTTACTAGTTTGCAAAAATTTTAAATATGTGAGTTTAGCACATATTTCATTATTTCGTAACATGAATTTTCTAGCACAAACAACACAAACACTTAGCATAAACAACACAAACACGTAGCACACACAGCACAAACACTTAGCACGACTGAATATTAATCTCAATCATTGATTTAACCCAATCAAAGGCCCAAATTCATTCCTATTTCCTACGAAATTTACCTTTCCTGCCTGAACCCATCCCTACTCAAATGTTCAAGCCATCTTGAAAATCCAATTCATTTGCTTAATTCTTTAAACCAATTAAGAATCCACCAAAACTATATCGATCGACCTAACTAGTAATAATTCAACTCTTTAAGTTTAATGAACATTCAGAAGTCTTAAAAAATAAATTTGTCCACCTAAAGAAAAATTCAATTCTTCAATGAGTTTAATTAGTTACTTACGAAGTAAACACAATATTTAATTCAAAGTCATACTTCTCCACTCGCAATTTTTCTTGCCTTTAATTGTATTATGCTTAAAGGCAAGAAAAATTGCGAGTGGAGAAGTATGACTTTGAATTAAATATTGCCTTTAATTTGTATTATGCTTATCTCTCAAAAAAATTGTATTATGCTTAAACATACAGACTCAAATTATGGCTAAATAACAAATGAATTAATTAAGATATATCCAACTGTATTGTAAGTCAACTCATAGAATTCCCAAGTACACATATATACCTCAATCCCATTATAAAATTACTATAAGGAATTTTCAATTGAGTACTATAGCTTCTATTAAATATATTAAAATCACCGTATCACGCGTCATTCAATTAAATAATTTCGAAAAGCCAAAATACTGTGTATAGTCGCGATTACATATCCAAATTCCAAGTCTCATATGTAACGCGCGACATATTTACAATTTTAATGATAATTTATAAAATTTGATTTAGATGTTTGATCTTCTTACCTAAAACTCCTATAATAAAAAAAACACAGTAACAACAAAATTACCTGGAGAAAGTCACCAATGTTGACAATTATAGCTCCGGGCACGGGCGGCACGTCGATCCAACGTCCGTCGTGTTTTATCTGCAGGCCGCCCGTGTTGTCCTGCACTAAAACCGTGAGCACCGTTGGATCGGAGTGCTCAACCGTACCCAAGGTCTTATCCGGCTCGGGCGAGGCCGGATAATAGAGACACGTCAGATATTCACTATCCATGCATTGCATCCGCCCCAACAACTCCTTGTTCACCCCTAACGCCTCCGATAGCACCTCCGACAACACGTCTCTCACTTCGATCATATGCTTCATATACTCCATTATCTCATCCCTAATAATATAATAAATAAAATAAAAAAACTCAAAACCACTAATTTCCTATATGTGTCCCAAATCAAGGACACAGCTAGGATTTTACAAATGAACGGGTAAAATTATCAAATTACGACCGTGCCCCTAAACACACAATTGTAACAGAGATACGTACCTACCGACCTCGGGGATGAGCTCGGGGTCGATCGTCCCGTTGGTGAACTTGCAAGCGAAGGCGTCCCGCCAGCTCGCCGCGTCGCCCTCCTCGAGGCGGGCGTTGATGGTGTAGAACCTGACATCGGGCCCGCCGTCCGAGGTGTATAGGTCTTGCTTGGCCTCCTTGGGCTGCTCGTGCAGGGCCCGCGTGGCCCTGAGCACAGCATCCATCACAGGCGTGGGGATTCCGTGGTTGACCACCTGGAAGAATCCCCACTCCTGTGATGCAGTTCGAATCTCACCAACAACTTCCGCCAGCCGGGGGGCCCCCTCGCCCCGGACGCCCCCAAAGTCTATGACTGGGATCATGGCGTCCGGGTGGAGCCCAGGGGCCTCGTTGGGCTCGGGCGGGCTTATGAAAAACCGCGGGACCTTGGTGATCCGGGCGTCGACGAGGCCCTTGACGCCGCCTTTGGAATTCTCGAACGCCGCCACTTCTTTGTCCCAATCATTGTCATCGTTTTTTTCTCCCATAGAATTTTGCGATGATGGCTTCTATTTTGGTGTGGGGGAGAAGTTAATAGGGAGAAATTGATTATAAGAATTTGGAAATTTATAGGTTAAGCAAACATGTGGGGAACATGGTTGTCTCAAATTCTGCTGTTCCTGATCAGAGACAGCTTGCTAGCTAGTTGACTTAGCTACTTGATATAATTCTTTTTTGGTAAAGGGATTTAATCAATCATCCGTTTCTTAAGGATTGAGGTTGAAAATATAGTAATCAATCAAGATCATGCTAAATTCATGCCTTATTCTAGTAGTTCACATACTACACAAAGATA
The DNA here is from genome assembly GCA_036873715.1 of Salvia sclarea. NCBI lineage: Eukaryota > Viridiplantae > Streptophyta > Magnoliopsida > Lamiales > Lamiaceae > Salvia > Salvia sclarea. Next base: position 5,311,685 of record JAYJMF010000001.1, on the reverse strand, counting down.
TATGGAACATGCTCCATTAATCCAAGAAACAATAATTTAGCTGTCCCACTAGATTAAATATGGATGTATGACAATAACAGAAGCAAAACCAAAATTTTCAAGACACTCCCAGAATTCTAGATGGTGCAGAAATAGGCATAAATTTGGGTGCATAAGAGCCAAAAAGAAAAGGAGAAATAGAGAAATAAAAACTGTGGAGTTGAAAAAAGAGTAATTAGTAGAAGTTGTGAGAAAAGAATGATATGTTACCTGATCAGTTGAGGAATAAATGTTGGTAAAGGGATGGGAGTGGAGGCAAGTATATCACCAAAAGAGGTGGTGTTAATTATATTAATATATATAGGTGGAATTGAAATAAAACATTAAATGAAGAGTGGTGGATGGGAATTTGGTCATAAAAGAGAGACACATGGAATCAGTATTTAATATAGAGAGAGATTAAAAGATAAAATAAAAGGAAATTCCGATGAGGACAAAACATAGAAGAGGAAGAGCAGTTGGGAATTGGACTGTTCTGAAAAGGTCGCTAGGAAATTTATGTCATCATCTGAATTATCGGAGCCCTCAGCCCTCCACTCCTTCAAAATTAATTTTTTTTCCCACCATAATATATATTTATACCACCATAATATATATTTATACATACACAAACAAAAGTATTCATAGAATTAAACGAAGTGATACGAATTGTTAAGGCCAAAGATCACAAGTTCGAATTTAATCGACGTCTTCTGAATAGTCACACTTAAATTTTCAAGTGTAGTTGTTGATCTTGTGATATTATAAATAAAGAAAAAAAAATGGTAGGGTTGATCAAGATAAGAGGAGTTGAAGTAAGCTTGATTTATGTTTATTGAGCTAGCAGAATTTGGGATCAAAACATTTACTCGATAAGAAGTGGATTCCAAATTGGTATAAATGAGTTTACCAGCTAGGGGAATCTATAAAACATATTTTTTTTAAATGATATATTCTGTTCCATCGATCTATCAATATATTTACACAGTTAGTTAACTATATATTGATGCAGCTCCAATCATATCATATGACAACATGTCTAATATTATACATTAATATATGATATAGATAGCATGTATTTGCTTAAAAGAACTGAATTTAGAAAGGAAATATAGTATAAGATAATTGAGGAAGGAAGAGAGAGAATATATATTAGGGAAAAAAATATCACAAAACAAGATAATTAGTAGAGACATTTACTATTAACATTGATATACATATGTAATTCTACAAAATAATGAAAAATCTATAAAAAGGAGAATACTAATCCTAATACATTTAATTAGGCCATCCAATTAACTTATTAAACAAGAGAACTTATAAATATTAACTAAACAAAATGAATTATTATTATTATCTACAGAATAAGTCCGTATATAGATTGTATGTGTGCAAGGCTTAGCTTCCACTTAATATGTTAGTTTTATGATTAACTATTGTTAACTAATAAAAATTAAAATAGTTGGAAACACTAATTTTAATTTGAGATACTTGCTGTAAATTAATATCATGATCTTTGGCGCAAAATGGGATGAGATCCAGTGTATCACAGTTGGTATTAATTCCACTTCATATACCACTTTCATTTTTCTTTGATTTTTTAAATATTTTTTCGCCAATTTCAGTTTTATATGTTTTAGTTTAATTATATAATTATTAACAAGGGTTCGTTGCATTCAGTTAGGATGTATAATTATTTTTTATTATTTAATTTCACTTTTAGTGGTTCATAATTCATTTTTAGGGTTGATAATTCCAAAGTTAGGGTATATAATTTTTTTTTAAAATTTAATTTTTTGAAATAAAAATTTAATATTATCATTTATAGTATTATAATAAAAAAATTATATAAAAAATATTTTTAAAATAAGAAATATAAGGATGGAACACGATGGTACACATAAAATTGTGTTACACTAGATCTCATTCCCAAAATCTTAGACGGCTTTTAAATATAGGTATTTAAGCCATATATATACTTTCAATAACAAACAATACTATTCAAAGTTCCTTAAATTCTTTGATGATGCCACGTTCGAGATAAAAAAAGAAAAGAAAAAGAATATAGACAAGAAAACGACTTCGTTTGGATACAACAATCACAAAAAATAACTTGATTTAATAATAATAGTACAGTATCTACTCTAGGGATTGCTGCGGAATTTGCCTGTCCAACAAAAACCAAACCCAAAATTGTTTTCTGATAATAAGGGAAAATTCCAACCCAAATTTGTGGGCGACACCACGCAAGGCCACGATTTTGAGGAAGAAATCACGCAAGGTGCCTTTTATCTGATTATGATGCTACAACATGTCTCTTCTCTTTTGGGTTAAATAATTTTATTTCTGTATTTTCTAAAATAAACAAATACCCAACGTGGATTTGCATGATCTTCATGGAGTTTCATATTCCAACTGTTCGAAGTTGACATTTTTTCAACTAATTAACTAAACCTCTCACAATTTTGGGGGGCAACATTAAAATAGTGATGTGAAAGATCAAAATTATGTACGTGTTTGAATTCGAAAATAATACTAGTATATATATTTTTTAATCAGTAAATTAAAACCCCATAAAAACGCAGCTTAATTAGCATCATCTTCGTCAGATAATTGGTGTTTGAAACTGACCAAAAATAGCACTAGGATTTCCGTAGCTAAATTTTATTTAAGGTTTCTAGAAATAATATAATATATAACGAAGGTGCTTATTTGTGAATTTCTTGTACATGCAATTTACTGAATGCATGTATATATAAATCGTATTTCATTATAACTTCCTATATGCACAAGGAACATAGAAGTTTGAAAGAATAACTAATATAGAAGCATAAAGTTTATAATTTTCTAATAGTAACATAATAAATTAGTGCAATATATGAGGTTGATTTCCCTGGCGTGTATTAGAAAAACTAAATCCCATAATTCGACGGACCCACCATCTTAAAGTCAGTCTGGCTGCCAATTATAATCTCAAGGTGTGAAATAACTCGAAAACAACCTAACCCCATCCCCACCCCAAAATCAAGAAAACCCATAAATTGAGGGTAAACTTCAGTTTCCAGATGCAAATTAATTGCACTATACAAAAGATCAAGCGAGTGTTTGTGTTTCTAGTCTTAATGTCAATCCCCTCCTAAATGTGTGTTTATAAGCTGGTTAATGAAGCATATATAATGGTGTGGATAAACTACTGAAAATGGGGATAAATGTAGAATTGAATTGTTATTTTTGTGAAGAAGCTGTAGAGGATATGGATCATCTATTTTTTAGCTGTGAGGTAACTGGGAGAATATGAACAAAAATAACTCGTTGGAGTGGGGTGAATAGAGGAAGATTGGAATGGAACAGAGAGAGGGTTTTTTTCTCATAAGTCAATGTAGAACCAAGAGTTGCAAACAAAATATGTATAGATGTGTGTTTTTTGTGGTAGTTTACTTGATCTGGTAAGAGAAATAAAAGAAGAATGTAGTTGCTTGGTGCTGCCAAAAGGATAAGAAGCTAGCTGTTATGATAGGGAGGTAATTTTAAGAGCTAGTAGTGGAGAATACGGTGAGGTTGTGTTGTAATCGAATTTACTCTGATTGGTAAATAAAATTCTATCTATTTACTAAAAAAAGCTTAAATTTACGTTGTTAATCCCCATAAGGCTATAATGTTACATTAAGCTAAAATAAATTTACACAGCATATTTTTATAATTAAATGTGATGCATATATTTTTAAGGCCGCGTCAAGCAAAACTCAAGTCCGAGACCTTTGGCCAAACACACACACACACACCATAAATTTGCACAATTGATGATGTTGAATATAGGTAATACATAAACTTATTTTAATGATGAGGTGCAGATTGATGTTTAGCTATAGAAGGCGTATATACTGTATATGAATTAATACAAAACTTTTGTGATTGTAACATGATGTTAATTGTAAGCCATGCAATTTTATTTTCTCGTCCATCCAATTGGCTTTGGACATAGATCCATTGACTTCCCTATATATGTAGACAGCGATTTATGAAGTTCTATAGAGTTAGATGTGAGACGAATATTAGTTTGTCTAAGACATTCGACCAACCATTTATGATTTAACTTAATAGGTTTAAATGATCAAACATGTGGGGAGCACCATTGCTTCCGTTATTAGTTTCTATGTATATTTTAATCGAGTAGTTTTTATTTTTATTTTTATAATTTTTGTAACAAAGGAGGGAAGGGTTGGCGTCCGAATTTTATATGTTTCGTTTTTCTACGTCATGACGTTGAATTTTTTTAAACAATAAAAGGGGTAATAGCTGTTGCTCTTCTTGATTGGTACTCACTATTATGATAATTTAATGCACTTCTATTTTGTTAATTAATTATATTATACGCAGGAGAATTTTAATTATAACTAATCATTCATCTTATTATTGCTCATTCGATACCCAAGCATCGCAACCGGTCCCCTCTTTGTAAGAATGACCCCCTCCCCCAATTAAAAAAAAATATATATAAACAAATTCTTATTGTTCTTTGGAAGCAAATTAAACTTTTTTCGTCTGATTTTTCGAAGATTTTTGTGTATGGAAAAACAAACAGTGGGTAGAGATACTATGTTAATATCATATAGCAGTCTCAAGTCACGCCTTGCTTTAAATTATTATTAACATTGATCTCCAATCTCAAAATACAAATTTGCTATATATAACATTGATCTCAAATCTCAAAATACAAATTTGCTATATATAACACCTTGCTTTAATTTATTATTAAGTTTCAATTCTCTCTGAAATTAAATATTTTAATTCTTTGCAGTAATCTCAATTTCTAATTAAATGCTCGCATTTGTTCACTTATTTGTCTTATTTTTTTCTCGGAATTTAGAATGTCCGAAACCAGGCCCCTGGTTCGAAGAATATCTTTTGGATCAGCCACCGGCCCTTTCGGTTTTATTTAATAATTTCCATTGATATGTTGAGTTGAGCTATGGGATAAAATATACATTGATATATAATTTTAATAATAATTTTTTAAACAGAGAAAGCTACAATGAGTAAAATGGGGATTATGTATAGAATAACTAAAACAAATGAAAGCCAATAGAATATAAGAGCCGGCCCGAACATTTATAATGGCCCAAATAGTTAATTCATCCCAGGACTTATTTTAACAGAAATGATTTTTCAAATTTGAATGGCCCATAAGCTTTATCCAAACGGTACCCTTGTAATTAAGTAGAGCGTGGTTTCGGAGTGAGACATGCATCCCAAATTCCAAGAAAAGTAAATAAGCGAACAAATGCAAGCATTTAGAAATTATACTTAATTATTTAAGTTAATTACTACAAAGAAGTAAAATTCGTGATGAGGCATCTTTAAATTTGGCTATATATACGAGATCCTATGCTTGACGATTATGGTTCGACATCACATATATAATAACTTGAATTAATAATTTGATCATGTAGTTTGAGTGACTAATTTCTTGATCCCGAATATCAAGTAGTGTCAGTTGGATAGGTAATCACTAGGAAGCCCTAATGCTTCTGAAAGCAACTCACTCAGCATCTCCCTCACACCACCCAGGTACTTCGTCGCATACTCCTGCACTTCCTCTCTATAAACATCACAATTATTTAGAAATTAAGTCCAACTAATTGTTTAATTAACAAAAAATGAGACACCTAAAAATGGGATATATGACTTAGGCCAAACTATTGAGACTGTAACAGAAAGTGTCTTTGATAATAACCTTTGTTGATTGGAAGAAGTTAAAAAAAAAGGCTTAATAAATAACAATCGGGATCTAGGATTTGGTTAATCGAGACGAATCACAATAAAAAATAAAGTCTTAAGTCCCCATAAATTGATGATAACTTCTCGAAAATAAGTTTGTGAAATAAGTTTGTGAATCCTTTTATTCAATCAAAATTTTATTCTGACAAAATATAGACTTGATTATATAAACGCGGATGAGATCCAGTATCCCATAATTTTTGAAGTTTTTTATATATCTATTATGTAATTTGACGAAAAAGAACATGTCAATCGACGGTTATGGTTCAATCATGGTGCATGACACAGCGCATGTGTAACACACAAGATGATTGCTGCAGTTGGAGCTAGCATCTTCGACTAAGTGATTGGGGGTTGTTAGGGTTGCAAAGCTTCGTGATCAAACATCTTTATTTGGCTATATATGTGTGTGTGCGCGTAGCACCATCAATATTACTAATCAGCACAGATTTTAAATATGTGAGTTTAACACATATTTCATTATTTTGTAGCACGGATTCTCTAACACAAACATAACAAACACTTGGCACAAACAACACAAACACCTAGCACAACCTTCGCGTAGCACACACAACACAAACGCTTAGCACAACTGAGTATTAATCTCAACCATTGATCTAACTCAATGAAAGGCTCGGATTCATTCTTATTTCCTACGAAATTTGCCTTTCATACATGAACCAATCCATATACATATATATGGGATCCTAGGCTTGACAATTATGGTTCGACATGCACTTACTATATAACTCATACATTTTCGACACACCCCAAATAACAAATTAAGAACAAAAAAGATAATATACTAGAGAACCAGAGGCGTTATTTCGTTATTCCAAGAGAGAACACACACACACACATGCATATGAAGCTTATTGTAAAGTAGAAGATAAATTACAATAGGTTGGTTGAAATTATATCTTGTAATAATGCAAGGGAGAGGCAACACGCTCGCCTTTGGCCTTGTAATGGCTCATGAATTCATAGAAGAGGTAGTTTTTGTAAACCGCCGCCGCATTCTCATCGGAAAGAAGCTCTCTTATGGGACCAAACTCCTTCACCGTGGCTCTCACACTCGGACTGAAGAAAGACGCCACCGAAACCCTAGGCACGGCCCCTGGCACCCGCACTCTGTGCTGCGCGCTCACGAACTTCCCGTTGCTAATAATCTACGCATTAATATTAATTCACAACATTAAACGTCTACTTCAATTGAATTAATACTACTTTTTTAATTATTTATTTTAGGTTTAATTATCTATAATTATTTATTTTAGGTTTATTTTAGGTTTAATTATCTATATATTTTTGTTAGAATATGGATTTATTTGTCATGTTATCGCTGAGAGCTTTCTAACAGTAGCTATAGATTGGCAGACTCCGAAAAAATGAGTTATTTTGTGCCAAGGAACTTTGGAGAAGGCTAAATTCCAAAATTAATTTTATGTACCTGCATTTGATCGCCAATATTGGCGATGAGGGAGCCGTGAAGGGGAGGGACATCGACCCACTGATGGTCGTGAAGAATCTGGAGGCCGCCGATGTTGTCTTGCAGTAGCATTGTGAGGAAAGTTGAGTCGGAATGTTGTGGAGTTCCTAAGGTTTTTTCAGGCTCGGGACATGCCGGATAATACAAGCATGCCAACAATTGGCTTTTCATGCACTCCATGTTTGATAGGTAATCACTAGGAAGCCCTAATGCTTCGGAAAGTAACTCACTCATCATCTCCTTTAGTTCAACCATGTACTTCATTGCATACTCTTGTACTTCCTCCCTAAATACTTCACACTTCATTAATCACCTCCAACAAATGACATCAATTTCCAACCAAGACCACAAATTATTGACTCAACAGTCAACACTAACGTCATACTTTAATCAAATCCAATTAAAAAAAGAAGAAAAACGAGAATTTAATAAACAGAAGTCCAAAAGAGACTTAATATTTATATATTGGAATAAAAATCGACAAACTTCCAACGAATCAACAACAAATTCTTGCCCTCCACCACCTAAACGAATCAGCAACAACTTCTTAAACGAAATCAACAATAAAGTTTGTAAAATCAAAAGAAATTAGGTATAAAGTTTACATCATTTCATTATTTTTAATTCTAAATTAGTGTAACAAACAATGTTATTTTGTCTATTCATTATTTTATTATCACAAGTTATAGAGTTGAATATATATATATATACACACGAAGGATGCAACACAGGGGCAGAACAAGAAATTGACAACACAGGAATTGCATTAGCTAGTGGTGTGGTGGACGTAGAAAACACATATTTTTGGTGGAGGATATTTAATTGCTGAGTAAATTTATTTGAAACAATAATTCTTGTGAGAATTATTTTGGTGATAGCGACTTTTGCACAATTATATATATGCACAAAATATGAAAAATTCGACGATTTTGTAGGAATAAAAAATGCCGCTCCCCAGATCTACCTGTATCTGTATGCACATGCGCTGTACTATTTCATTAATTTTCACGTAATCTAATAAGTTTATTAATTAAAGTAAATAGGATCATAATTAAGTATACAACAAAACAACATACACACCTGCATGCTGACGGTAGATTTTGGGGGTCAATTTGGTCATCTTTGAGAAAGCATGATAAAATATCCCTCCACGACGCCGGATCATTCTCCTTCACCGGCGGGCTGCTGTTCAGCTTCACCAGCTTCCCTTGATCTTTCGAATAAAACGGCATCTTCTCCTCCGCCGGCTGCTCGTGGAACCGCCTCACGCCGTCCAACATGGCGTCGATTGTCCCCACCGGAATCCCGTGGTTGACGAGGCGGAAGAACCCCCACTCCGCCGCCGCCCTCCCTATCTCCGCCACCACCTCCCTCCGCCTCGCTCCCCCGCGCTCCGCCCCGGCCAAGTCTATCTCCGGCAGCTCGAGCACCCCGCCGTGGACAGGATGGCCGTGCAAATCCTCCGGCGGGTGGACGAAGAGACGAGGCAGCTCCGTCACGCCGGCATCCACTAGACCCTTCACGCCGGCTTTTGATTCCTCGAATTCCTTCACTTCCTTGGCCCAATTGTAACCTCCATTGCTTAACACCGCCATTGATGTTTCAAATTCAATGTTTGTGTTGTGTGGGTGGTTGAAATTTGGAATGCTTGATTGTAGTAATTTATAATGTTGTAGAAAGGGCCACACAAGTTATTCCCTCCGTTCCGCCGAAGTTGTTATGTTTTTCTTTTCGGGCCGTCCCAACGAAGTTGTTACGTTTCCTTTTTAAGACACCTTTATCACTCACACAATATTAAATAATTAATATATATTTCTATCATCACTTTACATTACTTTTCAGCTTTCCAAAAACTCCATGTCCAAAAGAAACGTAACAACTTCGGCCGGACGAAAGGATTATTTGATTTCCATGCATATCCGACATAGGGCCTCGTTTTAAATAAAATTTCAATTATGTAACGACTCGTACACCTAGCTAGAGCCGCCGGCTTTAACTTTATCTTTTTCAGTGTGCCACTTGTTTTTTGGGAGACTAGCATTGAGTTAGTGTAACCGACGAAAATAAATTTGGTATAGCATTTGTCAATTATAAATTGAATTTTTTTTTCCATAGATATACATATATATTTTTTTAAAATACTAGTCTTCTTTTATCTGCAAAGTTTTAAACATCCTTACTTATTTCTTTTTAAAAATTCAGGTTTATTATACTGTTTCATCCAAGATAATACGATTACACGATCTCAAAATGGGTGAAAGCGTGTTATTCAAACAGTTTACACGGCCTGTTTCACCCGTATGAAACCGTGTAAGTTCTTTTCATCTATATAATTCCTCTTCCTTTTCTTTTAAAAATACAGTCAATTTGTATACATTAACCCAATAAAATAATTAAAAAGCTAACCCGAGTTCTGCTTTGGTGGGCTGTTAGAATATTGACTGATATGGTAGGAACCTTGATTGAAATCGAATTTGTTTCGTGTCATGATTTATATCTTTATTGATCATTAACGTATCTATAAATTATTTAAAACTATGCAGAGATCAGCACACATGACATCATCGTTTCAAACAACCCACAATTGGTGTTTATCTTTCCACTGGATGTTTGTGGACAAATTAAGTTTTAATGAGGTTCATATATACCAAAAGGCTTTGACCTTTGATCGGTTGGGCTAGCTTTTTAATTGGGTTAATGTATATCAAACTATTTGTTGTGAGATATATACATATATAGTATAAGAATGTGGTGTGGTGACTGCGCAGAAGTCAAGAATTTAGTAGAAACAATTAAAGATAATAATTAATACGGAAATATAGTTACAGAGTTTCAATCACACATGCATGCACTCAAAGCTTATTGGAGATTTAAAGAGACAATTTAGTGAGTAATAAAACTATTTAATCTTGTAATAATGCAAGGCGGAAGCAACTCGCTCGCCTTTGTTCTTGTAATGGTTGACGTAATCAAAGAGGAAAAAGTGTTTGTAAGCAGCCGCACTCTCATCGGAAAGCAGCTCTTTTATGGGCCCAAACGCATCCCTTGAAGCCCTCGCGCTCGGCCCGATGAAAGACGCCACCGACACCCTCGCCACGGCCCCCGGCACCACCACTCTGTGCTGCACGCTAATGAACTTGCCATTGCTAATAATCTACAATCATCAAACCGTGAACCCTTGATCAGGTAGCTAGCATTGAGTATTTGAAGGATAAGATTATCAAACCTGCATGAGATCGCCAATATTGGCGATGAGGGATCCCGGGAGGGGTGAGACGTCGAGCCATTGGCTATCGCGGAGGATCTGAAGGCCGCCGGTGGTGTCTTGCATCAGTAATGTGAGGAAAGTTGTGTCGGAATGCTTTGGTGTTCCTAATGTTTTGTGAGGCTCGGGGCAAATTGGGTAATACAAACAGGCTACCGATTGGGTTTTCATGCATTCCATGTTTGAGAGATATTCACTGGGAAGCCCTAAGGCTTCCGAGAGTAACTCGCTCATCATCTCCCTCACTCCTATTATGTACTTCACATACTCTTGCATTTCTTTTCTGAAAAAGTTACACTATATATCAATTTTTCTTTGTAAGTAAATTATGATAGTAGAGGTAATATTGTAACAATTTGTCGTGGGGAACAGGCAAAAAGGAAAAGTATACATATATATGTTTTTATGGGACGGAGAGGGAGTATATAATTTTTAATTTTATATTATTTTTAGATTTTTCTTCTATAATACTCCCTAGTCCCTTTGTCCCTTATATATAGATCCAACTTTCCTTTTTCGTCCGTTCCTGAAATATAGGCTCATCCTTTTTTTTTTCCATTTATAGTAAAAGCATTTTCCATCTTTATCTCAATCATTTCATTTTATTTACCTAAAAACGGTACTTATTTGATAAAGTCATACTGTCTCTCCTAATTATCATACCTGCACACTGAAGGTATATCTCGGGGATCGAGTTGATCATCTCTGAAGGAGCAGGCTAAGACATCCCTCCAACTCGCCGGATCATTCTCTCTGACGGGGAGGCGGCTGTTGAGCTTCACCGCCCTGTGAACGTCGTCGCCGGAGGAGTAGAAGGGCATCTTCTCCTCCGCCGGCATCTCGTGGAACCGCCTCACGCCTTCCAACATCGCGTCCATTGTCCCCACCGGAATCCCGTGGTTGACGATGCGGAAGAATCCCCACTCCGCCGCCGCCCTCCCTATCTCCGCCACAACCTCCCTCCGCCTCGCTCCCCCGCGCTCCGCCCCGGACAAGTCTATTGTCGGCAGCTCCGGCTGTCCGCCTCGTGGCGGATCTTGGCTCTGCAGGTCCTCCGGCGGGTGCACGAAGAGACGAGGCAGCTCCGTCACGCCGGCATCCGCCAGACCCTTCACGCCGGCTTTCGTTTCGTCGAATTCCTTAATTTGTCTGCCCCAATCGTATGCGTGATCTCCATTGCTGCAAATCGCCATTCTATGCAACCAATGTAATAACCTTTTATTTTAATTATAATATATACTCCCTCCGTCATCTTTATCTTGGCATACTTGACTTATTGGGTTGTCATTTTAGTAACGACACTTTTCAAAAAAGAAGTAATTTGCTCTTAAAAAATTGGTCAACAAAAGTGTCAACACCACTTTACACACAAAAAACAATAATTTCTTAATTTTCGTGCCGAAAAGGTATGTGCTAAAATAAAGATGATTGAGGGAGTATATTCACGGGTAAAATATTCAAACTAATAATATCAGGAATTAAAAACACCGCCAAAAGTTGGATTAAAACGGGTCACAAAAGATTGTTAAGAATTCATAGCTACTTAATTAGTCAAAATAAAATCTATATATCAGATTTAGAGTTAAGCTTGTCTAATTAAAACATTAGATTAGATGCGCAAATAGTTTTTTTCCAGAAAGACTGATGCATGCACCATTTTGACCAAAGGAAAAAAAATTCTAACTAAAGAATTAAATAGACACAAATAAATCTCCTATCTCCCCCTCTCTCTCTCTTTGTTCTCACCTTTCCTTTTTCTCTCTCTATGAAAAAGTTCACAATGCCATTTCTCAAAATAAAACAGTTTCCCTCAGATCCTGTTTTCTCCAAAACGTGCATTGGTTTTAAAGAATGGGGAATAAAAGTTACGAATGTATGATTTCTGTAAAATTATGCAAGCTATAGAAAGAAATTAATGGAGTATGATTTCTGTAAATTAAATTAGACGTAAAAAACTTACGAAAGGTCCGATCGATCAATGTGAGTAGTGATTTACTGCAAGGCAGAAAGTTATTTGTTAGAAATAAAAAAGTCTGAATTCGATTCGATCTCTGCAAGAAGCTAAGAAATGGATATATAAGAGTGGAGAGGTAATTACCTTTGAGCTCGTAGAAGCTACTCAAGGAGAAACAAGGAGTAGGTTTGGATGACTGAAATTTGCTGGATAGATAGATATATATATATATATAT